>JAKTYP010000061.1:0-501373 GCA_030561945.1 Metschnikowia krissii | reverse complement strand
GTCGAGATTGGCCCCAGTTACAACAAGGTCTGCGTCGACAGCGATTGCAGTGACTGAATTAATGAGATGCAAGAGGGCCGTAGCCAAGATGCAGAAATTTAGGTTCATGCTGGGAATGTTGAGGGATAATGAAAGAAAATAAGTGTGATACCCAGGGATCAAGGGGCCCTTTTATATAGCATAATTTTTTTAGATGTTTTAAAACTTTTCATATAAGCAGCAAAGATGCTACTATGACCATTAAGATTTGAATTTTCTTGATTAATCTTTCGTACCGGGTGCAGGACCATGTACTTTTTTTTTAGGTTGTGTTAAATAGAGTGATATATTTTCTACGGGCCATAATTTCTTGGATAATAATACAATGATTGTTTAGGGCACATGTATTTCAATAGGAACATTTTTTGTATACTTAGGTCTTGAAAGGGATATGTTACGGGATAGATCATAGTGCATCAAGACAACCACGAAGAATTGTTTTATAATGGTGAGTCCAAATTATGATCAAGTGCATGAAACTATATTTTTGTTTCTGTTTTCATGATTCAACTAGAGCTTGGTCACGCTAATATCCAAATCTTATGAATTTGGATATTCTATAGCCTGAAACGGAAGATACCTAAACAAACATTAGTAGTTTAAATTATGAGCTAGAACTTACTTGAAACAGAATTTAACCTTGATTATCAGTAATATTAATGGTAATTTAAGTTTTGTTTTCCTGAATGCTTGAGGACAGTGGCGAATTTCGTAACGGGTACCGGTGTGGCGATGAAGTTCACGATTCTCAAAGTCATTCATACAATAATGTTTTATACATCATTTGTACTACGATTTATTCCAATTAATTTTTGAGTTTTAAACGGTTTAAACTTTTTGTTTCAGCAGGGGTGGGGTTAAAGTATTTAGATTTTTTATATGCCTTCCAGTATCAATCGATATGTAAAGGCAGTCATGGTTTGGGTATTTTAGATTCTGGATATGATTAGTAAACGCTCTCCATCTGAATATCGCCCGAACATATATTTTAATTCACAGGATGGTATGAATCTTATTATATTCATTATATCATCGGTTTGCTAGAAAGCATACCTGAATTACAACAGATGATTGGTGATTTTTTGTCTTAAAGATTCCAGAATATACTGTTCTTTCAAATAAAGATTTTGTATATAATAAATCAATTTATATCCGCTTTTTGGGTTTAAAAAGAGAAATGAAAGGGTTATCCGACCGGATTTCTGTTTGTAATATGCTAACAAGAATATTGGAGTGTAGAAATTTGGTAAAATTTAAATCATTTCAATGAAAATCGGAATTGTGGAACAAACTAGATTTTTTTTTTTTATAAAAAACTTTTTTCGCACTTGAAACAAAGCTGGTAAATAATGTTTATCCAGGAATTTCTAACTTTAAGGGAGATCCAATGAAAATAAAGACAGGGTTCGGCCATAATGTATCCCGATCTGGTCTTTTTTAATTCAAAGGAGAGATATATACATGCAGTAGCTTTCATTATGAAATTCTATGGGGATGAAAATTTTTATACAAGGAGACTAGAGTATTTAGATGTAAGCATATGTATACACATTAGCTGATGTTGTGTTCAAGAAAAAGTTTTTAAAAAATGTACCATTTTTTCTGGTCCTTATAAAATAGAATTGGGAAGTTTGAATGCACAATAGTTTTAAACGTAATAGATAAAATGGATAAAACAATCTAGATCGAAGCTCCTAGTGGATGTGAGTGCAAGCGATCTTGAGCTTATGTAACAAACTTCCCTTTTATTAGTTTTTTTGTTTAAAAAACGAATATCCAACTCATCATGTTTAAGTTATAATAGTTATTTTTTTCGATATAGGGTAGTAGGCTAGGGTTTCAAATAACACATAATTGCAAACTGATAATAAGTCTTTAATGTTTCAAAATATTTGCGCAAGGAAATGTTGATTTTAGTTAAGAGTTTTTCTTGGCTTTTTTTAAGCTTTAAGTCTTGGTGAAATATTCCGGTCTGACTACGAAGCAAAAAAAAGTTTCCAGTACGGTGTTGTCTAATTTCGGGCTAAGTAGTCAATTGAGGCTAATTGTATTTAATATAGATCATGTTTTTGAAGTGACCAATTCTTGTGTATGATGCATACACAAATATAAACATTCACAAATATGTTAGAAAGACATAAAATTGCTTCCAGTGTGTTTTGGAAAGAGAAATTTTGTGATACATTCATATTTTATACCAGCCAATAGTCAATCGTTTTTATTTTCAAGATAGCTTCTTTATTTTATGCAACGTCGAAGCAATAATTCTGGATAACAGCTGAAAGTCAAAACAGTCACAACGCTCACAGGGTATTAAATATTTTCTTTTGAATTCAAGTGATTGTGAAAAGAATTTTTTTTTCACTACAACTAAGAAAAATGAGTTGAAAATGAAATTTAAAGCATGAAGTTTTATATCTTACAAATATGGCTTGATCTCTCTTGTCTTCAGTGCCTAAGTTTAACTTTCTTATCATGTTCATGCCGCACCATACGAAACTGTTATTATGGCCAATTTTCTTAATCGTGTTTCCGGAAATATGTTTTAAAAACTTGTCTGGTAATCATCAAGAATGTGATAATATTTTCCAATGATTTTGATATATCTTTTGTCAGATAAAGAAAATAGTAAACAATTCTCAGAAAAAAAGAAGCAAGTATCAATTCTTGAGTCCATCTAAAAACTATATGTTTCATATACCCAACTATCACATACCAACTTTGAGTTCCTGGTTATTATCTACATTAGCCAAGGTGATATGTGAACTTTGGAGGTTTTGCAGTCGTTTACGAAAAGGTTATAAATTCCATACAATCTAAAGCACGATTCCCCATCTTTCCGGACTCCGTATCAAAACAAAAGGAAATTTACAAAAATTCGAATGAGTAAAATACTTAATAATAAATATAGATCAACTGAGAAAGACCTTTTTTTTTCCAAATCCAAAAAAGCGCAAAGTGTATTTTCATATGTTTTACAGAGCTGCCGTGCAAACAATTGGTAATTATTTGTATCTTGGTCTCACGCAAGTCCACAACAAAAATCAGCTGGTATAAAAAGGATGAAAAAAGTTCTTAATCCTTGACGAGAAAGTTTGACAGCTTTGCCTGAGTTATACGTATTCAGAAGTCAAACGGTCCCCATAAACGACCAACATTTTTCATGTGATATAAAGAACATGAGACAATTTTTTGATTCACCCAGGCGTGCGCCACCATAGCAGAAGGCGTTTTGAGTTGATGCGCAGAGCCAATACTGAAATTGAACCGGATGATTTATTTTCTGTTCAATATTATATATTCAAAAATAAATAGTACTTGTACACTTGCTAGAAGAGGCTATGAGCAATGCAACATGAACTCTGAAAATATCTTTAGAACGCGATAGTCTCTGCCGTTCCAAATGCAAGAATATTCTTGCAGTTGGAACACTAAGCATCATACGGTCTTGTAATATTTGAGCCAAATCATATCCCTATTTTCCTGAACATTCTTAAAAAACCGTTTTAAAGGGATAATTCGGTTATGAATCTATAAAATTTTGAAAGCAAGACTCGAAACACCATATAAAAACTACAAAATTATATTTAATTTCTATGCACTGGTAAGCATGCACTACAACACAACGCAACACAAGGGCAATACCAAAAAAAAAACCATTGCAGTCCTTGGGATGTGGTTAATTACTGACAACGAGTGTGTGGATATTATTATGTAACTTTCCTTTCAAAATTCTCATAGATACATCGATATGGTGGTAACTCATGGCAGCGAAAAGCATGAGGGCTGAAGCACTGGATTCTGTAGTGCTTCAAAAAAATTTTTTTTTTCGCGATCTAGTTTTAGAGTTTCGATTTCGAAAAGGGTAAAACGATGTCTGGAAAGTTGCTCGACAAGTCAGATACGTGCTAAGATAGCTCGCAGTTGATTTAATAGCATATTTATTTTAAAGCTGTCACCACTACGATGGGGACTGGAAATTTGTCAACTCTTGCAAAAAGACCTGAAAATTACTACTCAAAGGTAAAAGAAAGTTGATACGTGTATCGAAATTTATTATTATGAAGGTCAAAATGCTCTTTGATCCCTCTGATTATCTTGGTAAAACATGCTGCTGATTATATCGAAGGACACGAATTACGGTCTGAGCCTGGTTTAACAAGGTAGTTTCATGTAAATAATATCAAATTCTAGTGCCACTGTTTTTTGAGTTTCTCCACCATAATAATGATCGAACAAACCAATATTGAGTTTTGAAAGAAAAATGACCTAATTTGAATAGATCTTGATTTTGTGGGGCGCGCAACAAAATGTTGTTGTCTTGCCAGAATCAAATACAAGAATATGTTTTTGCCAAGTCTCAAGAACACTCTTCAATACCATGTCCCAAATTTGGGGTCTTATAAGAAGATTCCAAGTAAATTTTGATAGTACTTTTTTACCTTAAAGACTGATAGGGCTCTATGTGTGATATTACTTGACAACGAGACATCAATTTACAAAAGGCCAAACACGAAGCACTATAACGTAATATATGTAGTTTGATTTAAGGAGTATCATTAAAAAACTGAAAAAAGCATTGCATTTTTATGGCCTACATTAATGAATTTTGAATATTTTGTACGCTTAAAATGGTGCTGGAGGTTGATTTTGCCAAATGATGAGAGTCATGTCGTGCTGACCACCGCATGCGGTCATATTGATATGAGATTAGTCGTGATGCTATATGCAGAAAATTCTTAACCAATAATATCTACAAGGCTTATAATTCTAGGGAAATCCGCAAATACTTCCCTTATTAAGGCTTTGCCTGTTACAAACCATCTATAAATACCAATATGTATCCAAAAATATAGCTATTCAAGAAAATCTAGCTGTTTTTTTTTGATTCACTTATTGTGCTTGATTGTTTCAATTCCCACATTAACTGGGCATCTCTTCTGTTTAATGCAATTTTAGGCTTTATGATATTCTACTATGCATCCATGAGTGCTCAAATCCGATACTCTCTCCCACGATCGGTTATTGGGGACCGGCATTTACAAGGCCCGTTTCAGAATGTCACGGAAAACTACCTGCACTTTCCAATCGACTTTTTAAAGCGCTACTCCAGTGTTTATTTGTGTATGCGGGGCTATAAAACAGAAAGAGTCGAACATTAACCCAGTGGATGTTAATGTTTTTCCTACGTATATGCGACCCAAAACTATGTTGTACCATGGTCGCCACGATCCAAATGTGTCTGTCCAGTTTGAGTGGCTTGCTATGGATTATGAGTTCAGATATAGATTTGTTGCCATTAGTCGCCCAGGTCACCACAAGAAACCTAATGACACTAATGGACCTGGAAAACCTAATGAGCCTGGTGATACACTCCTTTCTGGAAAGCCTAGGCCACCTAGAAAAAACGGGGTCTGCAAAAATATTCTTCTCAGGATAACGGATGAGAGAGTTTAGGGAACTTGAAACCCAAAGCGAGGAACAGAATAAAGAAGACAATGTCTCTTACTTTATATCTTTTATAGCTAATGATCGATTAAATAAATTAATTTTTTTTTGGACCGGGCCTCTGCAGCTAAGTCACAAACCGGTGAGATAGATCAGAAATTAATACTTAGCCAGCAACAGGTCCCCGACAGCCACGTTAACGAAGAAGAATCCACAAAAAAAAATTGCTAATGGAGAAAAATATTTGGTCTCTAAGGAGTGGTGAAACTCGAAGTAGGGCTCGAAATAACATTATGCGACTTTCACAGAAACATTAAATTATTAATCAACGTGGAATCTCATGACATTGCTTATTTCGCTAAAGTTATTTCAAAGTTTTCAAAATCATATAGTGGCTTGGAGAAATCTGGAAGTGAACTTTTGAACCGATGAACTTCCATGTGTACATTTGAATGGTTGCAAACGGGGGTCAACGTGAATTAGAGTGATGGAAGAATACTAATAGACTACTCAAATTTGGCCATACCGATGAATAAAACCTCTATAGACCCTGATCCATACCAATGGAAAATTCACAGAACTATCGAAGAACTCAAAGAAAGTCCGGTTCCTGACCTCAAGAACATACTCGCTAGAGGCGTTGACCCGTTTAATCAAACCAACTGGCCTCAAATATTCGGGCACATTGTGGATAAAGTCTCGCTCATGCTTCTTGATCTCAACAATATTTTTATACTTTCCGAGGAGTATGTCGACTTAGACTTGACAATGAAACTCCGAAACACCTCAGCAGGTCTTTTTGTAACTACATCCAACTTTAACAAAAGATATAATAACAGAGATACCAAAGGTAAAGATGATCAAATGCGCTTGGCTTACCAAAGGGCAGCACAAGACTATGCTCATAACACACTTGAAAGAAAATACCGTGCTAGATCAATTGATTTTCTCATCGGTCTACAGAGTCACCAAAGAAGTTGTCTCCGCTATTTTTGAAGTACATGAAGTGGCGTTGTCCACCGTGTCTGACTTTCTAGTGGCACCAACTGATGCATACTACCACAAATACAAAGAGACTCTCCTTAAGTAAAGTATAACCATAAAGATCCTTATTAGGGGCCTTAGGGTGTTCTGCTTTCATGAAATGCAGTAGAATATGTGTTTGGAATGAGGTTTATGCTATACCCGGGTGGGACCTGGTCCAATGGACTGGCCGTTCGGTAACAAGGAGTACTCACACTAAGAAAAGGGCAGCTATAAAGGAAACTGAGGACTTCAATTTGTGAGGGTACAGGTCATGATAATTTGATGATATTATGCTGATTGTTTCTAAATATAATCGACTTGCTTCCGAATTCAAGGTAATCGACACTAAAAGTGCGTGGCAGAATGGCAAGGTATACAATGAAGCCAGCTTCAGAGAGTTGAGATCAACGGACAATTCCAAACCAGTGTGATTGTCTTGTAGCGTAGCTGTTTTTCCAAAGAAAACTCGATTATTTCGCCTCCTTTGGTGCTTGATGCACAATAATAGATACCTCCACAACCCCGGTTGCGGTCTTTGATAAATCTTGAAGTGAGTTGAGTCAGATTACGTTGATTGAGCTGCTCTATCGAAGCCGGAAGAACTGCGTGTGTTATTTTCACCAGGCTTTTATAGTTATCCCGCAATTGTGAAATAGAGTAATTGAATTTTTCTCGCAAGTGTGGGTACAGAAGAAAATCGACAAACCAAGAATTCCGCTTACACACACTTAGAGCCCCATTTGACCAGAGGAGTTCCTTATCTTTATTAAAATGACCAAGCTGCGTGGAACAAACAGTATCGTTGGAAGCCATGACGCCTATGGCGGCGGCGGAGTTTTCATTGAAATGAAAATTTGAGTTACCGCTAATCAATTGTCCAATCCAGAACAAGTCCTTGTCCCCATGCATGATTCTTCCTGACTGGAACCAGTACTGAAGGACCAACGAAATAATGATTCCCAGGAGGTGTGAGCTGCGCTTGAGAACTACCACGCCGCTCTCCATGACATGCTTGGATTTGAAATTGAAGAAGTTGTTGTCGAACTTTGTGTCGTCAATGGATGTGTTGAAAAGTGGGTCAATTCTGGGAATCAACGAGAAAAAGAAATCAAACTGCGAGTCCGAGAGTGTTTCGGACAATTCACGGTCCTTGAAAAAATATGCCCCCGTGCGGTTGTAGCCATCAAACCTAAAGAAGTTTTCGGGCTCGACAAAAGGCACTACATCTGCGTCCATCAATATGATCTCCTCAAACGTACTGAAAAGAGCAGCAAACCACTTGTTATTGTATCCACGAAAAACGTGGCTGAATCCATTTTTGAGCGTCGGAGACACGTCCATAAATTCCACGGTTTGCTTGCCGTCGGCAACCAGTGAAATCATGCTAATGGATGCTGCGGAGAGATCGCCCTTGTGTATAAACTGGATTGGAAGATTGCTTCCAAGATGATGTAGTACTTGAAGAAGACGGCATGCAAACTCGGCGTTGGCGTCGTCAAGACTAACCACAATTCCCCTGCCTTTTGACATGGCGATGTAGCGAGACCAATAGAACCCACTGCTCTCGACAAATGGCGTCCAGTCATGGCGAGCAATGAGCGGAAGATCACCCGAGAACATCGGCAAAAGCTCGGCTCCCATAAGAGCAGAGTCACGTGTTTCGCCGAGCTTCATGTCCAAGTGACATTTCAAGTACACGCGGAGATGGTCGACGTGGTTGGCAATCTGCCAGCTAGTGAGGTAGCGCGAGTCGGAGGGTCGGGATGTGGCCAGGGCCCGAACAATGTCGAGGTACTTCTGGCATTTTTCGTGCGGGTGTGAGTGGGGCCCGACGGCAGCGATCACGCTGGGCACAATCTGGTCGAACAGTACGTTCTGGTACGACGTGTTGGGCCAAAATATGTATGATAGACAAAGCACACATGCCATGGCAAGCAGCGTGACACGGAACTTCGACTTCATTTCTCATTTCTTGTGTATTGTACGGCTCCAGAATCCAGAAAACGACTGATTCTGTGTGGGGAGGGGGCGTCTAGATCCGGTGTTAGTTCAGAATGCCGTATTGAAGCAAAGGACTGGGATAGTACGGAGCGCTTCGGGACGGAGATGCCGGGTGTCGATTTTGGAGCTCTCCTTGGGAAGATATAGAGCCGAAGCGGGTGCAGTTTACGGGGAAACTGGCCACAGCTAATGGAATATATCAGAAGAAACGCCAATCCGCAAAAAAAAAAAAAAAGCAGTTGTTTGGAGGGAAGAGGTCTGCTGGATATACCGTTTGTATTTTTTTTTTTTCGTGATACCGTACGGGCAGAGGCCTCTCATGCGTGTACTCTGCCGCGGCTGTGCAACCTGCGGCGACATAGACATCAATAAAGGCGCTCTTTTTTTTTTTTTTTGAAAAAAAAAAGAAAAAACAAATCCAAATCAGGAACTACGACTTAGTCAAATGCAAGTCTGCTCTGTATAGGTGGGAGAGGGCGGGCCCTAAACAACACTGCCAAATGTACGGGCTCATGCCATAGATACCCAAACAAATCAAAACAACCCTTCTTCCTCCCTCTCTTCCCCCCCCCCCCCCAAAAAAACCCCGTAAAAAACCAATACATGAGTATACATAAACGGACCTCGATTGAGTAATCAACATGGCCAACTCACAAGATCGCGGGGCGGCACGGACCAATTGTGCACAGGGCGCGCGCGCCGTCCTGGGCCGGGCACTTTGTATAGCTTGTTTCGTGGTGTTCCTTTGTTGCAGAACAGGAACCCCCTCGTTGCCTCTTGCCGGGCGCGAGGCCCCGCCGTGTAATAAACTCGGCCCAACGTACGCCCTCCATCAATAGGGGCTATAAGTCTTTGGTATGCTACTTGCAAACAAACACACACCACGCCTTCTGTGACGGGCTCGAAGGGCTGCATTTTGTGCCCAGTACGGGTCTCTTAAAGCAAGGCAAAACGGCTATTCCCTTTTTTTTTTTTTTTTTTTTTGATTCTTTGTATGATTTCTTGGTCTCGTAATTCCATGTCATACGGGGCCCTCTGGCCCCATGATGTGTATTGGGGCAAAGGTGCTCGTAATCCCACGGGCCGCCGTTTGCATGCCCGCCCTAAAAGCCCAGCGTCCAAACGCACACCACCGCCCCGCCCCATGCGACTGCTGATATATATGCACACCCGCGTAGAGCTGTCTCTAGTGCCCGCTCAAACCGGCCCCAACGAATCCGTAGGGCAGGTTTTCGATAGCTTACTTCCGCCCTGACATAAGTGGTTGCACACCTTGGCCCCGCACATAGGCCCACGTGGCCCCGGCTTGTCCGCATGTGTTACCATCAGGTAAAAGAATTGCCACGACGCGCGGCATCAGAGTGGCCGGCGGCGAGACGGTCAAAATGACGCTGGCCCCGCATTGATACGGCCGCGATCCTTCCATAGTACCATGGTGCGAGCCTGACTACCCATTGCGAACGATGCCCAAGATTGTAAACCCTTAGTTCTGCCTGCCGACAATCATTGTAAAAAAAATATAATAAATAAATAAATAAAATAAAATAGAAAAGATAAAGGAAAATGTGGGAAAGATACAAGGAGCGGGACCAGAAAAAGGGAAAGGGAAAGAGACTGAAAGTATAAAATATAAGATTCCAATAGTAAGGGAAGCGGAAGATGAAAGACAAGACAGTAGTTTTCCACTGAAAAAATCTTGATATATTTTCGGCGGCCGCGTCGCACCTCTCGTTGCCACATGTGATTCACGTATCGTGATCACATAGTATCCAGTATCCAGTATCCAGTATCCAGTACCAAACATTCTACTACCCGGTGCCACGGTCCAATCTAGGGAAAAAAATAGATCTTTAAATGAGGGCGCATCTGGCGGGATTTTTTATACACTATCCCGATAGTGGCGCCGTACCATCTTCGCGGGCAAAGGCGTGGAAAAACAGTCACGTCACGCAGTATAACTCCGGATAGTGTCCGGAGTTATACTGCTCGCCCACACCTTTACTATTCCCACAATATCTCCAGGACCATTAGCCACAAGCGTTTGCTTGCGTCCTTTCCTTTACCCGCACCATCAATCCATGACTCTTCTGCGCTCGCCACAACGTAAAAAATTACACCAGCTTAAGTAGTGCATCAAGAATATTTATATATAAATAAATATACTAGAGAAAAAGTCACATATAGCTCGGACAGCATGGTGGCATACAATATATCCTCAGACTGTTGTGGTTTTATGGCATTGGCCATTCTTGCCTGGGTCCCAGGTTTTGGCCTTCATCATCATTCTCAAGTAAAATAGCCTCTCTGGACCAATTGTATTTTTTTAAGGTCCGAAGAGTGCATCTCCCTCGCATGGTCTTCGCACGGCCCGTGTATACAAGGCTTTGGACAGCAAGCAAACGCGCTCAATACATCTCATATATCCTTTGGAAGATATAAGTATATATACATGGGCACCCGGGATCAGTCTCTCTTAACCTCGTGAACATTTCTAAAATTCAAATACAAACAGCTCGTGTTCATAATGAAAGCCAAGAAACAAAAGCTAGAGGACCTCGCCCACTTCAGAAACCCATACTACCCGGAAGAGATAAGCACGAAATTGGCACAAACAAA
Organism: Metschnikowia krissii; assembly: GCA_030561945.1. Taxonomy (NCBI): domain Eukaryota; kingdom Fungi; phylum Ascomycota; class Pichiomycetes; order Serinales; family Metschnikowiaceae; genus Metschnikowia; species Metschnikowia krissii. The sequence continues at coordinate 490,243 of JAKTYP010000061.1, read as the reverse complement.
GTACAACAAAGATGAAAATAAGCCATACTTTGTATTGATGGAAAAAATCAAGGAGACGGCAAAAAGAAGAGAAAGCATTCCATACGAAAACGCGGTGGCGTACTGCTTTCAAAGAGACTTCAGGATTAGAGATAACCACGCCCTATCTAAAGCCTATGAGGCTGCCATACAACACAACCTTCCTATGATATGTTTTTGGGTGAACTGCCCGGAACAAAGAAAGGCACATTTAGACGCTCCATTTAAGCATTACTACCGAATGTTGAGTTTGGAGATGGTTCTGAAAAAGCTCAAAGAGTTAAACATCCAAGTGGTGACTGTTCACGCAGAAAAACGAAATGACATTGCCCCAAAAGTGAAAGAGTTTTTAAAAAAGTACAAGATAAGTCACCTTTATTCTAACTTGGAGTATGAGGTGGACGAATTGCGTCTTGAACAAAAGCTTTTAGAGACCTTGCTAAATCTGAACATCGCATACTTCCCGTTTCATGATACTTGCATTGTGACACCAGGTCAGCTCAAAACTAAATCCAAAGGAACGCAATACGCTGTCTTCTCTCCATGGTACAAAGCGTGGGTCCAGTATGCCAACGAAGAGTACTTGAGTAAAGAGAACTTTGTGTACCCCACACCAGACAAAAAGCTAGAAAAAACCATTAAGGTCGATGAAAAACCAGACTTTCCTTATGAGAATGTCGATAAATCCAGGTTTCACAAGTATTTTAAGCTTGTTGGCGAAGATGGAGCTTGTGAAGCTTTGGCGCGATATATCGCGTCGCCGGAAATAAAGGGCTATGACGATACCAGGGACTCCTTGGATGATGATACAGTTTCTCACTTGAGTGTGCACATTTCATCCGGAACAATCTCTACAAGGTCAATTTTACAAGAACTTTTCGTCCAAAAAAAGCTTTCAAAAAATAACCGGTCTCAAGCCACCGGTATCGCAGAATGGGTCAGACAGGTTTCATGGAGAGACTTTTACAAACACATCATGTGTAATTGGCCTTACGTGTCCATGCACAAACCATTTCACTTGGAGCTCTCGGATGTAAAGTGGGAATACAGTAAAGATCATTTTCTTTCTTGGTGTGAAGGTAGAACGGGATTCCCGATTGTGGATGCTTGTATGAGATGCTTAAATGAATCTTCTTACTTGAATAACAGAGGCAGACTCATATTGGCGTCTTTCTTGGCAAAAGATCTACTCATAGACTGGAGAAATGGCGAGAGTTATTTTATGGAAAACTTAGCTGATGGAGATTTCAGCTCGAATAATGGGGGATGGGGGTTTTCGGCTAGCACGGGCGTGGATCCTCAACCATACTTTAGGATTTTGAATCCATGGACGCAGTCCAAAAGATTTGACCCGATTGGAAGTTTTATCAAAAAGTGGGTTCCTGAATTAAAAGATGTTAAGGGCACAGCTATTCATAACCCGTACGCTTCCGACGAAGCTGCAGAAATTGCACGGAAAAACAATTATCCTGAGCCCATCGTGGACCATAAAGTCTCCAGGGAGAGAGCTTTGGAGCGCTACAAGGCCGCAATGGAAAGCGGCAAAACAGAATCAATATAGCTTCTTTAAGATAAGAATATTTATTTCAAAAAAATCATCTCTACTAAGGTATCAAACTCGTCGACATAAGCTTGACCTTTCAATTGCACAAAGTTCATAGAACAATCATATACTTGAGTGAGTTGCTTGAGATCAAACCTAAGGAAAGACAAGGAGCTGAATATCGTTTTATAGACATGTGCAAATTGGGAGAATTTTTGGTTGTGTTCCTCTTCCAAATCAGCAACAAAAGAGCTTGTGCAAGCTAAAAATTCTTGCGCAATCAAGCTATTTGAGCTGCAAAGAGTACGTCTTGATATATATGAGCAATCATTGCATGATAAAGGTATTGTGTAATCTGTGTCAGTAAGAAGTAGTTGTATAATCTCGATACTTTTGAGTTGCGTAAGTACGTGAGGGAGCTTTTCGATCTGTGAGTAAGTTATAGGCAACCGGAGAAACTTAAGTTGATGCAAATTTGCAAGACCCAGGATAGATCTGAGCTCGAAATAGTTGCGCTTCTTCGGACACGGATGTGTTGAAAACTGATGGTCAACGATGTCTGTGCAGATATCAAGATATTGTAAAGTCATCTTGTGCGTCTGGATAGACTCGATCAAGGGAAGTAAATCAACAGGGCCATTTCTGCCAAAACTTTTAATATGCACACTCAATTTCTTTAGACTTCTCAACTTGGTAATAGCTTTGTAAGTAGCGATATTGTAGCATAATTCATTGTATAAGCCAATGTGGAGCAGCTGAAGACTCTGAAGACCTTCACACAAAATATCCAAGAATGTGAGTGTAGGTGGTCTGTGTCTTCTGGTGAACACACGGTTTTCCATTAGCGAATCCACTTCAGGTGGGGATTCAAAAAGGATTTCGAAGCAATTTTCCAACGTTAAATAGCGCAAGTTCAATGTGTTAATATGTTCTAGAATGAGCGAAGCATCACTGGCTTTGACGGAGATATCTCTGAGAGTTAACGACCAAAGAAAAACGGGATTTCGAAGCTCTGTCTTGAAAAGTTGAAGGATTGACGTAGAACCTTTGGTTTCCCAGGAGAGGGGTCCGATGATTTCCATTTTGGAATCGAGGGAATTTTGACAACAGCTCTTGAGCAGAGACGAGAACGCAAGTCTGTTGGACGAACAAGATCCAGACATGGATAACGATTTAATTTTGGGAAGCATATTCAAGTCAATAGCATACAGAGACTCTGAAAGCGCGAGATTCGAGAAGTCGACATGGCGAAGGGCGTCATATGATTTTTTGAAGACGAAAACACTGAGGTGACTGAAATTGCCACATAAACTCCGCAAACACTCTGGGCGAGGAAGCCGAGTAAGTAGCTCTGCATGAAGAGGGTGTGTTTCCAGATACCAGTTCAAGACGTGTAAGTTTACGAGAAGAGGAAACACGCTTCCCAAAAGCTCGTGTAGATTACACGAGGGTACGTCAGGAATGTGCTTGCGAGCAACAAAAATCTTCACAAGGGCAGCATGTTGTGGATGGGCCACTAAGGTTTTCAAGAAACGTGTCAAGCCGAAAAGCGATCTAATAACAACGGGCTCGATAACAGATGAGTCCTTGTCAATGTACCAGCTTCCATGGTCGGGAAACAAGTCGGTATCATAAACGCATTTTGCCGAGTCGATGGCTACGGATCGGTAGATTTCGCTATGGAGTGCCGCATACAAGCGTCTGCAAGTATAGGCAAGCTGAAGCAATTGGGTTTGCGGTAGCCAGCGGCCAATCTCGCGAATGACATCAGTGGGCAAGCCGTTGTCCATTTCTAGGAATGAATTGCCAATCTGTGCTCCTCATCCACCTCGTTTTGTTCTCTTTCTTGTTGTTTTAATTTTCCGTTTCCTCTTTCTGCTTTCAATTTGGCTTACCTCTTCCGTTTTTGGTTGAATATATTGTTTTTAACGTTTTGTAACGTTTTGTAACGTTTTGTTTGTTTGTTTGTTTGTTTGTTTTTCAGTGAGCACATAGGACGAGAAACACGCCCATTCTTAAAGGCCAACAATTGGGTGCAAAATTTCGGCCGAGATCCGGGGTCGGAGCACCCAGCATCAGCGCCGCCGCGCGGCGGCGACAATAGCTTGTCACGTGAGACCGGGCCCGGTCTTCGGGAACACCATGTGCCTAGGCCCAAGGCTATGGCACGCGCGTGTCCCGGTACCGGGGTTCCTTCCTGTGAATACACGGATCTTGCTGCGCAAAACATCGGGACCTGGCCAACAAAATGAACTGTGTTTGCGGCAGTTTTTTCCCTGGTAATACAAGTTCTGTTTTGCGGGCGCCCGCTTGACAGATGTGTGTGTACTTAAAAATCTCCTGCTTGCGGAAATAAGCTTTCCCCACGTCGTCTCTGCCATTTTGGGGACCTGCACATGCGCAGGCCCTATCCATGGGGCCCAGACCGGGCATGCCCAGCAGGGTAGTTAGCCTACCGGGCCCCAGGCTCATAGGCTCCGGCTCAAAAGACTCCTGTCTATGCGGGGGTATTTTATTCCTTTATATATGTTCCTATCCCGCCTTCCCTTCCTCTTTTTCTGTCTCTTGTGTTTATTCATTCCTTTGTCTTTTTTTTTTCTTTCTTTCTTTTGTCTGCCGTGTCATGTGTTTTTCCTCTTCCTTTCTCCCCTGTTATTTTCGCTTTCGGCGCCTCTTGGGAAAACACTCCTGCAGTGGGGCTGGTGGGCCTGTATTGACCTCATTCACTCTGCGGATGCGATGGGGCCGGTCTCTATATACACCACAAGGCACAGAGTCCCCTTATTATGCAATGCCCATAGGCTCCTCATGTGGCGTGTCCTTCTCATGAGTCCCCTGAGGCCCCCTACCCCTCCTTTGCATAAATAGTATATAGCCTGCCAACCGGTGAACACATACCTACCGGAAGCATATCTGTGTATAGATCACGTGAGCAACCTGAGCTGCAAGGATACGGCTGCGACCTGCGCCGGGAAACTGATGATTTTCCAGCACCGGCGCCATAAACAAAATGTCTGTGTTCTCGCAAGCTCTCTCTCTAAAACCCCTCACCTCCAACCATCTCCACTCCCTGGTTCCTCTTGTCACGCTGTCCCCAAGATCCCAGTCACTTTCCCACAATTGTCGGCATTTTCAGAAAAGAAAGAGAAAAAAAAAAAGAATGGAAGGAAAAATTAATAAATTGTCCTCCTGACTAAACTGGCTGTGGTTCATCGAACGGCGGCCCGGCGGATGCTCAGCGTGCACACAGATTAAGTGATTGCATGTCTGTTCACCGCATGTGCAGGTGCGCACCTAAAGCGTCGGTAGTGTGTGTACCACTACCCTGGTGAGCACAACGGCTCCGAATTTCACCGCCTCCAGTTGCCGCCAATATTATAAGGCCTCCTTTCCCCTCCCAACTGGCCCTCTGCTCCCTGTGCCCAACCCTGCTGCTTGCTGCTTCCGTCGCTGCTCCACTTCCTTTCCACTGATCCGGCCTTTCGTGTCTGTGTGTGTGTGTTGTTTTTTCTTTCCCGGATTCCCATCGGCCCAAAACCTACATACCCCTGTGCACCTGCCGCTAGCTGCCTGCTTCACTCTGGTCCGCCTTCAAGCTTCTGCCCTCAACACCTTTGGACCCATTCTTGTTCTTTTTTTCTTGTCTTTTCTTGTTTCTCTTCTCTCGATCCAGAAAGACAACATCCACTAGTGTCTGTTTGCACCCTTGGTGTCTACTTGCGGGACGCTCTATTTGTGGATTCTATTTTTTTTTTTTGTTCCACTCCCCCCCCCCTCCGTTTCTTTCTTTAGCGTATCCCTTGATTCGCTTAGCGCGGAGGCCAGTTTTTTTCTAGATATAGCGCTCCGTACACCCCGGTGAACTGTGGCCGTTGCGCAAGACAGACCTTGGCGCGCACTCGACAGTTTCCGCACCCCATAAGACGGCAGCCTTCCCCTCCCAACTCCTACCATTGTCAAATTCACCTATCCTCCCCTCACCCCGCGCTTTCCCGTTGGATATTGCCGCAGATAGACAATGTTTAATACCGGCATTTTCGACAACTCGTCCGCGGCGCAAGAGGCCGCCAATGACGGCTTCTTGAACGTCCCGCAGCCGATCGACATTACGTACCAGCGACAGCCCTCGATCTTCAACAACCACCGCTTCCGCCGCGAATCCATCGCCCACTCTCAAGGCATGGGTGGCGTGTCTTGGGGATCGGTCACTATCGGCTCGTGGCTCAAGGACGAGGTCATGATGCTGGGCGCTTATCAGCCTCCGGCGCACAACCACGCCACCCTCATCAACCCTCGCCGTGGCCTGTTTCGCTATGTCAACCAGACGCACCAGCACCCGCACATGCTGATGTCGCCGCCCAATACCACCAGTTACCTTCCCAAGTTGGAGGCTGACTACTGTAAGGACTACTCCTGCTGCGATCAACTCCTCCCGACGTTGCACGACCTTCTTCGGCACTACGAAGAGGCCCACATTTCCAGCTCCCCTCCACCGGACACAAACGCCCACCTACTCAACTCGCATCACAATCGCAACAACTTGAATAGTATCCACAACGTGATGGAGACTGTTTCTACCAATGACGTATTTCTCAACAACCATGCTCAAATCTCGCTGACCCAGGGTAATATAAACGCCCCGGCTGCGCACTTCAACATTCAGCCCCATGCCTTGGGTCAGGGAAACATGAACCAAACGATACTGCCCACCCTGACTATGAGTGGCGGCCAGGATCCCGTCTCTAGAACAACACAGGGCGTCCCGCCTCTGATTACTAATCACAGCTCGCAGCAAGACCGCAATGCTGCTCGCTCAAGAAATGGAAATCAGATGGGTGAGACAGATAGCATGTACATCGACGACCCAGCTCGTCATTTGTACGTGATGGAGAATGAGGAATATAAGCCATTTAAGTGTCCCGTCATTGGTTGCGAGAAGACGTACAAGAACCAAAATGGCTTGAAATATCATCGCTTGCATGGACACCAAAATCAGACATTGAAGGAAAACGAAGACGGCACCATTTCGATCATAGATCCCGAATCAAACACGCCGTTCCTCGACGGAGCAGGCATGGAGAAAGACAAACCCTATAGGTGCGAAGTATGCGGCAAGCGATACAAGAACTTGAACGGGTTGAAGTATCATAGGGGCCACACCACGCACTGAGGCGCGTCATCGACTCTTGGTAAAGAGTCAAGCCTAAGACACTGTTGTTGTTTTTGTTGTTGTTTTCGCTTAATGCAAGCCTCATATTCTAGCATTTTCGGTATTCCCGGCCTGTTTGCATACAACCATGGAAATGTGTTTATCTTGTTTTATCTTTTTTTTTTACTTCGCCCGCACATTTCATATTGGGTTTAGGAGAGTACCCGGTCATTTTGGGAGAAGATCCATTCACACAGTGACAGCAGTCTAATGTTCATAGATTGTTATAAACGCGGATCTTGGTTGTGAGCAATGTTTGAGAAAGCCCCTAGTCCCTTTGGGACTTTTGACTTTCCACGGCAACACACCTTAACTGCGTCCTTGGTAGCCACAACAGGGGCTTCGACGTAACTGTGGCAATTTGCTTCACTAGGCTTATTTATTTGTCATATTTCGTTATATTGCATGTACATTACCTACTTGATCAAGTAGCGTACTCTTATCAAGAATGCTCTGTATCTCCGTGCTCTCCCTCCCCCACGCACCCTTCTCTTCGCGTCGCGCAGGCCCTCGACACCCAGATCTTTCTACTATCATAATTAATTGCTGTAACACGTCTCATAAAAATTTACGCAAACAAGAAGGTTGGAATGTGGACCAGAGCCAATTCCATACTACAGTTGAACTTGTTCATCACCAGACAATTAATATATATGGTTATTTTCTATGTGGCACTTGTGCTCGTGCTTTTGCCTGTTTCCTTGTTGACATATCTAAGCTTCTACAAGACACTCATTCCAGTAGAGCGTGTGCAAACCCCAATCAAGTTCACAGAAATCGGACCTTTGCTGAAACCCTCTTTGAAGACAGTTATAGATAGCTCCGATATTCTCCCATTTTTGCGGACCAACGACGACCTCACTTTTCTGGTCCGCCTTAACCTCGATGCTATCTGTAAGTATGAAACCGCATACCAATCACTCACTTATTCACTCAAACTTTCCGAGGATATTTCGGTCCAGGATTGGCTTCTTATCAATTGTGACTCGCGGTACATCTACGTGGAGAAAAACAGTTTGGTGCCCTACAATTTGCGGTACTGGGTGCCGCCGATCTTGGTGGATGTCATGAAATTGGTGCGTGTGGATCATCCACTTGTGGTGCTTAAAGGTCATGAGATTTATTCTGCTTTTGCAAACAATGATGCCACTTTAACCCTCGAAAAGATGAACTTCTTATTCCTCGACTCACGCAAGACTTTTATTGACTTTGTCATAGAGTGGAATGGGCTCCGCTATTACTTAGTTAATTTCTACTATACTAGTCTATTCATCGGCGCTGGTAGCTTTTGGGTTGTAAGCTCCTTTTTTTGTGTTACATCGGCCATCATTTTTCTGCGACGGTTTCTTAAAGAAGAAGAAATTATTCATATCAAGAAAACTATGTGAGGGATGTATCGTAATAAAACTCTATAAAATGTGATTGTTTTATGAACAGCTTATGCGGCGTTAAGAAGCTTCAGCTCGGTAAAATTGTCAATGGGCAAAAGTGGAATGATGCGTGCAAAATATTCGTGCTCGTTAATCTCATATGATTCCAACGCATTTGTTTCCCCATCACACGCGGCTACAGGAGAGTAACTGATTTGATCAGCCTCTACTTTATCGAATAAATAATTTTCGAATTCATCCACAATCGCATTCCATTCATTGAGTGCCTTGCCAAAATTGGTTAGTTCAGTATGATCGCTGAGTTTGTTTGTCATTTGTTTTGAAAATAACTCAAAGTCTCTCTTGTCTGACGCCGACCAAACCTCGTCTCCAAACTCATAATTTTCTCTTGTTATGAAAAACTTATTGTAAGCGTCAGAATTCAAGAATATGGACACTGTAGGTATTTTAGGTGGTTTGGGAAGCGTAATATATGATGAATTGTGGGCTTTCTCGCTCCCATAAAACACTTTTCTATTACACGAGCTTTTAGACTCGTGCATCTTTGTACATTTTGAAGATACTAGCTCATGGTCTAAGACAATGTCGAGCTTGAATAGAGGTCGAAAGATATCCGGCGGAATCTTTATAAGCTCGGGTGGCTGGTTACCAAGCGAGTTTAATGAGAATGTGGACATTGAAGAGCTTCCAACACAATCAGAAAGCGAAGAATCAGAATCAGAGGTTATCGAGGATTCGGTTGAGTGATCATTTGCTGAGGTTGGCGATGATTGAAATGATAAAATACTTGGATTAGATGTCATGGACTTCATCGAAATAACTGTAGACAAAGATGTCATGGATTTGGAGAATGGTTTTTTTCTCCCAAGCACATCCGATCCCGCCCTCGTGCTCCCAAACTTCGATGGCGGGGTCATATTCAAAGCATCTTTCCCAGATGGAGACTCTGTAGAAATCAGTTTGAAAAATCGGCTTAAAGAATCAATTATTGACTTGTTTGTTTCCAGCTTGGGTTGAATCGTAACTTCCGCGTTTTCGGGAATTGAAATTGCGGGAGAACTAGGTAAGGATGTGCATGTATAAACAGCTTCATCAAGTATTTCGTATGGATGAGTTTTGCGGAGCTCGCTCGGCTTGGCGAATGTTGTGTAACCCGCAAGCGAAGACGCCTCGTCCAAGTAAGCGTACTTATTGTTAATCAGCACGATTCCAAATTTTCGATTCACGATCGGCAGATCAGGAGTAAAGTCTAGTGAAGCCAAAATACTAGGTAAATTTTCAACGGCCAATATTTTGCACAAACTGTCAAAAATAAAGTCGGCTTTTCGTTTGATTCGACCCGTGGTTTCAATAGAACACGAAGTTTCGAAGTTATTAAATCCAATCACACGCCATATAAGTAAACGTAGATAGTGAGACCGAACCAAAGGATTCCAATGTGAAAAGTAAAGTATCCATACGGGACTTGATGTGAGCCAGTTTGAAAAGTTCACCTTTACGCTTTCTGAAAAGTCAAGAAACCATGGTTGAGTATAGGTCAAATTAATATCCACCAATAAATCTGGGATTTTATTCCAAACATTGAACAAAAACGCAAAATTTCTAGTGATGATCTGCACATGGTATGTGCTTGTCAACATGAGATAACTACAACCTAGCCAAAAACTCCAGTCCATATCGGAAGAATCATAAATGTGGATAGAGTATTCGTAAACCAAGTTTAGCAAAAGACTGGTTTTGTTGACATCATACAACTCAATCAGTTTAGCGATGTTTGCTAAGAGTTGATCGACGGTTTTTGCTATTTGACTAGCGAAAGGAATTGAGGAGAATGTTATGTCTCGGATGCCGCGGAACAACTTGGTAATGGAAGCGTAGTTGTTGTCGCTTTGTTTGAGGGGAATATTTGAAAGAGGCAGTGAGGCCCCAGGCGGCCCCTCCTTTCCAAAACCTGATTTGTTCTGTACTGTCAGGGAGGCATTCTGCTGAGAATTTGCACCCATATTGGTCATTGCTTTGGAATGCAGAATTCTATTCACCGATACGGACATGATCTGGTAGATAAATGCAGTAATGACATGAAAGCCAGGGAACAAGCTGACACAAAAAATCAGAGAGTCCACGGGCGAGTGGTCGAGAAAAGAATGGACAATGTTAATGTAGTGACGGAAAAAAGTGTTGAAAATATCGCTTTCGCTGGTACACCAGCGTCTCACCCAAGGACCAGAAGGGTCTCGAATACCTTTCACGGGTTGCCTTGGAGGTGCCATACAGTTAATTGCTCCGCGCTTGAAACGGTCTAGATTCTTCAAGCCCTTGTAGTCAATCAAGTGGGCCACATGTTTCGGGAAAAGGGTCGCTGCTTTGTCTTTTTCGATACGTCCGGCTTGCAGAAGTGAGCGGGCCAGTTTATCCAAGACTTTTTGCTTCACATTTAAGAGAAAGAGCAAAGCGTTGCACACACCAGGAAGGTGGAAGAACGAGTAAGCAAACACTTTTCCGACAAATGCTGAGATAGAGATAGGCACGATCTTGAACGTCAAGAGGCGCAGAATGGAGAAGTCGAGGGTGTCAGTAAGAGACAACCTGTAGCTTTCAGCTGCTTGTGCATCGGCGTAGAGCCATTCCTTTCTGGCGAGAATTCGAGACACACATTCAAGAAATGCACAGCGATCGGTGGTGGAGACCTGCAGAGCACCCGTGGCGTTGAGACAGGTTAAAAGCAGGCGCCACCAAAGACCCAAGATGGTCGTCGAGATGCTGGCAAAACTTAGATATAGCTTAGAGTTCACATCAAGGAGAGTGTGCAATGAGTGCAGTTGACGGAGGAAAGGGAGCACGACGGTGCGAAGAATATTGGTCTTGCTGATCCCGTTGGCTTTGCTGTCGAACTTTCCCAACGCCACTTCGAGGTGCTTGAACAGCTTGAGGAGTGGCTTGATGATATTGTCTTGCTGTGAGATTGTCGTCAGCGAGTTGGGCAGGCCCGGGATAGATTTCGGCGCCAGCTTTCGGGGCAGCAGTTCTGCCAGTACCGATGCGGGAGTGGGTGTAGCGGCCAGGTCATGGCTTTTCAACAATCTTGACGGTTTCCGTTGGCCCTTGAGGAGGGGCATGCTCTATGAATGAGTGCTTCGGGTTTTTGCTAGGTGTATGGAGACGTAAGGTGAGTGTATTTGAAATAGGGCCCAGCGTGTACTAGAACATGGGTGGGATCTAAAACGGGATATATTGAGAGATTTGTGATTGCAATATCTAAGTAGTTTATTTTTTCTTATTATTATTATTATTATTATTTTCTTTTTCTTTTTTGCTTTTATGTGTGTGTAGATGTAGCTTCGAAATTCCTAGTTGGTGTTGTGTGCCTTTGAAGAGATGCTATTTTTGGCCTGTTTCTGCAAGGCTGTTTTGGAAATACCGGTGTATTGGGCCGATGGCTGGTGGAGACTCAAGAAGGCAACTGTGTCGTTTTTTGTTTGTGGTGCCTCGGAAAATTAACACTGCTAGTTAAATGCCAGAAACCAGTACTCGAAAAAAAATTAGTAATTGTCAAAAGGTATTGAGAGAAAAGCCGAAACTCAGGGGTAAAAGTCGAGTGTGCGGAAGCACATACGGGTCGCATGCAGAAATGGTGTTGTTTTTGCTTAATGTGAAGAAGAATTAGTCGCAAGCAGTAATATGAAGGTTGCAGCGTGTGGGCATAGCAATCAGTCACCAACACCACATATGGCATCAAAGCCGTCCATGCAAACAGGTCCCCCATTCAGGGAAAGGATACTTTTTTTTTTGTTTTTTATGTGGATTTATATAGGGGTCCTTATCAACTGAAGGCATCTCCGGTATTACATGGTAATACACACCTAGACGCTTCAGTGGACCGCATTTGCAGACATGTGCCTTATTTGCACGCTGGGTTTCTTCGTTTCTGGCGCGAGCTCGCTTAATTTGTCAATTCCTCGGATCGGCGCGCTTCCATGAGCGAAACAGTGCTGGACGGTTTTTGACCACTTAATTTTTTGTTATTATTCTTTTTTATTGAAAAGGAACGCAGTTTCCTTCCCAGATTTCCGCAGTTTACCAATTGGAAATTACTCATAATTCCCAAAAAAAAAAAAAAAAAAAAAAAGAAAAAAATCAATCAACGAAAGTGTTTTGAAGATAGTGGTATATGCTACGATCTGTACTTTGCACTGGCCCCTTCTCAAACCATGTACTCATTCCATGTCAGCCATCACTTTTATCCGACCCGTACATAATACCGCGCATTCCCGTGAAAGTAATGTCAATCGTTGACGCATGATACATTTCTACGTGTAACATCACTGGATTTCAAAGGGCTACATATATGCTTGGGTGCATGCAGCTCCGGTAGTCTTAATAGAAAGCTGAGTATTCGTCTATGTACAAAGTATGTGGCCGGTCAGGGCCTACCTCCAAATACATGGCCTTTTACTCTGGCTCCGCGCTTCGAGCGCAATATGCAATGAGTAGATTCAAAAAGCCCTGCTTGGCCCGCATTTTGGGGCAACTGCTAAGGGGGCACAAAACACTCGTATGAGGCTTAACAGCTACTCGTTCTTGGAAGTAGAGTCATGATCACTCTTCATGTTCTCCAACTGCTCCTTGTACTTGGCCGTTACGGCCTTCATCACCTCGGCAGTCTTCTTGTGCTTCTCAATTTCCTGCTCCTTCTCCTCCAACTCTTTCATCAACTCGCCCTCCTTGGACCCTTGTGACTGAAGTTTTTCCACCTGTTTTCTAAAGTGGTCCTGCTCTTGTTGTGAAGCTTCGAGTTGGTTCTTCAACGCCTTGGCTTCTTCGGATACTGCGACGTTCTTTGCATTGCACGCCTCTGCTGCTTCTTTGGCACGGTTCAACTCCTCGATTTCCCCGGCAGTCTGTTCCAACTTCTGCTTCAACTCACCAACTGTCTCCTCGTGAGTTTTCACGAGAACGTCCGTCATGTTTTTTGATTGTTCCAACTCCTTCTTCACAGTCTTCAACTTGTCGCGGAGCTCATCAGCGGCTGTCTCTGATACCTCCAAGAAGTGTTTTGTTTGCTCGCACTCCTTCCCCAAATCGCTGAGAGACGCTTTCACCTCGTCAAGTTTCGCCGCATTCTCCTGTGCCTTTGCTTCAAATGATGCCTTGGTGTTCACGAGCTCCTTCTCCAAGCACACTATCTGCTGCTCTTTCTCGCTCACGTTGGCGTCTTCCAACTCCTTGATCTTATCTTTGAGCAACTGCTCGACCCGAAAGAGCTCTGCGCCGCGGTTCTCGGCTTGCACTCTAAGGCTTTCGGTTTCGCTTGTCTTGGTCTCAAGATCCCTCTTGGTGCTGTTAGCAGACTCTTCGGTGGACGCCACTTGGCCCTCAAGCTTCGCGATCGCTTCGTCCTTTTCATTGATTTGGGCTTGTAACTTCATGATACTCTCGTCTTGTGCTCTGGCGTTACTCTCGAGATCTTCGATCTTCTTCGTCGCCTCATCTCTGCTTCTTTCAAGCTCTCCCCGTACCGCATTTCCTTCTGTGACAGAGCTCTCAAGAGTCTTGATTGTCTCCAATGCTTGTTTGTTGGTGTTCTCGAGAGCAGCAATTTTGTCATCGCGTTCCACCTGCAACACCTTCAATGCATCAAGCTCGCTCTGCTTCTCGCATTTTTGCTTTTCGAGCTTCTCAATTACCTCGTCCTTTTCGGTGCATTTAGTTTGGAGGGCCGCCAAATCCTTTTTGATAGTCTCAAGCGTGTTCTCCAAGCTTTCTATCTTGCCATCCTTCTCAATCGAATTTTCGACCAAAATCTCGCAGCTTCTATTCTTGTCGTCCGCAGCAGCTTTCAAGGCATTCAACTCGTTTGTGGTTGTTTGAAGAGCGGTCTCAAACTCGCGCTTCAGCTTCTCAATGGCCTCCTTAAGCTCCTTCACAGACCGATCCATCTGCGAGATCTGCATATCTTTTTCCGAAACAACCTTCGACAACTCCGTGTTGTACTTGAACTCGTAGTTCTGTTGACACTCCTTCGCCTTTTTCTCTGCAAGAGTAACCTGTTTCTTCAAGGCCTCTGCCGTTTTCATGCCCTCAGATACCTGGGCAGTCAAGTCACTGTGTTCTTTGGTTAGGTCGGACAAGTCTTTGGACAATGACAGAATTTTTGCGGCCAACTCCTGATTTTCGGTTGCCAACTTGGTCTTTTCGGCATCGCCGGAACGCACAAGGTTGGCTTTTTCATCCAACGCCTGCTGGTGAAGCTTCAGCTCGGCCTCTTGCTGCGCCTTAAACTTGTTGGTGGTTTCCATTAACTCCTTTTCAATACCTTCGATTTCCTGACGCAATTTCAGAGTAACCGTGTTCAACTCAGCAGTCTTGTCCTGCAACAAGCGATACAAGAATGCAGTGCTGAATAATCCAGTGGCAGAAATCAATTCTTTGTAAACCATTTTCGTCGATCTAATTGAAGATAAAAAAAAAGAAAGAGAGGAAGAAAAAAAATCTTTCGATGTCGTGGCTAGACGTGGGGGAAGAAGTCGTACGTGTCAAAGTGAAAAATTCCGGATCAGTGAGCAGAGCCTGCCGGCTGCACGCGAGCAGGACGGCTTATTCTGGAACTTCTCGTGCCTTGGCGAAGCGAGAAAAAAGTCGCAGCCGAGGGTCCTGAAATCATTCTTGGTTCGTATAAAGACCAAGCTTTGGAGTTCAAATCACAACTCCTAAAAAGACATTGCCTCCTTTTCAAAACAGACTATCCTTTTAAGGGCTCGTGTGTTATTCTTCTCATCTCCATTGCCCATTATGCATACGAAATAGGTCGAGACTTCGACTCTTTTTTAAGATGATAATCTGTTCGTGTTTATTACCATTGTGTTTTGATTTCCATCTTTACTTTTCAATACTACTGACCACACACTCCCACCTCTGATTTCTCAGGCACACCGTGTGTCTTGAAAAATACACCGACGAATACTAATTTTTCATCATCCGGTACATTTCAAAAGACATGTGCGAAAGAGACGCTCAGATCAGACTGGGGTGTCGTTCGGGCTTCGTGCGAGGAAAAGTGGGGCTATGGAGGAGCCGAGCCCAGCATGGTAACTTAGGGTTTAACCTACTCCGTCGCTAATAAATACTCTCCAGACGAAGCCGCGTTGGGGATCTGTGTTCGACCCCACAGATATGCGACTTTTTTTTGGCATGCATGCTTTATCGGCGGAAGGTATATATACGGTTGAGTCTTTGTTTACCCGTGAACTCCAAGGCGACTCCCACTCTCCTCTCTTAGCTTCAGACCTTCCTTGAGACGCAGTATCCTACAAGGCATAATAACTCATACAATGCCTGAAAACAAGAACATCATTCTCACAAGAAAACAAACGACAGAAGGAAAATAAAAAAGAGATGAAAAAAATAATGAAAAAGAATGAAAAAGAAAAGGGTGAAAGAGGGTGCAAAGTGGAAAGAAGAGGAAGAAACTTAAAGTTCAACTGCGGCCGTGAAACCATACCAGTTTTTAGGCCCCAGTCCGGAACCACACCCGTGCCTCCGTCCCGGAGCCCCCGGAGCCCCGGCCTTTATGAGGCGCGTCCGCCCTAGCAGCTGCTGCCCCAGACAGCTACTAAACTTCTTAATCCTATACCACCCTCCCCCTCCCCCCTTATTTCTCTCCTTCAATCCTCTTGCCAGAATGGAAATCACGCCTTCTCTGGTAAATCTGAGCCGGTCGCGGTCACGGTCACGTACTCGCAACTCAACCGCCAATTCGCGGTCAACGTCGTCCACAAGACGGCCTTCATTGAATGGACCCAAGCGCTCACTTTCGGCGAGCTCGATCACCCGATTTGCGGTCAAGCCCACTCAAATTGACGCTACGAGCGACAAAACGATCCCCACGATCAACTTGTACTTAGACAATACTTTGCCGCTCGATTTTTTCAAGCAGGAGTTGGTGGGACTCATCCGTGCGTTGAAGATATCCAAGTGGCGCAAAGTGCAACTCACGCCAGAGCAGATTGTTATCTCGCGCATTCTGGGTGCATTGACCAACTCAATCTACAAGATTGAGTATAAGGCCAGCGATAGCCCAGTGCAACCACCGCTGTTGCTCTTGCGTGTGTACGGCAAGAACGTGGACAACCTCATTGATAGGAACTCAGAGTTGGAAACATTAATCAAGCTTTCCTCCAATAGAATCGGGCCCCGGCTCATGGGAATCTTCGCGAACGGCCGCTTTGAGCATTTTCTCGAGGGCTTTGTGACGTTGAAAAAGGAGGATATCCGGGATCCGGTAATCTCGCAGATCCTCGGTCGCAGAATGAAAGATTTGCACTATAATATAAAGTTGGACGAGCACGAAAGAGCATCTGAGCTCCCGTTAGCATGGTTACAGATCACGAAATGGATCAGCCTCTTCGAGAGTGACATGCTTCATGTTCTCCCTCGCCTGACCGTAGAAGACACCATATTGATGCCCTGGTCGAAGTTCCGATCTTTGGTATTCACCTACAAAGACTGGCTCTTCTCGAAATACGATGTGAACGCATTCTCTGAAAATTATCGCTTTTGCCACAACGATACTCAGTATGGAAACTTGCTTATAAAAAGCACCTTCGATCCAAAAGATGTGGTGCAGTCCAAAGCTGACGCATCCTCCCCCAGTACTACTAACAAGCGTGATTCGGATCTCGCAGTCATTGATTTCGAGTATTCTGGAGCAAACTTCCCAGCTCTCGACATTGCCGACCATTTCTCTGAGTGGATGTCTGATTACCATGACGAGAAGAAGCCCCATATTATCCACGAAAAGAATTACCCAACACAGGCTGAGCAACTCAATATGCTCAAGTCGTATGTAGAGTATAATTTCCAATTCCCGACCTCCAACTTGAAAACAAGGCTTCATTACGACCCAAGAACGGATGATGCAAAAACTGTGATGGACTACGAGATTAAGAAGCTATTTAACGAAGTTCTCTACTGGCGTGCTACTGTGCAGATTTTCTGGCTTGTCTGGGGTCTTATCCAAAGCGGTCCCGCAAAAAATCCTTTAGATGAGCTCACCTCCACGACCTCCGGCAAGGGCGTATTAGGTACATACGAGTATTCAACAGGAATTGACTGCTTGAAAATCTCACAAGATACAGAAAGCCCCTTGGAGGAGGAAGCAATGACATCGACAGATGATGATTTTGACTACCTCAAGTATTCTCAGCAGAAGGCCGGGCTCATTGTTGGCGACTTGATCGCGTTTGGGATTTTGCCCGCCTCGGAAATCGCGCCAGAAAAACATGGCATGATCAAGTTCTTGGACACGACACCCTTTGACATCTAAATATAATCGTGAAAGCTAAGTCATTATATTCTGTGAGATTCATCTGTTCTGAATTTGGATAGGGGTAGAAGCACTTGATGACCGTGTCCCTGTTTGAGCAGGCAGGCCGGAGTGGCATCAGGCTTCGAGGTAGAAATCTTCTTTTGCTCAATTTCATAGCGATGTGTTTCAAGATACAAAATCTGCAAAAAGCTTTTCTGGTATGCGTATTTCAGGCAGCCTATTATGAGATAAGGCATTGCAGCAACCCACTATGTACGCGACTGACTACTAATGATCTGGTTTCCTCCCCCCCCCCCTATTCAGAAATATTCCAGCAGTACCCTAGTTCAGTCCACAGGCAGTAGTGAAGAAAGGCGCAATAATTGCGAAACGGATATTACTACAAGGACACCCAGCATTTTAGGTGTGTGGTATGGAAATATGGCGTCCTAGCAGTGATGCATTGGCTCTGTAGAGAGATGGGTGGTGGCAAACTTCCACGAGAACTAGTGAGCAACTCAAACTGTTATCCAGCCTTCACGTCTTGTACAACATATAGCATAGAATCAAATGAATAGAATTGATGATGCAGAAAAAAGATATCTAATATTAAGATGCGATTGGGAAAAAGATTAAATATATTAACATGAGGTAGTATGAGATAAGATCAAGACCTGCTCCCTGGATGGACGGTGTCCTGCAAGTATAGCAAGATGTTGGAAGCCGCAGGTCAAGGCACAGGTCCCATGGCATAAAGACAACGAAACGAGGACACACGCCTGAAATGGTAGAGGGTCGTAATGTGCCTCGGGTGTTGTTTCTTAAATATAAATACATGATTTTTGATCCTAAAATATATGATATCCTCTCTCTTTCTCTCTAGAGAAGGTATATACATGTTAGAAAAGATAATTGCAATATTGCAATAATTAGAAATCTCGTGGCACTGTGTGGAAAGAGCCAAAGGGTTTGTAATTGAAATTCTCTCCTTCTATTATTGATGTTGCGAAATTATAAACCAAAAACCCCACGGCAAAAATCAGATCTCCGCAAAAATCTCCCCCCGTCCATGTATTCGGCACTTCCAAAGCCAAAAGAATCCGTCCTCACTAGCTCTTTCATTCCTCTTAATATCTCTTGTGCATTGTTCACCATTATTTCGCCCCGCCCCGGAAAACCAGCCTTTGGTGCCTCAGCACCTACGCGCGCGCGCACACATTAACCACCAACCACCAACCACCAACCTACGTTTTACCCAGCCTCACCTATCGCACCATGCTCTCATATCGCACCACAGGGTATAAAGGGTATGGCTTGCAGTACTCGCCATTCTTCGACAATAAGGTGGCGGTGGCGGCCGCGGCCAACTACGGGCTCGTGGGCAACGGGAAGCTCTACGTGTTGGCAATTGACGGCACCGGCCAGATCCACGAGGAAGGAGCGTGGGAGACCCAAGACGGGCTCTTTGATGTGGCATGGAGCGAGATCCACGAGAATCAGCTCGCTACGGCGTCCGGCGACGGATCTGTGAAGCTCTTTGACCTCACAGTCCCCCGCTTCCCCGTGATGAGTTGGCGCGAGCACTCCCGGGAGGTGTTTGCCGTGAACTGGAACCTCATCGACAAGACGAGTCTTGTATCGCTGTCGTGGGACGGCTCCATCAAGATTTGGTCGCCAGGCCGGGTGCACTCGCTTCGCACATTGAGCCCCAAAATTGACTACACTACCAAGGCCGCAAGCGTCGCCAGCACCGCCGCCCCGGTTACACATACGCACCAACCCGCACAGGGCGACACGACGCAATGTATTTATGCGGCGGCGTTCTCTCCGCACTCGCCGCACACCGTCGTCAGTTGTAACGGGGCGCTGCACATACACGTCTGGGACGTGCGTGCACCACAGCCTCTTCAGCTTGACTTCGTTGCCCACGGTGGGCTCGAGTGCTTGTCGGTGGATTGGAACAGATACAAACCCTCAGTGTTGGCGTCTGCCGGTACGGACAAGGCTGTGCGTACCTGGGACCTCCGCATGATTGCCACTCTCGACCTGCCCAGCCTGCACCTGCCCATGCCAGCGTACCACATGCGCGGCCCGACGCCCATGAATGAGCTCTTGGGACACGAGTTTGCTGTGCGCAAAGTCGCGTGGTCTCCACATGCGGGGGACGAGCTCATGAGCGTGTCCTACGATATGACCGCTCGCGTGTGGCGTGACGCGTCCGACGAACGTGCCCGGTTCTTGAACACGGGTGCGAGCGGGTGCAGGGGGGTCATGTGCCGTCACCGTGAGTTTGTCATTGGCTGCGACTACAGTCTTTGGGGGGAGCCGGGCTGGGTCGCCACCACAGGCTGGGACGAGATGGTTTACGTCTGGGATACCAAGCGCGCGTAAGAGCACCGCCACGTGCAAAAGGCGGGACTTCTTTCTTGCTGGCTCTTTGGTGCCTTTGGTTCCCTTGGTCATATGAGAGCTGTTTTATCAGAACGATAGTCTATCCTCCCGAAACATGCTTGCTGCGAGAGTGTATGTGCCACGTCTGCGTTGTATTGTGGGAAGTGCATCTCCTGATCCCTTCAATACCAGAGCGCGTGGGGTGGGGGGGGGGAAGCGGAGGTGAAAGTGGAGATTCCCTAGATGATGAATACTGAGGTGGTTGTTAAATGGAGGACACTAGAGCTGGTGCCATCTCATATACCTATTCATATTTCGAAGAAATATGTTAGGTTCCCAGGTAGGTGTTGCAACAAGTTTCCTAGGACTAAGTGAGCAACATGCCACACAATATTAGGTAAATATATATGTGCTTCATGTGCAGTGCGTATCCATTACACCGTCAGCTAATTTGGTCACAATGATGTCTTAATATTCTTGGGGCTGGAAATACTGAATGAGATGAACTGCCTTTAGTGATAATAGCTGCAACGGTAGACTTTGGCAAAGCATATTGGCTCAGGGTAATTAGAGGGTGCTATTCTGACATCATCCGAGCTGGTGTTACAGAAATAATTACTGCACATCCATTGTAAATCCCGACATTAATTGAATTTTCCCCTGAATCCATAGCTCAAAATGAAACGTTTACTTTCGTATATTTTTTGGCCATATATCCCATATTAATCAGTTCCATAACATCCGCGCATCCCTATCTTCTCATGCAATCGAAGAATTACAACCAAGAGGTATTCATTACACAATATGATTTGATTATACTCAAAAATCAATTCAGCACTCAACTAATATTTACGTATCGTGTGATACTTTCATTTGTATGAAGGTACTTTAAATTGACTTTGTGAAAAACTATTCCACTAGGATAAGGACCACAGTGCTGCGAGATCTGTTTGATATTGAAAAAAAAACCGTACACAATTATCGTTTGCTCCCATTGTAATTACACGGGAAGATCATGAATGTCCCTCGTTTATACATCAAATAGTTTACTTGCATAGAGGAAGAAATGCATGGACAGGGCTACTTATCAAAAACCCGTTTCTTCTACTCTAGCTTTTATAGCGCACTAAGGTGTAGACTGGCTCCTAGCGTGCGCACCTGTTTTTGGTTTTGAGTTTGGCATATACAATACTTCAAGATAAATTCAGCAGAGGTGCATGCATACTTGTTTGTTTGTCTTCCAGATCAGGAAACAATGATTTATGGTTCAAAACTTGGCCTCTTTAAAAGGCTTGCTATCGAACAAAATCTCTTTTGCCCATACATAGATAAGAAGTATCCATAGCACCTTTCGGTAAGCTATATACAATTAAAGTTAAAAGAAACAAAGTCAACTACTTTCCGCATTTTCATAAAGCCTGACACGGACTCGTCGCAACAGAACACATGAAAAAGTAGAAATGGACTCAAATCTCGTGATATTTTCGTTACAGCATACATATTTAGTCTGCTCCCACAGAGGAAGTTTTGAATCGAGCACGGGTCTCTGGCAAGACTATCTGAAATGGTCCAGAGCACTCATTCCTTTCAACATCCTAGACCAGCATCCTCCGGAAGACATTCGAGTAATTGACAATTTGGATCCCTTGAGAGAAAAGATCTTGAGCTTGAACCACAATGGCATCAGTGAGTTCAACCATGTGAAATTGGTCGAGCCACAACTTCACAATGATCTTATCACAGTAAGTATCAATGGAAATGAAGCGTTTGTTAATAACTCTCGAACAGAGATTTTGAAAGCATATAAAAAAACAGGCCACACAAAGCTTGTGTTGTCACCGAGAGAAGTCAAAGCAATCAATTCTTACTTTTTACAACGCTTAAACGGTATTGCTTTGCAATTTGATGTTGAAATCATGATTTCGGACTGGGACACAGATCTCAAAGGATACAGAGACAAATCCGGTAACACTTCCATTTATATTATTGGTGATACTACAAAATTAAATCAAGCTGAAACGCATGTGAAAATTCTTGTCGACAGTCTTCTTAATGGTTTCGTTATTGATCAAGTCAATATTCCCGAGTCTATGGTTCCATGTTTGGGAGGCATCAGCTTTCTGAGTCTTACAGAACTCCTACACGATTTGAATGTAAAAATTTACCTTCCAGACTTTTCTCATTTCTTCTCAAGTCACCAAGAAAACGCTATAGGAGGCCCAATATCTATATGGCTTACAAGTGATAATGTTGCGGAAATTGCAATGGCGAAGACTGCTATTAATGACATGATTAATCTTGTCATCTCCGGAAAGACAGCAACCGAGAAAGTATACAGTCAAAATGTTACAGTTAGCAAAGAGAAACTTGACTTGATATCTTTATTTAACCAGCAGGAAATATTCTCTTTAATGCTCAAACATGGAACTTTGATCCATGAATACTATTCTGAAAGTTCACGAAATTTCTCAGTTTTAGTCAAAGGCCCAACGCCACACTCTGTTGACAACTCTGTCTGTGAAATAAGTTCGCTTAGTGGTCAGCTATACCATCTCGATTTATCATTTGCTCACGACTGTCCAAAAGCAGACCTAGAATTTTTTTTAATCGGACTCATAAATAGCAAGCAAAGCTGTATCGCGATTCATAATGTATATGGGTTGAGTTTTTTGGGAACAAAGAACGAAATCCACTTGCTATTGAAAGAGTTAGCAATGGACCTAAAGGAACAACAATATTTCTACAAGGCTGTGAGCAAGAAAAAAACCGGCTTCCAAATCGCATTGAGAATGGAGCTTGCAAATGAACAAAGGGAATTCTTGATTGGCAAGAAAAAGGGAAAGATCACCAAGATTTTGAATCAATTGGGGAACATACCAAGGATATCTTTCCGGAGACTTAACGACTATAATTTCGTCATTGTTCCAAGTGTATGTGTTGGGTCTGCGATCAAAAAAAGGCAGATATTCACTGCTTTCGATCTCCTCATACATACAATGTATCTTATAGAGATGGAATACCCAGCAGAATTGCAATTTAACATACCTGAGGTATTTCACAAAAGTCTCATAGGAAATGGAGGAGCAGTCATCCAGACCATTCTGAAAAAGTACAATGTGTTCATCAAGTTTTCAAGAAATCATGCTAACGCGGAATTGAATGGTATCAGAAACGATCGTGAGCCCTTTTTGTTGAAGCGCAGAGACAATGTTTTGATTAAATGCCCCATGAAAAACCAGAAAAGTATCATGTTTGTAAAGCACGAAATCGACCAACTTGTGTTGCAATGTTGGCATAACAGATCACTCTCTCTTAATGGAATATCAGTGATCTATAACACGGCCAAATTTAGACTTCAAAAGAGCCACTACATATTGCTAGCGCAGAGGACCAATTATGATGCGAAATTTGTCAGCGCTTTCGAAGAAGAGTTCAACACATTTATAGACTATCCAAAAACCATTGATGCGTTTGATAGTCACAGCAGTATTGAATTTGTAATTAAGGGAAACGATAACAAAGCTCGCTTGTGTGCCGAAAAAATGGCGCAGTGTCTTCCAACATCTTTTGAAATTAAAGTACGCGAAGAACCAACTACCAGCGGGAATATTCTTAACTCTAACGATAAGACATTCAAACAGGAAATCGTCATACCTTTCAGAACTCTTCTCCGCACTGAACTTACAATCGAGAAAATTTCCCTGATTTCGGAACACCCTCATTTCCACAAAGTTACGTTGAGCTCTTTTCGCGAAGAAAACTTATTTACAGCGGTTTCAGAATTGACTCAATATTTGAAGGCCCAAAATCTTGTGATTCTCGATAGTGGGAGCTCAAGGGAAAATCCAATAGTGTCGATTGACGAAATTTCCTCACCTTCAAAATCCATGTTGAGACACAATCTAGTTTCACCTCAGAAGTCGCCGCAAAAGCCGCCTCAGAATTCTTCTCAGAGGTCACCACTGAAAAGCCCCAAAAAGAGCGGACTCTCCAGCAAGAATAAACAACCACTTCAGGTGATAACAAATCAACAGCTTTTCCCGACACTTAAACACGTGTCACAGGTGAACATGACTCCGCAATCCTCATCTGTTAAACAATGATGGATCGCTGTACTTCATGATTCATGATTCAAAGCGAACACTCTTAGATTGAGCTGTGCTGGCCAACCAATATGCTCATGAAATTATATACACACCCCAGAAAAAAGAATTTTGTATCCAAACAAGTATGATAAGAGTCTCCAATTTCTTCCAAGGACGCACTCTGGGGTTGCCTAAGTTTTTTACCTATGTCGAAACGACAATGCCGAGGATAGCCTCACTTTCTCGCTACACAACATTTTAAATGCAGTCCCGCATGGCGTGTATATTCACTTCATATTTTTTTGGGTCTTTCTAGCATAATATGGAACCGAAGTGTGTAGCTGTGAGAATGTTCCCATAGTAATTGTTATATATGGTAAAGTAACGCCCCCAATCTTATGAAGGTCTAGAGCACAAAGGGTTTTGTGGCTAAAGAAAAATATATTGGTGAAAGTATGCAGCAAGTAGACCTCGGCCCGGGCCAATTTCCAAATTTCTTATGTGCGTCGGTGGGAGTGCACCCAAGATTTAAGGCTGGTGATGTCAGACAGAGCTTTTTAAGGCGACGCTTTCACCTGTTGGGTACTATCTCCATAGTTGAAATGTCGTTCTCTTTTGGTCTCCCTGACTCATCATTATGGACCGTTCCTAAATTTGACTCCAAGTTACCGCCCTCACCTTTCCAGAATGAACAATTAACCAATATCTTTTTAGCTTCGATGAAGGTATCTACACCTTTAACGATTGCGATTATTTATTTTACATCAGTGCACATCATCAATCCTATAGTGATTAAAAGACAGTTGAAGAAGGCAAATCTCTCGCAGAAGGATGCTAACCAGCTAAGCGAGAAAGAAATGAAGAGGTTGAAATCGGCGCCATATAAAATTGCAACTTATGGGTTATTCAAACTTTTCGTTCTCTTACACAACATTTTCCTTTGCGTATATTCTGTTTGGACTTTCATTGGAATGTTGTCTCTGTTTTCTCAAACCATGGATAATATTCTGTTGAAGACCAGCAGCGAAAGCAGCTTGGTCAATTTCGTACACGCCGTTTGTGATTTAGAAAATGGTATATTCCAACAAACTACAGATGACCCCAACTTGGCTCTTTTTGGCTGGTGGTTTTACATGTCGAAATTTTACGAGGTTATTGACACCATCATTATATTGTTAAAAGGAAGACCATCGAGTCTTTTGCAAAGCTATCATCACGCTGGTGCCATGATGTGCATGTGGAGCGGGATCAGATACCAGAGCCCGCCAATTTGGATCTTCGTCGTATTCAACTCGTTTATTCATTCCTTGATGTACTTTTATTTCACCTTGGCATGCTTGAAAATTCGCGTCCCCACTTTCATCAAGAGAGCGTTGACGTCGATGCAGATCTCGCAGTTCGTACTTGGGGGCTCCTTGGCTGTATTTCACGCCTTTGTCTGGTATGGCGAAGAAACTGGTCAGGAACTTAGTGGGTGTATCAACACTTCGGCTAAGGCCTTGCCTTTGTTGATTAATGTGGCCTACTTGACTCCATTGACGGCATTATTTGCGGCCTTCTACATTGAGAGCTACATCAAAAGAAAAACGGCATAAGTATCCTTTTGGTTATTACATTGAGTAACTAGAAAGATATACCAACCGTTGCAAAATTAGAGCATTTTTTGAGAATCTGTATATACACTGCTAAAAACGATCTTTCAGTACATTTAAAATACGGGTATATTGACGCGTGGGGTTTGAATTGTGGGCTTGTTAGTACAACATCTATGTCTTAAAATATTTGATGCCTTTGAAAATTTGCAAGCGTATCAAATCTCACTGAATCAAAAAATGCTACGCTCTCAGGGTGTTTGATATATGTTGCTTTAGTATTCGAATTCGGTGGCGATTATAATATATTTTGCTATCGTATTTTGTTCTTACAAGTCAGTCGCGTGATGGTAAATCTCCGAATCGAAACGCGGAGTTCTCCTCGCATATTACTTAATAAGGCGTCACATATTTTCTTTGCGTACGACGATAAACCAAAGGCATCATGAAAATTAATAGAAAATCTTTCATGATTATGTTTCCCTAATATACGCTCGTCATTTAAAATGCCCTTTTATTTTAATGAGAAGAAGGATATTTGCTTCAAATTTTGGAATCCCTTTAGTCGTGCACTCACCTATCTAGAGGAGATGCGGGCCTCCTTATAGGCGTCCGGCTTATTACTTGCTCCGCCTACCCTCTTTACAAATTAAGCTTTGGTTAGCAAGCGTCTCTTCTGCAATTGTCCTTGATTCTTGACTAACCCTGAGCTTTGAAAAACCTCAAAACAATGGTGTCATATGAACTGCTTAGTGTCTCCGGAAGTCCAACTGACGTTACCATTGAAGGGCAAGCAAACCAATCCCTCACGCAGTCTCCTTCCTTTGATAGCGAGGACGATAATTTGGTATCTCTAGCATATTCAAAGCACTCAATAAAGAAAGGCAGCAAATTGTTGTTTGCCCAGAATGATGACTGCAATCCTGAGGTGGCATTGAATAACAAGAACAACAGTGCCACTCCTACTGATTCGTCATATCAAGATGACGATTTCTCAGACTGGGATACGATTGACCCCTCGGAATTTGCCCGTCTTCATGTAGCTTCGGAAAATTCTGGCGCTCATAACGATAGCTTCGGCAATTCTTACACTCACGTTGATTTCGACGCGCGGAAGTACACTAGCAAGCGGAGATTCAAGGGCCAGAAACTTGTGTATTTCACCTCTGCGTTCGTGTCCTTGTTCGTGTCTTTGTTTGGATATGAACAAGGTGTTTGCTCTGGAATCCTCACGTTTGTGACGTTCATGGAATACTTCAATAACCCAACAGCCACTGAGATTGGCTTAGTGATCTCTATTCTAGAGATCGGGGCCATGGTATCTTCTCTTCTTGTGTCCCTGATTCTGGAGAAAATTGGTCGCAAAAGAACGATTCTTTTGGGCACGTCTGTATTTGTTTTAGGTGGTACGCTCCAAACGTTTGCCACGAACTTGTGGATATTTGGGGTAGGAAGAGTATTCAGCGGATTTGGCGTTGGTGTTTTATCTACAGTCGTCCCTCAATATCAGTGTGAGATATCTCCCGTGGAGGAACGAGGAAAATTAGTTTGTGGTGAGTTCACAGGCAACATTGCGGGATACTGTTTGAGCGTGTGGATAGACTACTTTTGCTACTTTATTCAGGAAATTGGTGATGCTCGCACGAACCCAAAACTGTTTACAGCAAATCTCTCTTGGAGACTACCATTGTTTATCCAAGTTCTATTGGCATTGATACTTCTTGTGGGCGGCTTTTTTGTTGTTGAGAGCCCGCGGTGGCTTTTGGATGTCGATGACGACGAGCGTGGGTTTCATGTACTATGTCTTCTCTATGACGATGATCCAGATGCCACAAAGGCAGAGAATGAGTTTTTCTTGATTAAAAATTCCATATTGAGTGAGCGCGTGAAGACCCCTAAACGCGAGCGGTCATGGAGACATCTATTCCGCAACTACCGGCTTCGTGTGTTTATTGCATGTTCAGTCATGGCATTTGCACAGTTTAACGGTATCAACATCATATCCTACTATGCGCCCATGGTGTTTGGACAAGCTGGGTTCACCAACTCCAGAGCGCTTTTGATGACAGGCATCAATGCGTTCATATACCTCTTGAGCACAATCCCGCCATGGTTCTTGGTCGACAAGTGGGGGAGAAAACCGATTCTTATCAGCGGGGGTATTTCCATGGGCACATGCTTGTTGTTGATTGCATTTGTGATGTATCTCGACATGGCCTCGACACCGCTGCTTGTTGCGTTTTTGGTCATTGTGTACAATGCGTCGTTCGGTTTTAGCTGGGGCCCAATTGGATTTCTTTTGCCCCCAGAAGTGTACCCGTTGGCGGTGAGATCAAAGGGCGTGTCGCTTTCAACGGCCTCGAATTGGTTCGCCAACTACATAGTCGGCCAACTCACGCCAGTGCTACAGGAGAGCATCGGGTGGGTCATGTATTTATTCCCCGCCACAAGCTGCATCTTGTCTGTTTTTACGGTGATTATGGTGTACCCTGAAACTAAAGGTGTGGAACTAGAGGATATTGATAAATTGTTCGAGGACCCCCAACAGAGTCGTCCGGCCACGAGCTACAGCCATGTCTCTGCACAGGACACCGAGCTACACGACTTTGACTATGAGTTGGGTACAATGTCAAAATGAAGGAATAGAGATGGGACCGGGAGAGGGAGCTAGTGGGCGAACGAGCCAGCTCTCTAATGTGCGAATCTTCATTGTTGAGAGGGAGAGGGAGAGGGGACCCATACCTGCAGGTGCTCCCATTGTTGAGGGGCGGACAGAGCCTCGCCGCCAAGTTTGGGTAAACTGCACACGCGACCAGTAAGCACTGCTCCGTTATAAAGAGCATTTTGCGTAACCGAACATGGGGGTGTCTGTGCGTTGTGCCCAAAACGCAGGCGGAAAATACTTTAATTCACGCGGACCCAACGGGCGGCAGGCCGCAGGGGCGCGGGGAGGGGGGAAAGCGAGGGAAAATTAA
The DNA here is from genome assembly GCA_030561945.1 of Metschnikowia krissii. Taxonomy (NCBI): domain Eukaryota; kingdom Fungi; phylum Ascomycota; class Pichiomycetes; order Serinales; family Metschnikowiaceae; genus Metschnikowia; species Metschnikowia krissii. Next base: position 461,735 of record JAKTYP010000061.1, on the reverse strand, counting down.
AACAGGACAAATCCACTCTAAAATTTGGAAATTTGTGAGAGGAAAAAAAAAGGATTATAAAAAAAATACCAAAAAGCAGTAGAAAAAAAGCAGGCGGATTAAAAGAAGTCGAAGGGTACATAATAAAGTCCGGGTACATTGTTCTGGTTTGCTTATTCGCACCGGCAGGCACAGCGATTGGACAAGTCGGTGCCGCGTGCTGCCTTGACTGGGTGCTTTGTGCGAGGAGCAAATCTCGGATATCCGCACTGCTTTGGGAAACGCGCGCATGTCATAAAGATAAGCCTCAGCTCCACACGGCAATCCAATAAGCCGAACCTCCTGCGCGCATGCCGCTGCAGTCATGCACTCTGCCCGTTTGACACTTTGGAGCCTGGATCTTTTGCAATGCGGTAGGCATTCTTGAACAGTGCACTTCTTTTCTTTCCATTGTTTCTTTCCTTTCCCCATATCCTTTTAGCCTTTCTTTATCTCTGGTAATATATCATTTAGTTCACGACATCGCATCCAAATTTCTTTCGTCTTCTCGACATCGACCCAGGCCAGATTATATGATCCACTAGTTGAGAGGCACCTCGATCATTGCTCACTTGGCTGTTCAGCAAAGCACGCTTGGGCAGACCTCCACGCCCCACAACTACAGATTATTCTTAAACACGCCCCCACAGCTCTCTTTTCGCTGAGCACATGAAAAGATACCCTGTGTCTGGGAAAAGAATTATCATGACCGTTCCTCTTGATATCATCAAGGCTCCAAAATATTTAAGAGGCTCGAGACTTCAGATTGGTTGCGTGTCCTCGCGACAGTGCTTGCCCCTGCACCCTTTGGAGCCTCATAACACTGAAGAATTTTTTTCTGATTCCGACCCTGAAAGCGTATTGGACTCACCGTGCAGCGAATCGGTTTCGTCCATCGCCACAAGCAGCACATCTTGTGATTGCTCCATTGCTGCCGGCTGTATTTCCTTGAACCCCACCAACTTGCGCTCTGTTTCTCTTCTTCCAGTGGTGCTGACTTCATGCGTTGTTGCATATACGCCCCGTGCCCCGAGATACCCGCATGTGTCCAGCAGCAAGCTCACAGAGCTTCTTCAGAAAGCAGACACTGTTGCGTCGGGTTCGTTGCGCACGCAGCCAAAAACCAAATATACCTATCAGATCCCAAAAGTAAGCCAGTTCAGCCCCTGGCAGGCGTTCCTGGCATTCTTTATCAGCTACTCCATGCGTTCTGGCAGTCAGAAAGATAGCGGCGAACGCTTTCCAAGAAGAGTATCCAAGGACCTGGGGGAGGGCTCCACACACAACACCAGTCCTGGCGGGGCTATTAAAGACTGCGAGCTCGATACCTTTGCTGAGCACGAGCCCGCGCCATTTGAACTGAAATTCCACAGGAGCAAAGTCCGCAATCGCGAGTATCGAGTGAATAGTGAATTCCTCAAGCGCTATGCCATTGACTGTAACGCGAGGCTAAAGGGTGTCTTGCCCATAACACCCGAGGATGTGGGTCTGCTCGCGTGTACACCTTCGCTCCATAAATTTGACAGGGACCACGGCCTCAACAAGGTGTCGGAGATGTCACGGGACAAGTTGTGGAACTCTGTGATTTTGCCCCCACGCAAGGATCCTTGTCCGCGCAGCGTAATTGATTTTGAAAACTACGTGTTTTGTCGGGATGGTGCAAAGGTGCCTTCTCTCATCTCAAAGTACAGCAGCAAGTTGCCCTGGGCAACCCACCAAAGTTCAATAAAGCCCGCGGGCAGACTTAAGACATCTGCATGTGTGAAGAGCAAGACATCGCCCACATTGGGTCACAGCATTCCCCAGTACACTGTGAAGGGCTGGCAAAATGAGCGGTGGGTTCTGCATTGATATTCAAAGTACGCGTACTCTGCTAGGCACAGGGTTAGACTGCTTCCCTAGGGTTGGGGTAAATGGATTGAATGTTTTCTTTTTTTTTTTTTTCAATATTTATTTAAGAGTATAGGGTCGCGTGTGATTTCACTGCATCGCGACAAAACATAATGGGCGTATAATATTACATTTAGTAGTGTAACTACTTAGAAAGACATCTGAGTGTCCCTGTTGCGAGACTAACGAAATTATTCCCTCCAGATTATCAGAAGAAACAGGGAGAGGAAGGGGCAATGGGGATTATAATAGAAGCTATTTCCGATATGCAAGGACGCCACTTGCCACTTACAATTTAACTCCCGAGATGAATGTTTGTTATCGTAGTAAGCCTATTGCATGTAAAAAATCTACCCCTACTAACATCAATAGCCAGGAAGCTTACGTCCTGTCATCGTGTATCGCCTACTTGTATCGGAGAACGGAAGTAGCACATTTTTTTACAATGGTGATGGAGAGGTGTGCATGGCCAACATAACCCAACCACAACATGAACGAGGCAAAACGAATTTCTTTTGGAAGTGAATTGGGCTTAATGCTGCAAATATATAAAGGGCCGTTTTACAGGGTTGGGGGTTGCGAATGACGTTTGACTCCTTGCCACCGGTTGCAACTGCGAAGCTAGCAAGCATAAGGCAAGCATAAGCCAGTCACGCTAGTCACGTGTTGTTTGGAGAACAGTGCGACCTCCCAATGCCGCCGCATGGCATCCCAGATGAGCGGGGCCACACCCGTGCATCTGAAAAATGGTCGCGGGCATTGTGAAGAAAAAAAAAACCCACGTCAGACAAGGATGGATTTTTCTTTTAGTTTCCCTCAACACAGATCACTATGGCTCCTAAAGGAAAGAAGGTCGCTCCAGCCCCATTGGCTGCCAAGTCCGAGTCTTCAAAGACTCCAAAGAACCCATTGTTCGAGGCTACGCCAAAGAACTTTGGTATTGGCCAGAGCCTCCAGCCAAAGAGAAACTTGACCAGATTTGTGAAATGGCCTCAATACGTCAGATTGCAGAGACAGAAGAAGATCTTGAGCATGAGATTGAAGGTTCCTCCTGCGATTGCTCAGTTCCAAAACGTTTTGGACAAGAACACGGCTACCCAGACCTTTAAGTTGTTCAACAAGTACAGACCTGAGACTGCTGCTGAGAAGAAGGAGAGATTGACCAAGGAGGCTGCTGCTATTGCAGAAGGAAAGAAGGCTTTCGATGTCTCTGCCAAGCCAGTCGTTGTCAAGTACGGTTTAAACCACGTTGTCTCTCTCATCGAGAACAAGAAGGCCAAGTTGGTTTTGATTGCCAATGATGTCGACCCTATTGAGTTGGTCATCTTCTTGCCAGCATTGTGCAGAAAGATGGGTGTTCCATACGCCATTGTCAAGGGTAAGGCCAGATTGGGAACGTTGGTCCACAAGAAGACCTCCTCTGTTGCTGCCTTGACCGAGGTTGCTTCTGCTGATGAGGCTGACTTGGCCAAGTTGGTTTCCACCATCAACGCCAACTTCATCGAGAAGTACGAGGACTCCAGAAAGCACTGGGGTGGTGGTATCATGGGCAAGAAGCACAACGACAAGGCCATCAAGAAGGCCAAGCAGATGGATGTGGTTGCCGCTCCTGCCACTGCTTAAGCATGTAAACTTAATCCAAGAACCAGTTGATAAAGATTAAATGTAGCTTTCATGCAGTATGGTGGTGTTTTTTTTTGTTACACTTAGGGCAACGAGACTGTAAAGGTGGAATCGCCGGCGTTTCCGCGGATGCCATGAATTTGAACATATTGTATATTCAGCCTGGGAACCATTTGCTCCAACATATCGGGGCTTGCGAGAAAACGGCCCCATCTATACAGCCAGTATACCGTCGGGCTTAATTCCTCGCAAGATAAGTACAGCAACCTATGTCACTGCACAGACTTGGCTATTTTCTGCGTATTTTCTATTCATTTTATCATTTTTTTTTGAATGTTTTTTAAAATTTTGCAGATATCGTCTTTTACCCGGAATGTTTTTAGCGGAAGGCGCCCACAGAGACCCTACATGTGCTTGGGTATAATGTCGGTAGAAAGTATCACTAGCTTTTGAGAAAATTGTAATGTAATTTGCAAATTTATGTGAATTATATTATGGGAACTCATTTTTTTTTTCTTAATTTGGTATGGGGCTACGAATCAATCCACCCGTTTTTACAAGACTTTGTTCTTCTTACTGAAAGCTGTGTCATTTTTGCAGAAATTACATTTTCTATTTATTTTGACGTCAAAGTATATATACGCTTGAGTTGTTTGCGTGAACTTACTGCCCACCAAACGCATGTGCAGCCATATGCCTGTGCATTTCCCCTTCAAATTTGATGTTGCCGATGTATGTGAATTTTCAACACTTTGAAGTTAAAATGTACATATTCAAATGACTTTGAGTTTCGCCTCGTACTATCGGCTACTGCTGCCATATGATGATTGGGAAACATACTGAGTCAGGGGAGAGAAGGGGAGAGGGTGGGACAGAATTCCAAATTCAATAGTTGCGTGTTCGCAAATTGGCAAATCTGCAACCAGAGCAGTTCCTGAGAGACTTTTTTCTAATATAGGTTTACGACAGCATTTTAATCGAAATAATCAAAAAATTTAAAATAAAGGAACACAAAACAAAATAAGGAAAAGATCTTCGATAATACAGGATTCCTTGCCGGAGCCGCAAACGCTGAAAGGTGCTTAAACTTCAGATACTCACTTCTTGCCCATTAGACACAGTCGTGCACTCACCGAGCGGCGCGAATTGACCAATAGTTCGTCGCACGTTTTTGAATGCCTGTGTGGAAGGTCTTTTCAGAACGAGCCTCCAGGCATACTCCCCATAGCCCATTACTGAATTTGCTAATCGAAACACGCAAGCACCATGTCGTTTTTAAGAGACATTTTCGAGTTGACTTTCCCGGTCGCATTTGCTGAAGAGGTATGTTAAACTTGGCGCTCGTGGCTTGGCCATGGCGGCGGACAAAGACCACGTCCAAACTAAGTAATGGTCTTCGAATATCATCATTTTGACTTTTCAAAAGCTTGTCACGGAATCACACAAAGCAGTGTTGAGTGTAACGGATTTGCTTTTGCGGTCTTCGTCCACGCCAACGATGGGAAACGCTGACTAAACACTCATTTTGCCTTGCGAGACCTGAATAAGGATATTGGCCAAAGCTCATGTTGAAAGTAGGGCTGAGGTTTGGAGGTGTCCAATTAGAGAAACAAGCACTCCGGGGAGACTTAGTCCAGGCCGCAGTACCGCAAAAAGAATTTTGGCGATCTTGGGACCGGGGACGTTTGTAGGAAATCCCGGGGTCAGGTGGAGATATTGCAGAAACTGACATGGACTCTCATACTAACTAGAATAGCCAACGCACTCTCACGAGGACGAGCCTGAGGCGGACTCTTCTTCTGAACAAGAGGAGGATGAAGCCCAAGAAGAGGAAGACGAGGATGAGGAAGATGACGAGGACGACGAGGACGACGAAGAAGAACTCAAGGACCCGCTTGATGAGTTGCGTGAGGAGTGTGAGAAGTCCGAGGCCTGTCACGGATATGCACACCACTTTCAGGAGTGTGTTGAGAGAGTGCAGAAGGAGCAACAGGAAGAGGGTTATGCCCACAAGGCATACAAGGAGGACTGTGTTGAGGAGTTCTTTCATTTGCAGCACTGTGTCAATGACTGTGTTGCACCAAAGTTGTTCTACAAATTAAAATAAACTGCATAACACATTCATGTCTGGCCCGAGAAAATAGAGTGGATACTAAACAAATCAAACAATCATGACTGTGCTGGGTGTAGATACGTAGCTGAGGGAGGACACGGAGCATACGTTTGGTGCCTCAGATTTAACTGGATTATGAAGTTGGGATCAATGTGGTAATGTAATACTTGAATGCATTCTCATATGGTGTTTATACTGGTGTTTGGCAATTATATTTTTGATGGTGGGAAGCGAGCTAGATTCACAAGCATGTGCGAGTATTAATTCAATGGAGGCTTACGAGAATGTTTTAGGGATGTAAAACCCAAAGCAGAAACCAAAAATAGACATACAATGCAAAAAGAAAGAAAGAAACTTTTTTTTTCTTCTGCTAATCAATAACCGTATTCAGACGGCCATTACTTTTCAAAGTAACGATGCGGAACGTTGTACACTTATACTGTTTCACATAAAGGAAAACCATCAGTTGGCTCGGTGGCTGAATATATCATGTGACCACAGGATTTCGGGCCACGGGGTATATCCAAGTAGTCTAGCGACACTAAATGCTCATAGACTTCTTCGGAAATCAATATCTAAATTATTTATTGACTCATCACTGACTAATAATTTTTTTCAAATGTAGATTGATTCCCGCCGTAAATCAGTTAACTATTAATTGGCTCACGACAGAAAATTCCGACACAGAAAAAAGGATCAGTGCACCACGCGGCGCTCACACATTCTTATTCGCGTTGTCCAAACCAGCCTGCCTCTTACCCACCCTCAGCAAACAATACTACACTCAAGTTCTGTATTCCGAGACAGGAAACGAAACAATAGGTTCGTATATTATTTTTGGCGAAAAAAACGAAGAATTTGAGACCGAAGAAATTGGATTCTGGATATTTGTTTACATTTTCCTTTCTACTTGCCTCAATCACTTGCCTTTTTTCATTGCTCTCATACCCCTGGATAACCTGTGCTCCCAACACGCATCAAGCTTTTGAATTGACAGATTGAATCGCTTGGATAATCACAAATCTGAGGCAGACTGAGATCATTGTTTTACCTTTCTTTTTTATTTATCTGTGACCAGAGAAACGAATAAAATCGTAAAACCCCCCGATAAACTACAACCATGTCTATTCCTGTTGATCCCTCCAGAGTCTATGTGGGGAACGTAAACTACAACGCCACCGAAGAGGAGCTCAAAGAATTTTTTCTGGAGTTCAAAGTCTTATCAGTGGAGATTCCTTTCAAGACAAGAACCAATGGCGAAAAGACATACCAGAAGCGGCTTGGATTTGGCTTTGTTCAGTTTGAGAATGAGGCGGATGCCCAGAATGCCATCAGTCAAGTGAGTGGAAAAAAATTCAAAAACAGGCCACTTTTTGTTACGAAAGCATTACCACCACCTACAGAGGAGGAGAAACAGAAGAGGAAGGAGCAAGCACTTGCAAAGCGCCAAGAGGCAAAAGCAAAGAAAGCCAACATCGTCAAGCATGCGGAGGCTGAAAAGTCTTCCGATAAGAAAGAGGAAACGAAGATAGGCGATGTCGAAGCAGTTTCCGAAAAAATAGCGGACAACTCCAAGAAAACCCCACAGGGCGAGAAGTCCACCACCACGATTTTCATCACAAACTTGGACTACAAGGCCAATGTGAAAGTCCTCGCTGAGTTGTTCAAAGAGTTGGAACCTGTTTGGATACATGTGCCCACAAAGCGTATGCCCTTGCACATTTTGCGGAAGTTTGCTGCTTCAAAGAGGCCGATTTTTAACAAGGGTATAGCATTCGTGAAATTTGCAGACGAAGACACTCAGTTGCGGGCTATCAGAGAGTTCAACGGCACAGATATCAATGGCAGGAGGATTGTTGTTGAGGTTGCGGTTGACAAGCCTGCATCAAGTAAGACTGGCTCTGTTGAACACACAGATTCATCAGTTGGCGGTGATTCTAACAACTCTGTGGATTCCAGTAAAGCGGCAATTCCAAGCGAGTTATGCAAGTCATGCGAATCAGGTCAATCAAGTGACGCTGCTATTTTGGAGGAAGCAAAAAAACCAGTAGAGTCAACTGATGTGGCACCGGTGTCTACAGCTTGATTAGTTTTAAAAAAAAACTTCATACAAAACAAGAGAGCCCAGAGTGTCCATATATAGTAACAAAGGTCTAATATACACAAGGAAGTCTAATGTGACAATAGCGGCATATGTCGGGAACGGAGAAAAGAGGAAATGCATGGTTGCAAATTCGAATGTCACATTAGAAAACGCATGTTGGTCATTTGTTGTTGCAAGAACCACACTCCGTGGATGTTATCATACGTCACCGGTTATGACAGTCTTCGCAGTTTAGTATCACTTGTGACAACAACTGAACATGTGGGCCCTAGCCCTATACATGCGCACATGACCATGATCACGCGCACACCCGTGCACCACTAACACAGTCGGGCTTAACCAGAAAACGCCTGTCGTCGCTGATATATCACGTGATCCACATTACTGGCGGTGCGCGCGATTCTACGTAGTGAAAATTTCTCACTCCCCTTCCCTGAACTCTCAAGCCAACCAATTCAAAATGGGTATGTGAAAGCCCGTCGTACCGAGACTCTAAACTGCTAAAACTATGACTCTTGGTGAAATTTCTTTTATTTCTGGAACCGGATTATGGTGTATTTACGATCTGGAATACCGCTTATCTATCATGGCCACAGTAGCGATAGAGCGTGATGGTGCCATGGACATATATCCTTGATGTGAAGATCAAGTCTCCACTTTATGTGTGTCATATGAGGCTTTATGATGTGAGAAAGTGATAATTTGTTCTTTGGTGTGGGTTACCAAGAAACTTTTTTTCTTTCTTTTGCACATAAGTCCAAATTGCCAAATGAATGATTCGTCACGGTCGTCCCAACTATTCTACCGGTACCAACTTTACATCGCCGCACATGAGTATACTAACAGCTTCTAGGTAGAGTCATTCGTAACCAGAGAAAGGGTGCAGGATCCATCTTCACAGCCAACACAAGGTTGAGAAAGGGAGCTGCCAAGTTGAGAACCTTGGACTATGCCGAACGCCATGGATACATCCGTGGTGTTGTGAAGCAAATCATCCACGATGCCGGCAGAGGTGCTCCATTGGCCAAGGTGTCTTTTAGAGACCCATACAGATACAAGTTGAGAGAAGAGACGTTCATTGCGAATGAGGGTGTCTACACTGGTCAGTTTGTGTACTGTGGTGCCAAGGCGTCCTTGAATGTCGGTAACGTTTTGCCATTGGGATCTTGTCCTGAGGGTACCATTGTTTCCAACGTCGAGGAGAAGGTTGGTGACAGAGGTGCGTTGGGCAGAACCTCCGGTAACTATATTATCATTATTGGCCACAACCCCGATGAGGGCAAGACTAGAGTCAAGTTGCCATCCGGAGCCAAAAAGATTATTTCTTCCGACGCCAGAGGTGTCATTGGTGTTGTTGCTGGCGGTGGTAGAATCGACAAGCCATTGTTGAAGGCTGGTAGAGCTTTCCACAAGTACAAAGTTAAGAGAAACTCGTGGCCTAGAACTAGAGGTGTGGCTATGAACCCCGTCGACCACCCTCACGGTGGTGGTAACCATCAACATATTGGTAAGGCTTCTACCATCTCCAGAAACGCTGTGCCCGGTCAAAAGGCTGGTTTGATTGCTGCAAGAAGAACCGGTTTGTTGAGAGGTACCCAGAAGACCTCGGATTAAGTTGTGCATTAATAAAGAGTACGAAAGCGGCATTTTCTTCACGTAGTTTTGGTTTTAGTATTGGCATTGGATTTATTGGGCGATGGCAATGGAGGCTTCGCAATGACTCTCCTGGCTAAGCCCGTGTATGGCGCAGTCATACTTTGGGTGTCGTTCTCTGGTGCCATTGTCTAAACCTCTAGGGCCGCGTTGTCTCTAAACGCATAGGGCCGTGCGCGCGCTTATCGCACGGAGAAGTGCCATCCAAATAAAGGGCTCGTAAAGTCGCTATCTCAGCCATGCAGGCTGCTCCGAAAACAGCTCCTAATTTAGACCAAGGGCAATGTTTTCTCCGACTTAAGAAAGGAGTTTGTTTTTGTCACCTTGATAAAAAACAGTTCACGTGTGGTTGGGACATCAGAGCGGAGAGCCTGATCGTTTTTAACGCGTTTCTGTGGCTATTTTCGTGCTATCAGGACTGGCCCAAACCTAAATAACCGGACTCAGCGGGAGCTTCTATCCGCACAGACATGTGGCACCGGCTCTGCCTGCAACATCTCTGAAATAATGCAATAAGGTGGTTTTAAAGTGAATGCCTGAACCCAAAAGGAAAGAAAACGGATGAATGATTAAACAAAAAGAAAGGGGGAAAACAATATGAGGATCAAACTGTGAAGAGAGAGACCACATATGACTACTTCGTTTTGACTTTGTTTTATCTGAGAGTTTTCTGTATCGATCCCTGGCCCTGGGTTTCATGGGTAATACCTGAGACCGCAGCGGAGGCGCCGGCAAGAGACACATGTACCTGTACATAACACTATCACCTGCTCAGCCCATGCTATAGAGTCTTTTTTCCAAACTTTTCTCTCTTTCTCTTTGCTAGTGAAGTGGAATCTCTTATTCACGACACAGACAATAAATCTGTCGACACTTTCTCTTCTCGGGAATACCATACTGAAGAAAACAGAAGACCCTCTTCGGTGCCGTAAGCAAATAGCTGCCGGAGGACCCCGCTTTCAAAAACCCGGGTTTTCAGCTGAACTCCTTTTTTTATTCAACTCCTCGTGTTTATCTGTTGAACACAAAAGCATAGTTCGTGACTTATTCATATATTCACATCTTCCAATAATAAAGAACTCTTTTTTCTCTGCGTTCTTTTTCCAATGTCTTGCTTATTGTGGAACTATGACGATGTCCCGCAATGTGCGCGGACACAAGTTCTTTTCTATGGTCCTTTGACTATATGTGGTGCGTCAATGGTGTACCTTGCTGCTTCTAAGGCCATAATGTTCTCTCAGAAGAAAAGGCCGGTGGCGCTTTCCGAAGAGAACAGGCCATTGTTGGCCAACTCCGACGCATATGGTGCCATTGTATCGCATCCGGATGTCAAGCCTCCACAACTTTCGTTGAAAGACCGTCATTTTGATCTCTCACTTTTGCCAGACACAAACGAAGATGGAACGCCGCTCGGCCAGATGAAGGATGTACCAAAAGGTCTATCTGATAGAATCCGCGTGGCACTAGAGTACTGTCTTGTCATTCTTCAGTTGACATTCACGGCTGGCACAAGTTTCATGTCTGATTTCTCCAAAGAGTGGAAGCTGCTTCCAGTTTCGCTTGTGCTAAGCGTTTATTGGTTGTACGCTTTCGCGTTATGTTCGATCAGAATCGTCAATTTCTCCAAATCGCGCATGTGTGGTCTCTCGTTGTGGTACCATTCTACTGCGTTGTACATGCTTTACTTCATTCCTGCCACCGTGTTTGCTCGTTCAGCATTGGCGGCTAACGTGGATTCTCCTGTAGTATCTAGGTACTATGAAAGCAGTTTTGTCATCACTGCAATCTTGGTGTTTTTAAACATCACCACGAAAGTTGGAGACATGCCTGGCCTTATTTACGTTCCTTCTGATGGGGCAAAGCCTTCTCCTGAACGCATCTCTAGTCTCTGGGAATTTTCTACCTACTCGTGGATTAACCCAATGATTTGGAAAGCGTATAAGTCTCCAATGGTGAAGGAGGATATTTGGGGATTGCGCGAAGACGATTATGCTTTAGATGTACTTAAAAAATTTGAGTCCACAAAACTGACAGGCCGCTTAACGATATCATTATTTTCTCATTTCAAAACTTTGTTTTTGTTGCAAGCTTTCTGGGCTGTTCTCGACTCTGGGCTTGTGTTCATGCCTACATTGCTTCTTAAAAGTGTTTTGGAATATGTGGCTGATCAGTCTTCGACTACAAAGAACATGGCTTGGTGTCTTGTCATTCTCATGCCTCTCACGAAGATGACTGATTCTGTTACTTCCGGGTTTTCATTATTTCTTGGAAGACGTGTATGCGTTCGCATGAGAGCTATTATTATAGGTCAAGTTTATTCGAAGGCCTTAAGAAGAAGAATTGTCACGAGTGAAAATTCTGATGGAGGGGATAAAGACGCGGAGAATAAAGATGAAGATTCCAGAAAAATGAGCCAAAAAGACCAGAAATCTTCCGAGCTAGGTGCTATCATCAACTTGATGGCAATTGATGCTTTTAAAGTGTCTGAGATCTGTGGTTACTTGCATTTCTTTGTCGGTGCTATTTTGATGCTTATATTTTGTATCGTTTTGTTATATTCTTTACTCGGTTGGAGTGCCTTGGTTGGAGGAAGCGTGATTATTCTCTTTTTGCCCTTCAATTACAAATTCTCGGCATGGGTTGCTCAGGCTCAAAAGACCATGTTGGGTGTGACTGACAAGAGAATCCAAAAAATGAATGAAACTTTTCTGAGCATTCGCATCATCAAGTTTTTCGCTTGGGAAGACAATTTTTTCCAGCAAATTATGAACATCAGAAAAGAGGAAATGTATTACTTGAAGTTACGAGTGTTTTGCTGGGGCTGTCAGTCTTTTGTTTGGTTTGTGATTCCAACTTTGGTGACAGTGATTTCGTTTTACTGCTACACTGTTATCGAAGGCAAGCCTTTGACTGCACCAATTGCTTTTACTGCGTTGTCGCTTTTCACGTTGTTACGGTCACCTTTAGATCAATTAGCCGATATGACCGCTATTGTCATTCAATCAAAGGTGTCTTTGGACAGAATCAGTGATTTTTTAGAGGAAGAAGAGTCTTCAAAGTACGAACAATTAGAACACACTTCGTCTGCATCTTCAACCATTATTGGGTTTGAAAATGCAAACTTTTCTTGGAATTCAAAGTCCGACAAAGACTTTAAATTAAAAGATTTGAATACGGTCTTTATTCCTGGAAAACTAAATGTTGTCATTGGTCCTACAGGTGCGGGAAAAACTTCCTTGTTGTTAGCTTTGCTTGGTGAAATGGAATTAAATTCTGGTAAAGTGTTTTTGCCGGGAATCATTCCAAGAGACGAACTTGTGGCTGACCCAAGAACAGGGTTGACCGAATCTGTGGCTTATTGTTCTCAAGGTGCATGGTTGTTAAACGATACAATTAGAAACAATATTATTTTTGCCTCACAATTCAATCAAGAACGCTACGATAAAGTCGTGGAGGCTTGCGGTTTAAGCAGAGATTTTCAGATTTTGAGTGCCGGCGACAAAACAGAAATTGGTGAAAAAGGTATTGCACTTTCTGGTGGCCAAAAGCAACGTGTGTCTTTGGCCAGGGCATTATACTCAAACTCTAGACACGTTTTGCTTGATGACTGTTTGTCTGCAGTGGATTCCCATACGGGACTATGGATTTATGAAAATTGTATTTCTGGTCCCTTGATGGCCAATAGGACATGCATTTTAATATCGCACAATGTCGCTTTGACAATTCAGAAGGCTGATTGGGTTGTGGTCATGGATAATGGTAGAGTTGTACACGAGGGTACTCCTGGAGACTTGATGGCAAATGGTCATTTGGGTGATGATGAGTTGGTAAGATCATCGATTATGAACTCTCGCTCACAGTCCTCTATTGAATTGCAGACATTAGAATCGAAGAACTTTGAAATGAAAGCTAAATCACAGGCCATCGAGGATAAGTTGCAAAAGTTGGCAGAAGGTGACGATGAAGATGTCGTCAGAACTGACGGAAAACTTGTCGAAGAAGAAACAAAAGCTGACGGTGTGGTTGGTGTTAAAGTATACACTGATTACGCAAAAGAGTTCGGCGGGTGGTTTACTTGGACTTGCATTGTTGCTATATTTTTGATACCTCAGGGAGTATTCATTGCTCAGTCTTGGTGGTTAAAAAAATGGGCTCTGGAGACTGCAGAATCTACTACTGGTATTGCGAGTATCAATAATGTTAATTCCTTCAGGGAGCTTAGATCTGACTTCATGAGCAGTGTTGTCTCAACAACGCACGTTGCATTTTCCTATGCAAAACCCCAAATGCTTATTGAATCTGTACAGAATCTCAAGAAAGAGCAATCTGTTTTGTTTTACATCATTGTTTATGGAGCTATTGGCATGACCTACGCATTGTTGGCTACGATAAGGGTATTTTGGACTTTTTTGGCTGGCATTACTGCCTCAAACAATGTCTTCCAAAAAGTGCTCACAAGAATTTTGCGTGCCAGGTTAAGATTTTTTGACACGACTCCTTTGGGTCGTATCATGAATCGCTTCTCCAAAGACATTGAAGCTGTGGATCAAGAATTGACTCCATTTGCGGAAGGTGTATTTGCATTTGTAATTGCATGTGCCTCAACACTTCTCCTAATTGCAATTATTACTCCTGGATTTTTGATCTTTGCCTTGTTCATTGCATACTTGTACTACTTAGTTGGCGTCTTCTATATTTCACTTTCTAGGGAGTTGAAAAGATTTGACTCGATATCAAAGTCCCCAATTCATCAGCATTTCTCTGAATCACTAGTGGGAGTTTCCACAATCAGAGCATATGGTGTTGAAAGGAGGTTCATGAAGCATAATTTGTCAGCTATTGACAATAACAATAAGCCATTCTTCTATATGTGGGTTGCAAACAGATGGTTGTCTATTCGCATTGACGCCGTTGGCTCCATGGTCATGTTTTTCTCTGGCGTATTTGTTCTTTTATCAATCGGTAAAATCGATGCTGGTTTGGCTGGATTGTCTTTGTCGTATGCAATCTCATTCTCAGAAAATGCTTTGTGGATTGTAAGACTTTATGCAAACATTGAAATGAATATGAATTCGGTTGAAAGGTTGCAAGAATACTTACACGTGGAGGAGGAACCGCCTGCCGAAATTCTCGAGACCAAACCTGACAGGAACTGGCCTCAAACAGGAGAAATAGACGTCAAGGACTTGTCTTTGAGATACGCCACTGATTTGCCACGTGTCATCAAAAACGCTACATTCCACGTGAAGCCATGTCAGAAAATTGGTGTCGTTGGTCGTACGGGCGCTGGAAAGTCGACGATTATAACTGCATTTTTCAGGTTTTTGGATGCAGAGACGGGATCGATTAAAATTGATGGTGTCGACATTTCTCAAATTGGCCTTAAGGATTTGCGCCAGGCAATAACAATAATTCCTCAGGACCCAACATTATTCACTGGTACTATCAGAAATAACTTGGATCCGTTCAATCATTATAGTGATGATCAGATTTTTGAGGCTTTGATGAGAGTGAATTTAATTGGAAGAACAGAAAGAGATCTGGAAGTTAATAAAGACGATTCAAGTGAGAACCAGAACAAATTTTTGGACCTCACGTCGTCCGTTTCTGAGGGAGGGAATAATCTTTCGCAAGGCCAAAGACAATTGATGTGTCTCGCAAGATCGTTATTGAAAAGTCCGAAGGTAATTTTGTTGGATGAGGCCACTGCTTCGATTGATTATAAATCTGATGCTTTGATCCAACAAACTATAAGAGATGAGTTTTCCAATTCTACCATCTTAACTATTGCTCATAGATTGAGATCTATTATTGATTACGACATGATTTTGGTCATGGATGCTGGTAGAGTTGTGGAGTATGATAAACCTTTTTCTTTGATTTCAGACAATTCCTCTCTTTTCTACAGCATGTGCGAAAACAGTGGTGAATTAGAATCACTTACCAAACTTGCCAAAGCTTCCTTTATCACTAAAAAGAATGCATCTTATGAGTAAATGGGACCAAGTTTATAGATTGATAACCAACCGGCTTTGAGAGAAAAGAGAAGAAAATAACTGGTTGAAATTGAGTGATTAGAGAAAAAAAGATAGCGATAATTTTGTTATTGTAGGAAGGAACTACGTGTATGTTTATTTCCCGTATCCCGAACAAAGTATATTGGCGACTTCCAAACTCATTTTACAATCTTAAGAGGCTCATTCCAAAAGGTTTTCTACTCGTTTTAGAAACATTAAGAACGTCTTGCTCTTAAGCCTTCGACATAACTTCAATGTCAACTCTTCATCACTCAAATCCACAAATTCCTCTTTTTTTTCCTCAAGAATGCGGGCGATAATGGCTTCTAAAAGTTCAGTCATCCCTACTTTTGACCTCGAACAAGACGACTTCATTTTTTTGTGTTTTATATTGGGATCGAAGGGAATTTGTTTGAGTGACTGTATCAAGTTAACGTGTGTTGCGGTTTGCTTGTCTTCCATTGGTATAGAAGCTTGTAATAAATCTGAATCTGCAGTCGTTTGCGTATAACAAGTATTATTCGCTGTCGCCGTTGGATATTGAAATTCATTTATTCTATTGTCATTCCATATCTGTGTTGATTGCGATAAAATGGAAGTGTCATATTGGGGGAGAACATTACGATTATTGTCATTGACAGCCGCACTTAAAAGTAACAGAAAAGCATCGTGACTATAGGAAGTGTCTTCAAGTCTGGGTCTTTTATTCAGAGGTTGAATTTTGTTTGCCTCACTATATTCCTTGCATGAATCTAAAGAAGAAAGATCGGGCTGTTGTGATATCTGTTGACTGGGTGTAACTTGAGACAATTTTTCTTGGGTATAAATAAGCTGGGAAGATGGCGGGACCGGTATACCATTTTGAGATGCACACACAAGAGGACCAAGTATTTGAGACCCAATCTTTTGAGATCCACTTGGTTGAGAGGCTTGCTCTGATCTATATTCACTCTGACTTGGCTCACTTGGGGGAAAGGGAAGCTCTCCCAGAAACAAATGACCACCTGTTTTTTTAGAATTTGCGTTCTGCAGATCAGATGTTTTGTAGGTTAAAAGCACGCTGAGTCCAAGCCATTGATTGATTTTGTTGACAAACAAGTTGAAGTTACCTTCCGATGTAAATGTGACCTGGAGGCGTTTACGGAGCTTTTCTCCATCAAAAATTTTGAGCCCTATGATTGGCTCTTTTGCTAAGAACTTAACGTTGTTGGAGGTTATCATAGTAGTATCCTTTTTTGAGTTAGTAATTGTATTATTTCTTCAGAACTTTTATAAATACATACAATTGTTTTACCCTGAGACACTATACCAATAGTAACACCAAGAGACCCACTTGAACAACGTATTTTTAAACCCAGGCGATAATGAGTCCAGTCTTTATTGGGAATTGCAAGCTGCGATGCTCTGGTAATGGAGAACTCCACGGTTTCTCCCATGACAAGGCAGCAAAGCAAAAACAGAAAGTTTTTTTTTATTATCAGCAGAAAAGGAGGCTGCAAAGAAAAGGGAAACAGCTTGATGGAAGGAACAAAAACGGATTTTGTGATAAATAATTGATTATTTTCATGTGTTGTGATAAGGCGCGTCGTCAGGATCATAATTGCAGCCGCATTGTAGTGTACTACATATAGTTTGCTCCGACCTTTCGTGTCAAGACAAAGAGGTATCAAGAATAGGATGCATATTAAGAGGGCGCATAATTTTTCTTTAATTGATGCCACATGAAGTGAAAATAAAAAACATATAAACTTCTGCCATTTCTGTAAAAGAAAGTACTCGAAAAATTACCAAACCAAATTGATACTAAATACCTGTAATAGTTTCTGGTCATAAAATCCAGACTTATGATTGAGGACATGGTTGAGTTTAAGGTTATGGTTGAGGGTGTTTGAAATGGACCAACGCTAAATATGAAAATTTGTCTCATCCAGAAACTAAACTTTGATCACTGGCAATCATGTTGAACTCTCTGAAATCAAGGATTTTTAAATTTTGGAAGGTAACCTGATTCAATGAAATCAATGTTTTTAGTCTCCGATGACCACTAGCAAGCATGTAGTGAAGCATGTTAGATTAATCGTATTTGCGCCTTATGTTCACCCCTCATTTCATGTTGTCCTGATTGACATGAAATTGAAGTGATATCTACATTAAATAAAACTCTACCCAAAAATTTTTCCAAAACAAAAGTGAAAAAAATGACCAGAGGGAAACACATTGTCGATACATATTTTACGGGGCTGAGTTGACATCTTTATCATTTTCATACTACCACCGACTCACGAGCTACCTGCGCTTACTGCCTAAATAGGTTAGCTCAGTTTTCGCGGATAGATTTCTCCGCAATGCCAGCTGAGATAAAGTACATGCTTTTCAAGAATTGTATATACCCCAGTCTTTTCCTGGAAATTTTAATAAGCAGCTTATAAAAAACTGAAAACTGGCTTTACCAACTAAATCATTAATGAGGCCCTCTGTTTTTTTGTCTGGGGCAACAGGCTTCATCGCCCAGCACATAGCCAAACTTCTACTTTCAAAAGGTTACAACGTTGTTGGGTCTGTGCGTTCAGCTGAAAAAGGCCAACATTTAAAAGAGCTATTGGCTTCAAGTGCATTTTCGTATGAAATTGTTCCTGATGTTGAACCTGTCGGTGCCTTCGATGAGGCTTTGAAAAAGCATCCTGAGGTGACGGTATTTCTTCACACCGCCTCTCCGTTCCACTATAAAGTAATGAATGTCGAGGAGGAATTGCTCAAGCCTGCAGTCAATGGCACAAAAAACGCATTAAGTGCCATCAAAGCATATGGCCCTCAAGTTAAAAAAGTCGTTGTGACGTCTTCCTTTGCGGCAATTGCCCCTGCAGAGTGTCTCCTAGATCCCAATTTCATAAGTTCAGAAGAGACGTGGAACAACATTTCTTGGAATGACGCTAAAAAAAACCCACATATGGGCTACAGAGGGTCCAAAACGTTTGCAGAAAAGGCTGCGTGGGACTTCGTTGCTGCTGAGCACCCAAATTTCACCATCAGTTATGTCAACCCACTGTTTGTCTTTGGACCGCAGGCCTTTTCGTCAGAAATCAAGAATGAACTCAACACCTCTTCAGAATTTATCAATGCATTTTTGAAGATGGATGGGGCAGGTGCGATTCCTCTCTTAAAAGGTGGCTTTGTGGATGTGAGAGACGTGGCGAAGGCTCATTTAATTGCCTTCGAGAAGGATTTGCCTAATCAACGCTTGTTGTTGAACTCTGGAATAGTGACTGGTCAAGACATCGCCGATATTCTCAATGAAAACTTTTCCTCCTTAAGAGGTAAAATACCCGTGGGACAACCTGGCACAGGTAAAAACATCGCTGCCAAAATGTGTAAGATCGACAATGAAAAGACCAGGAAACTCCTCGGCTTCCCATTAATCGAATTAAAATCTAGCGTTGTGGACTCTGTTGAACAGATTCTCAATGTTTAGTCATTTGCCAGGGAAACTTCAAATATCACCAGCTCATTGTGATATTTGAGTTTCTCGAGGGATTATAAAACACGAAGCATAATAAAACGAAAAGCTTCGTGCACTACTTTGATATGTACCTAGATGTGAAATTTGATTTTGTGCGAATAAAAGTGTTAATATGATTACATACCATAGAGTAGCTTAATATAGAGTGCAACTTCCTTCACCGGGCGAATAACAAGTGCGATCATTACTCGAGAACTTTTTCCCCAAAAACACCATCCAATTTTTTCAATGCCATTTGATAGAGCCAAAGCATAATAGAGCTTTGTACACCCGTCCATATGAACCTCGGTCCAACACCTGAAAAAAGCCCGAGAACACCTTCGTTGCGGTGTATGGAGACCAATGCATTCAATGTAGAGAAACGCTTAAAAAACGAGGACATACGTGTGTTTGTATGTGATGTATGTTCACGTGGCAAACCCGCAGTTTCAAGTGTGGCAGTCTGTATTCTTGTCTTTATGACATCTAATGGGGTAGTTAATGTACCAGCCAAACCTCCAGCAGCAGCACCGGTTAGAAGTTCTACGGGCACGCTTAAATCTTTTGACCGCCCATTATAGTTGATGGCCCAGATGCGGAATTTTTCGTAGAATGCGAGTTGCAATGCACTGAAAGGTAAGTCACGAAATAGTGTCTCTTTGTACCCAAAGGTAAGCGCAGAAACCCCTTCAGTGCGAGCGATCGAGCGTACAGCATCGCGCAATCCTCTGTAATTATAGCCACAACCTTTAGTGTGGGGATTGTTGTATCTGCCTTGGAGCTGCAATCTTGTTTTTAAAACTTCAGATGGCACGTAGAAGACACTCAGAGCCAAGTCGCCGAGAATACCAGCAGCAAGGTATGCCACAGTATCATTTATGTACAAGTCATTGATCAAAGTTCGTTTTGTGAATTCATACGTTCCAAAAAAAGCTGCTGTTGATGGGAACGAACCGAGGATGGCGGGCGAATATCCACCATAAAGCCCTCGAAGAAAGCCTTCTTCCTTAAGGATTGTTGTGTATGCCGGAATCATGTTCTTGTACTTTGGGTTGAACAGCAAACCTTGTTGTCTGGTTTTCACAGTGTCTAAAGAGTGCATGGTAGTGTCTCCAATAGCACCCCCAAATCCTCCAGCTAACATACAGCTTATAAGGGGGGATGAATTTTCGATCATGTCATTTTCAGACGGAGAGCCACTCGAGTTAGCAGCAATATCATTATGCGTTGGGTGACGAGCATCTCTGTGAGATTGAAACGGTGTCGGTATGGCTGATGTAGTAAACGTTTGTGACATAAGCGATTGTAATTGTGATATAATCTGAGATAACAGGCAATTTTCCGAGTAGTAAAAAACGAAAAGAATGGAGATAGTTTTCGAGTGAGTAGGCAATGGGCAATCTGGGTCGGATAATGATAATTTTGTTGTAATATTTCTGCCACAGATTTATCTGCAACCTGAGAAGCGAAGATGGTTAGTGCTTCCAATGCAACGATCAAAAAGAGCAGCTCCTGATGATGCGACTGTGTAATCGGTGATTCTTCATGAATATTGGATTTTTTTTGCTCGATCTCACTGAAGTGACTCTGAACAAACCCGTGCCTCTGACACATTTGAATACAGAATGTCAGGCCGGTGACGAGCTTTGGAAAGCAAGTTGCAAGTGGTAATACGTCGAAGCAAATTTCAAAATCTCTCTTTTTTTTGAAGTACTTTTTTTTTCATTTGAAGCGATAATGGTCGACGTCCTTCTGGCAAAGTCCTGATTGGACTATGGCAGTTCGCGACGTGCCGCAGTAATCGGCCTAATTCGCGCGACAATTTCAATCTAATGCTACATTAAAGAAATGCAACCTTGTTGGTCTTAAAATTTGAGAGATCAACGCACTGGTATCACGGCCATTGGAGAACCGTTGGAGTCAGAGAAAAAGAGCTATCGATATACGCCAAGTACTACTAATTCTTCTCTGAGCCCCCGATACCCCAAATTAGATACATAATTGAAGTCGTGCCATTGACATACCAAAAAAAGATGTTAGCCAGGCGCTTAAATTTTAATGCAATAACTTCTAGAATTGACCGCAGATTCTATAAGGTACTCGCTATCGAGTCATCCTGTGATGATGCATGTGTTGCCCTTCTAGAAAAGACATCGAAAATCTCTCACCCAGTGGTTGTGGATGAGCAAAAGGCAACTCTTGATTCTACCAAGACTGGAGGCATTATACCCACATCGGCACATGAATTCCACCAAGAAACTATAGCAAAATTGGTTCAAGTATTTTGCGAAAAGCACAATTTATCTGCATCAAATCCACCTGATATAATATGTGCTACCAGAGGACCAGGTATGGTAGGTCTGCTAAGTGCTGGTTTGCAGTTTGCCAAAGGTTTGGCTGTTGCATGGAATCGACCGTTAATAGGCGTGCACCATATGTTGGGCCATCTTCTCACCGCAAAATTGCCACTGAAAGAATCATCACCGCATAAACTAAGATATCCATTTTTGAGCTTGCTTTGCAGCGGTGGACATACAATGCTTGTGTTTCTGACATCACTCACGCAACACGAAGTTATAATAAACACATTGGACATAGCTGCTGGCGATTCGCTAGACAAATGCGCCAGAGAGTTGGGATTTTCGGGAAAAATGCTTGGTCCTGAACTCGAGAGATATGTCGAAAATATCAGTGACGCACGTAAGGAGCATTTTTCAAATTTAAGAACGCATGATGCTGACAATGAGTTTAATTTTCGCCTCAAATTACCCATGAGAAATGCCAAACGCAGAAAAATTCCGGACAAAATTGAGTTTGGTTTTGCATCTTTTTTGAGCACCATTACAGCATACAAAAAAGATGGGCTCTTGAATGAAGAGTCCAAGCAGTTCGTTGCTTATAAGCTTCAGGATGTAATTTTTGACCACATTGTTAACCGTATCCAGGTGGCATTTCTAAAGGATGCCATTTGCGAGGAAAAGGGTCTTGGTAAATTTAAAGACGTTAAAGACTTTGTTTGTTCAGGTGGAGTAGCTGCGAACAAAGTTCTCAGGTCCAAGTTGTTTACGAAATTAGAAACTCAAAACGAGCTTCAGTTCCATTTTCCCGACTTGGCCTTGTGCACAGATAATGCCGCGATGATAGGCAATGCAGGTATTCAAATTTTCGAAAGTCTAAAAAAGAAATCCAGCTTGTCAATAATTCCCATACGAAAGTGGCCAATGAATGAGTTGATGGGGGTTAACGGATGGGTTGATGTACCAGATGAAGAATACAACTCCATCTTATCTAAATAGTTTTTCAGCGCAATCGATATCACTTTTGATGATCATTCTTCATCGTCAATATCAGAATTTTGGGAAGAATCGCTGATCTCATCGTCTCGCTGTGTCCGATGTGGTACGTACGACTCGGTGATATTGTACTTGTCAATGAGCCATTTCCAAGATGCTTGATCAAAGGAAGCAATGTAATGCAGAAGCAGAATTTCATCTTCTTGATCGTCATCTTCTTGGTCCTTATCCGGTATTTCCACAAAGGGCTCGTTGTCATGATTCTCATCAATTCTAATTCTTCCGTCTCTGACCAAAAAACTCGTGTAGAAGAGGTTTTCGACTGACTGGCTGAACGAGATGGGATTGATGAAGAGCTCATATAGACTGATCTGTGTATCTGGGTTTTTCTGTCTGATTACATTGTACAATGCACGAACCATATGAGAAGTACTTTTTTCAGGATCCTTTTCGAGCTCTGAGGCAGCCACTTTTCGAGCTGTTGTCATAGTTGCAGATGTTTTTGTGTCATCAACTGCTCTTGCCCGCGAAATTATCCGCCTGCGTTGAGTGGCTAATGGTCCATATAAAAAATAAGAAGGCACAGGCACCTGGCTTTTCAGGTAGAACCAATTTCCCAACTTTTCCCAGTTGAAAGAATTAAACCTTTCATTCATATTCTCAGCGCTGACACAAACTGTCTCTCCCGAGCCTCCGTGGTCAAAATCAGTATTCATGTATCGCTTAACATTTTTAAGATAATCCTCGAGGGGAAGTGTGCCACCAAGATCCCCAAAGCGGATGTGCTCTGCATTGGTTGATGCTAATTCAGCAGTTTTGCATAAAGCTTCCGAGTCCTTCATGTACATAGATAATTCCTTGACTTCGCTAGACGTGACAGACGAGAACAAGGTCTCCAATTCCTTGATTCTTTGAAGTACCAACTGCCCTGCCTCTCCTCTATGCACAGCAGACTCTAGCTTAAGCATTTCTTTTTTATACTCTTCATAAGCAAGTGAAAGATCAGAAATTGAGTTACTTTGAGTGTTTTTGTGGGCCAGATGGGACACAGACGGTGTCGATTGCAGACCAGATGTTTCCGACATTTTTCCGATGAGATTTCTGAACGCTCGTAAGTTAGTCCTGTTGTCTCAAAATTTCAATGGCGGTACACTATTTATGTTACCTCCGTATGTATTAGAATTAAATTATGAACGGCAGTCTCTCTTTAGTGTAAAATTATTAGCCTCCTTGTTGAGCCAGTCAATGGTAGCTAGAGTTGAGTCGGCCAGATGCGTCTCGCGTCGGGAGCTCTTTTACTTTTAGCGCGTTGTCATTTTAGACAGGCTGAAATAAAAACCACTCAGGAAATTTATAGGGAAATATATAAAAAGGCATTTCAGATGAAAATATAGATCTAAGAGAATTGAATAGATACATGCTTGATGGTCCGGATGAGCCAGGATGTATGTTTTCTTCCCGCGTATGTCCAGTGTGATAAATTAACCCCCAGATTTGGCCTTGGTATATTTTATTTAGACATGCGCGACGGCGAAGATAACAAAGACACCTAAACATACACCCATCATTTCCGAATCACGGAATTAAGTGCTTGCATTTCTATTGTGTCTTAAAATCAATTTAAAAACACTTCCAAATAACAGGAGGTTATATTAAGGCGAGCCGGTGCGTGGGCCAAACATTCGCCGAACGTTTTGCATAGTTCGTTGAAATGAATTCTTATTCGGTTTTGCCAGGTGGCGGAGATCAGCAAACATCGACACAGCCGAAAATCCGTAAGCTCGATGAATTGGTGGTGAGTCGCATTGCTGCGGGTGAAATCATTGTTCAACCTGCAAATGCCCTCAAAGAGATGATTGAGAATTCTATCGATGCCAACGCCACAGCTATCGATGTGATTGCAAAAGACGGCGGTCTTAAATTGCTCCAGATCACCGACAATGGCAGCGGGATACATCAAGATGATCTAGAGCTATTATGTGAGAGGTTCGCGACATCGAAACTCCGTTCCTTCGATGATCTTCTGCTGATATCCACCTATGGCTTTCGGGGTGAGGCCTTGGCTTCAATTTCTCACATTTCCCACTTATCAGTTATATCAAAAGTTCGGGAGTCTCCAGTGGCATTCAAATCATTTTACCTCAACGGAAAATTCTGTTCACCTAAATTCAAACCTGAGGTCGTGGCTAGTTCTCCACAACCCGTGGCTGGTAAAGATGGCACACAAATCACGGTGGAAGATCTATTCTACAATCTGCAGTCCCGAATTCGGAGTCTAAAGTCTAAGAATGAAGAATGGACTAGAATCTTGGACATTGTCGGGAAATATGCTGTCCACAGCGAGGGAGTTGGGTTTACTTGTAAGAAGTTTGGGGATTCGTTGCCTGCGGTTTCAACGAGACCTCAAGCATCACTCAAAGAAAGAGTGCGCATTGTGTTTGGCACCTCAGTTGCAAGTGACTTGATTGAGTTCGAATTCCCGGGACCTGCTTACGGTTTTTTGAAACTCAAGGGTGCCATATCCGGGCTCAATTACAATAACAAACGTAGGGCTGCACTCGTATTTTTCATTAACAATCGGCTCGTTGCATGTGAGCCTCTCCGAAGAGCTGTGACTACTGTGTTTCTGACGTTTCTCCCAAAGGGAAACCACCCCTTTGTGTACTTGAGCTTAGAAATCGTGCCCCAAAATTTAGATGTGAATGTACATCCCACCAAGAGAGAGGTGCGATTTTTACATGAGGATGAAATAATTGAGTGGATCAGCGGTCAACTCAATGACGTGCTATTTTCCAAGCAGGGCACCCGCACGTTTAAACAGAGTACCTTGAAAAGACAGACCGATGGAATTTCTATGGACGAAACCACCAATTCTAATAAAAAGTACAGGCAGGAAAATAAATTGGTGAGGGTTGACGTTTCACAACTGAAAATAAATCAGTTCGTCAAGAAAGATTTTGGTGCAGCTTTGAAAAAAGCATCTCTTTCAAACTTAGATCTTATCCCAGATAATTCTACAACGACTGGTTCAATGTCTCAAAACATATCTGGTTCAAATTTTGAGCCATATTCCATTTCGAGACTGCAAGAATGTTCAAAGTCTACGCAGGTAGAAAAGCAACGGCACGAAATTTATCTTGACAGTATAGTCGAGCTTAGAGAAGAAGTAAGCCATGTGATCCACCGTCCCCTTACTAATATTTTCAATCATCTTGTAAACGTTGGAATCGTGGATGCCAACAAACGCCTTTCCTGTTTTCAGTATGATGTCAAGCTTTTCGTATGCGATTATGGGGCCGTCCTTTACGAGTTTTATTATCAGATTGCTCTTTCTGAATTTGCCAATTACGGCGAATATGTGCTCGAAACCCCGTATGATTTAAAGCTTATTCTCAAGCCTTTGTACGAATCATTCCCTGATTTGGTTAGCGTCGACTCTGTGGTCAATCAAATTATGGAAATGAAAGATATGTTCATGGAATATTTTCAATTAGAATTTTCGGAGGGATGTCTTGTGAGGTTACCAATGCTTTTGAGAAATATCAACCCTTCAAACAAAAAAATTCCATTCTTTATCTATAGACTCGGAACAAAGGTGAATTATACGGATGAAAAGCAGTGCTTCGCCGGAATATTTAAACAATTGGCTTTATTGTATGTGCCAGATCGTATTTCAAGAGGTGAATCCCAAAAGGACAAGCTGCTCGCAATGATGGCAGAAAGGGAGCTCAGCTCCCAATTAGAGCATGTGATATATCCTGAGCTAAGAAAGAGATTTATTGCTCCAGAAACTTTACTTGACCAAGTTATACAAGTTGCCGACCTTCCCGGCTTATACAAAGTTTTTGAAAGATGTTAATTATGAATTGCACAAGTCAGTCAATTTTTTTGCGATATTTTGATTATCACAGCTCATAAGAATACTTAAACAGATTGTTAATCGCAAAACTGAAAACAAAGAAAAAACTACCTGAATACTTTCATCCCTGCGGAGAGTCATATTTGTCAAAATATGAGAGCGCATAATGCCATAATGTTTTCTCCGCTTTAACTCGTCCAAAGTTGCCGCAGGGCTTTGGGCGCAAATAGTACGCCTGATCACAAGCGCCTATTTTATAGATACCTCGAAAAAAAAGAATATTGCTTTAATGCTTTTTCAAAATTGGAATCGATTATCTTGAGGGCCACGCTTCTTTATTTTGGAGGCTTTTAATATAGTTTCAGGGTTTGGGAAAGGTATATATATATATATATATTCTTCGGGGTAAGAATGGTTAAATAAAAATTCTTCGCAGATGTCGCGCACTAACCTCCACCCCGGCCTAAAACAGACTCGTTGATGTTGGTACTCCGAAGTTTGCTCATTCATCATTAAGAGAGACATACTGTTGTTCCTTTCAACAATAAGTTTTTTTCGGAGAAAATTGACTTGGTTTCAATATCCAGGACCACCGTCAATTCCACAAGAATATATGTATACCATTGATAAATAAATTAATCTTCGATTCGCAGAAAACAATGACTGTTGAAAAGACTCAGCACCAATCATTATTGAGAACACTAAACCTTGGCTCATTTCCTCGAAATGTGCTCCGCTTCAAAGATTCTGATATTGTGATCCATAAAATAGTGTACGCCGACTATCAACTTCAACTGACACTTCCGCTGGTCTCATTCCAATCATTATTTCAGACTAAAGTGGGCAAGGACTCCGAAATCATCTTCAAGGATCTAATTTTCTATGTCGAGTCTATCAAATCAAATATCTCGCAGTATCAAATGTCCTACTTGGAGTCATTTTATGCTTCAGTTGTTTTGGCACATTTGCAAGTGTTGACTAAAAATTTCGAATCTGCAATTAATACATTGGATAATTTCCAAATCGAACAATCGTTAAGTTTTACAAGTGACGATGAAACAGGTTTCTTAGATTATATGTCTTTTAGGTTTCATGCTTTATTGAGCAAATCTTCACAAAACGGAATGAACACACGCTCTGTTTTCTTAAAGTCCCTCAAACGATACGGTCATACAAATCAGGTTGCATCCAATATCTGGATGAATTCCATTATCGATGGTATTTTTTTTGAGCTCTCCAGCAGTGGAAAGCGACCTGTGCACTTTGATGAGCTCCGCAAGCTTAGTTTTGCAGAGAATATCTGTTCTTTCGTAGCAGTATCCAATCATATCTTGAGACCAGAATATGAAAAGATTATCGCTCCGTCGTTTAAAAACGAATATGCCAAGTTTCTCACCCAAACTTTAGATGAAAAGATCAAACAGAACAAGGAATTTCCTAATGCCAGCGATAAGAAATCAGAGGAATTGGATTTCGTCGAAACATTTTATGAAACGCTTAACAATGCATGCTGCAATATATTCGGTACTACACAGTATTTGAATGCAAGACTTTCTAAGAAGTTCTTGGTTAGCATGTCGGAGAAGTCTTACCAAAGTCAAACTGTGCTTCTGAACATGATTAAAGCATTAATAGATTTGGGAGAATATGATGAGGCTTATGCGGCTTTTAAGACATACGTCAGTTATGTTGAAAAGGAGAAAACTCAAGCTGGAAGGATTTCTGATCTTCTTCAAGTGATCAGTACTTATTCACTCTGTATCCTGCTGTTCAACCCACTAAATTCTTTCATTCCCGATGCGAAATCCACCTCTAAGAAATTCAAGTACTCGAATATTGACTTTATAACCAGTGGGTTGATGGTATTTGTCAAAGACCTCATAACATACATGACCCAATTGGCAGCAAATGCAGAGTTATCCTACGGTGATACCACAGAGCAATTCACGGATAGAATTGGTTTTTTGTATCACAAATTTAATCCTAACATGCTTCTTGACAATCGTTCAACTCTTCTTACAGTATTGTCCGATTCTTGGTTCTCCTTAGGTAAATTCCAACATTATCTCTGCACTTATAACTCTGCTAATGTTGAGATTCTTAAGAACAACAAAAAATTGCTCTTCTCGTTCTACAAAAAGGCCTTGATTGTAAATCCTTCTGGAAATATGTCATATATGTTTGACTATGCTCTAGTTTTAGCATACGAAAATCATATCACGGAGTCAGCAAAATTATGCAAATTTATTTTAAGAAAGCTGCCAAAATCTTTCAAAACCTGGAACTTACTTGCTCTTTTGACCAGTGCTTTGGAAAATAAAGACTCGATCTATAGCAACAATCCATCGAAGTTTTTGTTAGAAGATAAAGCTAATAATTATGGGGACACGTTTGCGCGAGATGATAAAAGTGAGAAGGTCAACGACGCGGAGAAATTAATACATGATGCTTTGAATATTGCACTAACAAGTATCAAAGCGCACCGAAAATCAGGCTTCGAATTACCACTTCAAACAAAGTATGAGATTTTGCAATTGAAGATGACACAGCTCGCGATTTGGGAAGCAAAGAATGGCGTTGAAGCTGTTGTTGAATTCATCTCGGACATTTTTGTGCTTTATCGAGACTTGTTTCTGGGAGTCTTGGTGTCAAATAATGATACGCAGAATATTCCAGGGTCTATATCGGACGCGAAGTGGTCTCGCCGGCCAAGCGTGATGGATCCCAATGAAGCAACCCATGAAAATAATAAACACCTGAGACACTTCAGCAAAGACTCGATTAAGATATTCTCAAAGTTATCCTCAGAATCTCATGGGGAAAAGGCTGCCACGAAACCTGGATCCAAAACTAACACAAGAATTCAACAGAAGAGAGAAGCCAGAATATTGCAAGACTTATGGTTGTGGACTACATCTATCTATTTGAGACTTGGTTCAGTAAAGGAAGCCGAACAATGTATCATAGAGGCCGAAACTGCGGACGATCCCAATATCAAGACGCACACATATTTGGGACTTTTGACATTGCAACACAGAAAACGCCTTGCTCTCCAAGAATTTGAACAATCATTCGAAGTCTTGCACTCGCCAGAAGAGAAATTCAACAAGAAGTCGTATTGTTTAACTCTTCTTGGAATGAGCCAATTACTCATTGATAAGGATCTGGGTAAAGACTCTCTTTTCGTATCTGAGAAAGATCGAGATGCTGGATTAGTGCGCGTCAAAAACTATCTCGAAGGTTTCAGTAATTGCTGGCCTTACGGACACAACAACTCCGAGATCTGGTTTTACTTGAGTTCAATCTATGAACAGTTTGACGACAAGGTTCTTCAAGCTGAAGCTTTATGGAAATGTGTGGACCTTGAATCTGTAAGACCTGTACGCTCATACGATGTATGCGGAGAATTCGCCATTTGAAGTATAACACTAGACCCGGAAACGTCTCTCAGAATTTATTATCTGAAATCTTCTACTAATTAGGATTGCTTATTGTTCGATAGAAATTGCATTTAAACCGCAGGTTTATTTGTTGGGGGTTATTGAAGCTGAATTCAAGTGCTCCTTTATATAACATTTGTAAAAAAAAGTTTACATCCATAAATGAGGATTGCATGTCCTACTCCTCTAACTTCAACAGCAATTAATAAACCATTGCAATAAAATGGCAGAAGTTGTACCAAAATCCATCACATACTGTGGAGTGTGCAGTTTTCCTCCTGAATACTGTGAATTTGGTCTCTCGTTCAAGAGGTGTAAGGAATGGCTTGCTCAAAATGAGATAGAGCTTTTTGAAAAGTTATATTCAGACGAAGCCTTAGCCAATGCTACTTCGACTCTTTCAGTAGAAAAAGAAGAGAAAATACACAAGGATTTGGAGAAGAAACTGGCTCGTGAAGAAGCAAAGTTAGAGCGTGAATTACAGAAGAAACTTTCCTCGAAGGTTGTTATTAAAAGAATCGAAAGAAACCGCAGGAAGCACATCATCTCAATCAGTGGTTTAGAGGTTTTTAACATTGATATGAAAAAGTTGGCCAAAACATTTGCTCTGAAGTTTGCCACAGGTGCATCAGTCACTAAGAATGCCGAAAAGAAAGAAGAAATCATGGTACAAGGCGATGTCAGTGATGAAGCCCGCGCATATATCGAGAAATTGTTAGAAGAGCAAGGTCTCAATGAAGTAAAAGTCGAGCAAATTGACGACAAAAAGACAAAAAAGAAAGCAGAAGCAGCTGCTCAGGCAGCGCAAGCCAATACAAAGAATTGAGAATGGCGAGATCGGATGGGTGGTTTGCCGAGGGGATAGTTTAAAGGATATATACAATTATTGCGAACTTCCAATATTGGTTCGCTTCAGTCATATTTTTCTTTTGTAGCCCAAGATACCCCATACTCATTAAAGTCAGGCGACTGCATCAAGATCCGGTAAAGATGTGCTATTCTTCTCTTTGTGTTGAACTTGCTTGTCTTAGACTTTTTCCCAAAACGGTTGTGTTCTTTGCAATGATTTCCTAAACCAAAACCGTCTGTTAGTCCTACAATTGCTAAATGTCCCAGGTCTGTGTCACCTGTCAAATGACAATTAAGCTCCCATATAGTCACCGCTATATCATGGTTGTGTGAAAACTGATAGTATTCACCCAATGCATGTAGACTGATTGACAAAGCATTCTGGTTATCTTTGCCCCAGTACTTTCGAAAAACAAACAAAGAGCCACTATCTAGTGCAACAGTGCTATCTTCCAAAAGGTCTTTGACCCTTCGAAGCACCAACGAGAGACGCACGGCTTTTCGAAAGTAGTCCAATATGAGCGTGTTCTCATAATTGCTGCTAAGTGATTTGTCTTTGTTGTATGACAAAAGCCAGTTTCCAAACATTGAAATCGCTAGCGGGATACATAGGCCACCATCGTGATTTGCTTGAATGGAGAACTCCTCGAAGAGCTCTGGCTTCTCGATGTTTTTGTCAGATTCTGCATACTGGTCTAATAATTGATCAAAAGCCACCAATCTAGGCCACATATCCTTCAATAGTCGAGTAACATCATAATATCTGTCTGTATGATACCTGCTTAAATTTGAAAATCGCACCTCTCCGAGCTCATACGAACTCTCCATTAAGTAGTTAATGAGATGTGTGTTATTTGTGAATAAATTGTCTAATGTATCCCCAAAAAAAAAAACTTCTGCAGCATCTGTCCATTTAAAATTAATAATTGAACCCTTTTTATAATGATAGTACTCTGACTTCATTTTCAAGATGACGTAAGCAAAAAACTGTTCGTCTTCAGTAGATGGAAGTGGGATCTTATCGTCTCTGCATAATATTTTCTTGAGTTTCTTGAACCTGCCAGATTGTTTTTTGCGATTAATATTTTCCAAATTTATCCTAACGCTCTGTAAATCTAGATCGTCCGACATATCCGATACGGAGGACGGCAGGGATATCACGGTCGATATTGACGATCCTGTTGATAATCTATAGCTTTGTACACCTAAGGACATAACGGTAATGTTTGTACTTAAGGTGGAGATTAATGGCTGATTATTTTCACTTGGTCTTTGCTTATTGTCAGTGTTCGGCTCATTTTTCGTGTCATTGGGTCCAACGACATTGATCTTAGGAGCTGTGTCGTTTGTGGTGGTTGGTTCAACATCGGTCAAGTATGCACTTAGCAAAGAGCTTGAGTAGTAATTGGAGGAGTAGTTGGAACCAGTTAGTGTTGAGTTCCTGGTCATGAGGAGTGTCTGGAGATGAGCTAATAATTTGCGAGTAACGTATTAATCAGGGTTTGAGAGGTGACTATACGCGTGCACATGATACAACGCGAAGCTCTAGATTATGGTCTTATTGATGGCCGCGACACATGGAAAACTGGAATGACGCTGCATTCCTACATTTTGGAGTAAACTATTGGGCATTGTGGGGCGGAACTATTTCTGTCACAGCTTTCATATGAATTCAGAGATATTTTTATTTCACTAGGCATTACACATCAATTTCAGAATTTTGGTTGCGCAATGGATAATACTACCGGACGTACTGAATCCCCCCTTTCCAGGTGATAAAGATTCTTCCCAATGAACAAAATAATATATATTCAATGTAATTTAATTTCATGAGATAGATGTGTCAAACATGATCATATTGGGACTAGAATACGGGTATAAAATACAAACTCTGAAAGCAAAGATCCGTGATTCTGTAGGCCAAGGTGTGTTTCAAGAGAGAAGCATTTTGATGGAGGAAATTTTCTCATTATCTCTCCCTACACCATCAGTCTCGCTTGGGTCCAGTTTCACTGCCTCTGGTATGTTCTCGATAGGAGCGAGTTTAATTGATGGATTTTTTGTTATATCTGGCACGCCTGTCATTCGAGGCAATGACGGGCTAGCATGCAGAGAAACGGGATGCAGCGATGCAGAAGGGATCGAAAGATTTCCAGATCCGTTTGTTCTGGTGATCGGACAAACCAAAGAAGGCACGTTTGGTGTCACGGCGGACTTCTGAGATTTTACCGGGCTGATGCTTGGTGACTGGGTGCTGGGAGGCACGGCAGCCGGTTGCGATGTTGCCGAAACACCCATCGTATCACCCAGAGAAGGCGAAACTACAATCCCTGGGTTCTGAGTAGCATGCGGGTAGTATGCACTAGTATCGGGTAGCACAGAAGAACCATATTGCGGTTGCAAGGGCATTGTATACCCATTCGAGGTGTGAACATCGTACTGCTGATTATATGGATGAGAAATCGCCGGGTAGCACATGTATGGCGCATTTCCCGTCAGAACGTGGGCCCCAGGGCCATGCTGAGATGCAAATTGTACCGGCATTTGCTCTGGATACACGACGGACTGCGGCTGCTGTCCGGGTATCATTTGCATTGGGATTTGTGTGTACGGCATGCCCGAGTTGACCGGCTGAAGCTGGTACACAGGGACATACATTGACTGCATCATTGACAGAGCAGGCGGCATGGGAGCGACTGGTGCTACATTTGCCACGTTAGGGAGTTTGCGGGCCTCGGATCCAGGTGCCGTATTCGCATACACTGACACATGCTCACTCTGGGAGCTCGCCACCGACGGATAAAGCAGCGGATGACCACGTGCGGTCATTACCAGATCCACGTAAGACCCAGGCTTTTCGTCTTGTTTTGGAGAGACGTCTTCGTCGCGCTCGTCCCGGAGATTCTGATTGTGCTGCGCCAACCTCAAGGCGTTTCTGGCAGGTGCGTCAAGATTCAAGTAAGCGCAATGTAGTCTTCCTTTGAGGCAGTTGAAGCATTGCGGAAGATGCTCATCACATTTGATCCGTCGTTTTTTGCATATGCCACAGCCCAAGTGAGAGTTTCGGTGTCTGCGCCTCAGGTTTTTCTTTTTGTTATCGCGTACCGGTGTCAGACTCACGTACAGCGAGGGATTTCGAGATACTGACACAGAAGACGCGTTTTTTGTGGCATGTTCGTACTTCGGGTTGAGCTCTGACAAAGAGCTCGGCGTGTCTGCCACTTCTGATCTCTGCTGATCCGATCGTTTCCGCGAAGGAGGCAACGGATTTTTAAGAGCCGAACTGAAGACATCCATGGCTATGAGAATAATTAGGGGTGCCAGGAACTATTGACTGCTCAATATAAAGGAGATGCGCCAGAAAAGTCAAGTGGCCAGTGATTTTACCGCACCTCAGCAAATAGGAGTGGGTCACCTAGGTAGAAAGCAATTCTTCAAAGAGCCAGCGGCAGGTAATGAAGCAAAAGGTCCAGGATCTGCGGATCGGGTCCAAGACGTTAGATTAAAAAGAAAATGTATATTTTTGTTTTCTTGCTAGTCCGGTAGATGGGGAAAATAGTCTATTTTCGTGGGGGGAGTGAGATGGAACTGCGTAGACGGGGTTTTTTCGGTAGAGTGAACAACGTAGGCAGCGAGATACGATGCAAGTATTTATTTTAGCGCCCCTATTTTTTTCCCCTGATACTTGGATCCCTAGCTTAAAAAAGCCGTGCACACATGTAATGGTTGAAGAATGCAAAATGATTGATGCCTTGTAATAAGAAGTTGATAACAGATATTCAATCGTGGCGCCAGATTTATGGGCTGAGGCGTGAACGTATTTCCCCAAAGCAGCGAGAATGTGGTGCTTATGTACCGGCGTGCACCTATATTTCGGCCCGTACGTATGAATGTACGAGGCCAAGCGGGGCTGTGTGAGAGATGGCAATCGTAAAGTTGAAGGTTCAATTCTGCGTGATGCCCTAAATCTTGACTTTCGTGGGAAAGTACCCTACTTTTTCTTTCAGAATAATATGGAGAATCCTGATCAACGGGACAAGCCTATCGACTCTGCCATAAAAAGGGGAATTGACAGGCGAAAACAATTCTTTGCGAAATTTCATTTACGGCAAGTTTACGGATAAACCTGTATAAGCCAGGCACCGCGGATAGTACACAGACTCCGTGAGGATATGCTGAATGCTGTCATCGACACAGCAAGCGTCCTCCCTACCTTAAATTTGCTACTTGCTCACTCATGTTTTCTTCAGTGTCGAAGATGGCGTACCTGAAACAAAATCTGTGGTAGTGTGAATTGATAGGAGAATAAAGTCGCTGGAGTACAGGGCATCGTTGTTTCGCGCTGTAACATCGCCTTACCGGATGACATCAATATAAGGCGCTTGTCTGGCATACTACCTGGCACCTCTATACAAGTGTGTCAAGTACTTATTTGCGAAAAGCAATTATAAACAAAGGAGCAAGCAATAATATGGGGTGGGCCGAGACCCACGCGAAATTTCCCGACACTGTTCCATGGTTTGAAGACATTCCTAGGAAATGTGACGGATTGTTAATGAGCCGAAGTCCAAAGGGAGTACTACCTTGACATTGCCGAAATTTCATTGGTCGTAAAACGCCGCGGGCAATTTGGCGTGCACGCCCGGCAATCGCTGTATTTTATTTTCTTGTTTCCCGTTCCGATTCGCCCCTGCTTTTTCATCTATTGCCACTGGAAAATTGGAAATATAATATGAGCTACATATAGTACTGATCTTATGTAAGAAAAAACTAGACCATAAATCGCATGGCAGTTTCCCTCGAATTCTCTTGTCTCGTACCGTTATCCAATTTACGCTGAATTGTGTATTGTAACATCCCATTATTGTGCATTATTGGAAGCTCCAAAGAAAGTAACACAACGCGACAGAAACAATAAATCTCTTGTTCGGATTTTATAACGGTTTCTCGGGAGTTTAGGGGAGAAATAAAAACTAGTGGTAGAAAAAAGGTGTGATTTCTTTTTTATCTACTACTGTATCTGGTATTTGTAAAAAGGTAATCGGATAAAGTTGAATCAACGTATACCATTTTTATGCGCAATTTCTAACGTAGACATGTGCGTATATATGCTTGAACTATATCTGAGCACAAGCGAGACTGATTTTTTAGGTAATTCGAAGAACAATCGAAATGCCAAGAAAACGTGTTGAATGAAATATACGCCCTGTGCTGTACAAGATGGACCCCTGTACGCAATCGTGCAATCATGCTCCTTCGTGGGTCGTGCTTTAATTAATTTCAGTCAGCGTGAGACTAACAGTCTTGCTTAAGTGGCCCAAAAAAGTTATTTCCGCCTTGAGGGACACGTACTTATGAACTAAAAAAGATAAAATTATCATATGTGAAGCGTTGAGGGTTGTGGGGCTGCATCGAAATTTCTGTTTTTCAAGTTTTTTTTTATCAAATATGACGTCGCCTCTATTTTAACTGTACTTTGGGACAACTTTTGTAGGATTTTCAATTTTATAATGTTGAAGAATTAAACTATTGAAAACTTGATGGCTAGGTTAAACATGGCCAGACCTTGAGTCTATTTTTCATTTTTTGGGAGGTACGACTCATCAAAGCGCCCCATTCTTTTGTTCCACCATTTTTGTTTGTGGTCGGCCGTATCCAATTCTTCCATCAATATGTCCTCGCCATCTTGACCAGAATCCTCTTCTTTTGAAATGGTCATGACAAATTTCTCTTTTTTGGGAATTATATCGTACATTGAACCTTCAACCAAGTCTTTAAGCACGAGCTCGCGGGTTCTACCCAAAGATTCAATGGCTGCCACTCGATCAATCGTCTCGTCTAGAAGAACATCGAAGTTGGGTTGTGACGCTATTTCGTGAAATGCCCTCATCATTGGAATAGAATCTGCACGCACACGTGAGTCAGAGTCCACAGTGAAAATATTTAGATTGTCATATTGCTGAATGTAATCGGCACGGGTCATAATTTGACGTGCTCTCCACAAAGGCAACTCGGGCAAGTGATGATCTTCAAGCGGACATTTATTATCAGGTTTTGCAATCAAAGAGTTCATTCTTTGTCGGTCCATCTTCACAAATTCTCGCATTAGAAGCATTGCGCTCAGTGAAAATTTTCCAAATTCCATAACGTCATCGTCCATTTCTTCGCCGAGAAGTCCACACTGATTCAAAAACCAAGTTTTCTCCCGGTCAATAATTTCATGGCAAGCCTTGATAACGTCCCGATGTCTCGCAACCTGACTGATATGCTGAGGACGCCCACCAATAAGGTCATAGACTTTGTGGCATGTATCATCTTTCAAGGCTAACTCCGAATCATGGACCACAGGATAGTATTTTCCTCGAATAAACTTTAACACATTAACTGTCTCCTTTCTATTCAAGTCCCGAACATTAACTAGCTCAAGTCTTGTGCCCAATTTCTTGAGTTTTTCATAAACCCAGTAATCATCACTATTAAATATTATGGTTGCCAATTCGCTGCCAGACAAACTCTCAGCTTTTTGTTGTAGAAGTTCAAGTAACTTGACCCCTTCTTCGTTTTCTTTAATTAAGTGAGAATTGTTTATAATTATGATTAGAGGCTTCTCACTCTTTCCGAGAATCCGACGTTTGATTGCAAGTTCTTCGAGCTTATTAAATGCCCTTTCAATATCAAGCAATGCAGTTGTATCCCTTGGACCACGAATACTGAAAAGCGAGCCGATATAATCTTCGTTGTATGCAAAATTGAGGGCCTTGCCTAATCGGATACGAAATATCTCGGGATCTGCATGTGCATCAAATATTGCAACGTTATTGCCATCTGTTTTCTTCATCGCTTCCATAATAAGTGTTGTTTTTCCGGTACCTTTCTCTCCCACCACCAAGAAGTAGCGGCCTTTTAATTTCCCGCTTACGATATCATCGAGAAGTTTTTGTTGGGGTCTTTCAACCCAGTATTGGCCTAAATCTTCATCTGTATTGTCCAATTCTGCAGTTGAAGTCTTGTTCGTTTTGTTGTGAATTGCAAGCTGATATGCGGGATCTCCTTTTTGAAACGCTTTATCCATTTTCTCCAATACATGTGAATTATAAAATTGATGATAAAGAAAACCTGATAACCCGAGTACAGCAACCGAACTAAGGGTAATGCCTATAGTTTCAAGACATTTAAAAACAAACTTCCCAAATTTCTCAAGTGCTTCTTTTAACTTTGAGGGTTCTTCCTCATATGAATCAGTGTCAGGGTCCATTTCAGGGTCTTCTGTTTTTTTGTCCTTTCTGGTTGTATTTTCCAATGGGTTCACATATCTTGGATGGCCGGCGTCATTGCCATTGGACCTTGATGCAGAAACAGCACTGTAATTCGTCTTGGAGCAAGCGTCTTTATTTGATCCAAGTTTGTGATCTTGAACCGCGAAATTTCTTTGCGATACGTTGATGATGTCATTACTCAAATTTATTGTTGTATTCTCAGTTTCTTCGCCATTCAACTTCTGTTTCATTGCTTTTTTTTGCTGAAGAAGCTTCTTTTTCTGTTTCTTTAGTTTTTCATTCTTGTCTTTTATATCTTCATTTTCGAGTTCTTCGAGGACATCAAAAGGAAGTAGAGGATTGATTTTTCTTACAGATGACGAATGAATTGATCTGAGCTTTTGAGGCAGCGCTTGAGCTGGTAGAAGAGGGTGTACCCGCTTAAGAAAGATTCTAAGACTCATGGTGATTGGAGTATGTTCTAAATGTTGCCCGCGCATATTTGGGGTCAAGCGACATCATGCAGTTTCGAATATTATTCATGAAATTTCGGAAGTTATCTTTTCAGTTTGAAAAGTTATAAAAAAAGAGTCTTTATCAAAGATAAAACATTTATGGAGGTATACGAAATGAAAACCCTTGTGTTTATTCTCTTTGAGTACTGGAGTTTTTTTACTCTTTTATCAAAAATCTAATAGAGCAACAAAATTAATCACAAACCTCAACAAAAAAGACCTCAATACGATGATAACATGGTTAAACCAAAAACACACGGAAATTTATGCTTGATATCAAATGCATCGAATCTTGCTGCAAATTGAAACCCAGAATATACTCTTACAATGGAATTTACATAAAATACAAAAATAGGTTTCGTTTTCAAATTGTATGATTAATACCGAACTTTCTTCACACCTTGAAACATTATATTTGAATCGTTTCATGATAAGTCAAATCCAGAATGGGCATAAATTGAATACAATAATTTCTCACGGATCAATGCTTTGTCCTTGTAATCAGGTAATTTGAGTAAGTTTACACAAGTAGATGCGGTTGGTAAACGTTCAGGAGATCCAGCTTTGTTGATGCCAAATTTTGGGTGCATTGCTCCAAATCCAAGAAGAGGAGCTCGTGCAACTGATGTGACAAACTTCACCATATCACACCGTTCCTGCAGTGTCATTTCCTCGACGACTTGCCAAAACAACTCAATAGTTAAATCATTATCGAAGTAGCCACCATATTGCACATTTGATTTCCAATCATTGAGATCAATATCATGCCCACCACTAATGAGCATTTGGAGTTCAAGTGGGTCAAACATATTGAGCCAGCTAGGTTTAATTAATTGGAATAAACCCTGGAGAAATTGTTTTGTTTGTATTTTGAGAGATTGATTTAGCTTGAAATGTGAAACTTTATGGATATAGCTTAGTCTATTAGCCTGTGTAACAGTTTCATGTGCCCCATTTGGTGGTAGTAAGTCAAACAGATAGCTTTTGTGATCAATAACTTCGTCAATAGTGAAGTTGAGATCAAGATTTTGTAGCTGATCATCATTCATTTCAAGTAATTTGTTCAAATTCGTGTAAAGTTCTGGGTCTAGAAATACCAAATCATCAATTGAGTTTTTCAGATTGTTTTGAGCAACTCTCCATTTGGAAAGAAATGATGGAACGAATGAAACATCTATAAGAATTTGCTCATAGAGGCATTTTCCTATAATCATCCCAAGAAAGTTTGTATACTTAAGCCTTTTCTTCTGAGTTGCAAGCTCGATGTGTTCGATGGTTTTCCAAAATATGTTATCGTTTGGGTAAAGGCCAAAAGAAGAAGACTCCTTGAATAATAATAGATCATTGTTCGGACTGAATCCCTTCTCGACGACAGAGGTTAAAAATTCTTTCGTTAGTCCACCACCATCAATACCGGCTTCTGGTCCATGTTGGTTGTAGAACGTCACATTCAAGGGATTTTTGAAAGTATTACCCAGTTTGAAGAAACTCTCGAAAGCATCTTCAAGTAAGGTGTCACGATGGATATCAGCAGACAATTTATGCAGATTTAAATTTTCGCTAAAGAATGAAAAGCCAGAATTCAGTCCGAGCTTCATCTTATCTGCCTGGATCGAGTTTTGAAATATTTTTACTCGCGTAGTGAAGTCGATGAAGAATGGCACCTTATTCAAAATTTCCCTCTCGAATGAGTGTTGGTACACGAGTGACGAGTGACCATTTGGATTACAATAAGATGGTTCACCCTCCCCATCAAACTCTTCGTCTGAGAAATCAAGATACTCATCATCTTTCAGTTCTAGAATTAAGTCTTTCAGATGAAGTTCCAAGCCTTCAATTTTCCAAACCAGCTGAGGTAGAAATTGGAGCCTTAAGTTTTTGATATAAAGCTGATTCAATACAGACATTGAAATTTCTTTAATTTCGTTCTGCATTGAGTGTGATTTGCCGCAATTTCTAATAAGAGAGTAACAAAAAGACTTTAGAAATTTACAATATGTTTTCATATCTTCCAAAGGAAAATTCTTTTCTTTAAAAGATTCAGTGTCTTTGGAAACCACAAGCCAGGACGACAAAATTTGATTATAAGTGTAGACTAGCTCCCCAAAAAACCAATTGTTGATTTCATTTGGAAAAGAGTTTCTAGGAATAATAGTTCCTGTTGTTGTTTCTGCAAACAAAAAAGCAGAATATTCGGAGTGGTCAGCTACTAAATGATACAACCAGCTAGGCAATTCGGGAATTATTGACATAATCATGCAAAGAGATATTCGTGAATGGGGAAAACGATACAAAAGCTGAAACATAGTTCGAGCACACAAAGACGAGCTCGGTTTTAAATGATGAAAAACTTGTCTCAAGTAATTGGATGAAAGAATAGACAGTAGCATATCAAGATCTTGAGAAGATAGAATATCAGTGGATAATGAGACTTTTGCAGATGAAGTTTCTACTTCGTTTTTGGTGATGTAAGTAGTGTGAAATTGCGAAAGAATCTTGGCATGGGTCAAAAAGTCTTCAGCGGTCAGGTAAGACGGGTTTAACTTCATTACATTAAAAAGTAGGGTGAGCTGCTCATATCCGGAGAGCCTATGGATCACAGATAGGACCATGCTATCGGCTAAGCACATCTGAACAATTCTTGAATGTTGTTCAGATGCATCTAGTGCATCACGTGGCGTATTGGCTAGAAATGTGATAAATGCCCTGAGAGAGTCTGCCGAATTTATCTTAAATATGAGATCGACCACATAACGCATATTTGTTGGCGTTGAAAATTTCAGTACGTTTTCTATCAAAGACTCAAGCACACAAGGTGTGTTTGTGGGTACTTGGTATATGGAAAAAAGTGTAAAAAGACAATCGAGAGCATTGTCTGGTGAAGCTTTTCTTGTAAGTCCGAACTTCAACGTTTTCGTAAGCGAAGTTACTTGCGCAGATACAAGCGAACCATTCAGGAAATAAATGCCGTTCTGGATCACGAGGTATGCATTAGTGAGGAGTGTTCTTGACCCATATCTAATAACGAATGAGGCTATTGCACACCACCGGTCTGGGTTGTCTTTCACACAAATCCCGGCCCAATAATCCGATAGTTCCAGAGCTGCATTACAGAGGGCCAAGTACCTGCGTATATACAGCTGGAGCACAACTGCACGTTTTTCCTTGAGACGGTCTAGTTCTCTTTTCTGTCGATCACTTTTGGCTCGTTCAAGAAATGACCGGCCCCGGATATCATTGCGGGTATTTCCTAGATTAACCACACGTTTCTTTGTGGAACCAGTGAAATTCAACATTGCTGTTCAAAGGTTGTGGACCGCAAGTACTATGTATTTCGGTTAGTTGGTTTAACTGAATATAGTGGGAGGTTTGATCCAAACCATGCTCGTGCATGGATATCGCGCATGTCATTTGTCCACACAACTATACTACCAGGGTGCACGACAAAGTAGTACGTATTGCCGAGCGGCCAATTTTACGCAACCATTCCCGTACAATATAAAGTAGAGTTATGCGGCATTTTTTGGAAGCCCAATGAAAAAGCTTACGGAATGGGTAGGTGATAGCCCAATCAAAAGTTTAGATTGTGCAAATATATTCACACTCTAATAGCTCCAGTGCTAGGACTCTAAAAGCACCAAATGTTTATAGATTATTTGGAACTGGATTGTTTCTTGACAAGCCAGCAACTAATAACACGATTAGCTGCAAAATCTGTAGCCCAGAGCAAAATACAACCCCATTTGAGGCTCATTTATCGAAGTAGATTATACAAGTGTCCTAATGACTCGACGTAGTAATGGGGTTCTATTGTGGCATCTTCGTTGTTCGTCAAGTCAGTTATTTTTGTCCCTCCACTTAGTACCAAAAGAGTCCCTCCGTTTTCTCCTCCTAAGTTGCCTTCATTCCCAAATTTGATGTCGGTATACATGGTGTCACCAACCATCAATGTTTTCCGGCGGTCAAACCCTTGGTCATCCAAGATTGCGTCTAGGAGCAAGGAGCTGGGCTTCCCCACATTGATGAAATCTCTCCCACTTGTATGGCTCATTAAGTTTACCATGGAGCCCCCGGCTGGTAAAATCATGCCACCGGGACCAGGATAGGTGGTATCTATATTTGCACCAATAAACGGGAGTGATTTTTGTTCCGCCAAAAGATATTGTATTGTAGTGGCAAGTCGCATGTAGTTTAGTTTTTTTGTAGAGCCCACAACAACTGCACGAACCTCGGGATCAACCTTGAGAAGCGGTGATTCGGAGTCCCATTCAACATCTAGTCGGTAGTCAGATCCGCCGCAGGGAATATAGCCACACTCCTTTAGTTCTTGTTCGATGCCCTCATCACCAAATACCCATACTTTGGTTTCTGGAGGAAGATGAAGCTTTTCCTTGAGAACCAATGCGGCGGAGTAGCATGTAGGGTAAATCTCCGACTTCTTTACGCCCTGAAAACCCAAATGCTTGAACTTCTGCACGTACGTGTTTCTTGATTTTGAGGAGTTATTGGTCACAAACGCAATTTTTTTGTTGTGCTGCTGTAACCATTCGATGAAATCGACAACTCCGGGAATGGCTTTAGTATCGAGCCAGAGTACTCCGTCGCAGTCGAAGAGAAAGTACTCGTACTGATCGATGAAGCTCAAAGCCTGGTTTCGGTTAATGATATTCATCGCCCGAATTTTCATTTCGATGGGCTGTCTGGTTTGAAATGTAGAGTTTGCTTGAAGCTTGCAGAGTATATTTGCCGTTATCGGCGAAACGCTCGTTTGACAATTCTGCATGCATCAGACAGACCGGCTGCTGGTATGGAGGTTGGTTCGGCCAAAAAAAAGTCTTTGAGTCCAAATTAAATGATCCTCTTTAGCCGTTTTCAAGTCACCAAAAGATTTTGTTCAAATCAAATATATACATGCATATTCCAATTTTAGCTTACGGTGTCTTAGTATATTGCGTTAAAGCGTTTTTCTATTTGTTACCATAGCGCTGCACAGGGTACAGGTTATTAAAAACTGAGCTCTCCCGCGGTACGTATTTTCGATATGAAAATAAACTAGTTATGCTGTCTAATATTTCAAGGGCATTGGTGTGAGAGCCTTTTTAAAGTTACAAATCATTATTTAATTCCTTGATCTTTAAGTGTAGTCAAAGCTTTACATGCTCGCGAGGACTGTGCTGTTAAAATTGAGGGTGTTGGAGCACGCAATCATACCGGGCCAGACTGGTTTCATCAAGCCCCGCGTTTTTCATCGGAAGGCTCATCACGGAAACTTGACAGGCAAACCAATCATTGGTTCATCTTTTATACCCATTTTGCAACTCGAAATGACTAACACTAAGGTTTCCTCCGATCATGTCATCGAAAATGCCACTGAAACTCTAGAGCAGCTCGAAAAACAAGTAAAAAAACCCAAGCAAAGGAAAGGCCAAAGCGAAGCCGAATTTCTAGAACAAAAGACACAGTTCCAAGAAAGTGGCCCGCGGATCAATAGCGATGATTGGCTTTTCGATGAAACTCACTTGTCGAATTTAGACAATTCCAAGAAGATCGATCGCGTGCATATTCTTTATGCATGCGAGAACGCATATTTCCAGAGGGACTACAAAAAATGCCTTGAGTTAATTAAGAGAGCAGAGTGTCTATTTGGAGTTGAGCTTGATGACAAGACTCTTAACGCGAGCTTGAAAACAGAATTTAAGAATGCCG
The DNA here is from genome assembly GCA_030561945.1 of Metschnikowia krissii. Classification (NCBI taxonomy): domain Eukaryota; kingdom Fungi; phylum Ascomycota; class Pichiomycetes; order Serinales; family Metschnikowiaceae; genus Metschnikowia; species Metschnikowia krissii. The sequence continues at coordinate 417,903 of JAKTYP010000061.1, read as the reverse complement.
GTAGGAAAACAAAAAAGAGCTCCAAGGTTGAGCGTCACGTCGTCGAGTTATTACACATTAAAGAAGCGTGTCTTCGGAAAGTGGAGGACACCAGTTCAGACAATACTTAAACAGAACTCCTCCATTTGTGTCTATATGAATATTAGCACTAAAAATAGTCAGCTGCTGGTAACTGCGTAGGGCTTGATTCCCATGTAAGGCCAACGAAAAGGTTTCGTCGATAAACATGGGGCTCACTTACGCTTTAGCCAAATGGTAATTTGGATATAGCTTACATTTCTTCCTCTAAGATTGATCTCGTAATCACTATCGTCTCGCGTGTTCTCTATCTCGTTTGTTTTGATTTCATCAATGACTTCGATCGTCCCCGTCTTGAAGTCCACCTCATATCCCATGTTTTCTTTAAAGTGAAGACCAACGGACACAGCCTTCTCCATGGCCGACCCCATGCCTTTCACCATTAAGTATTTGACTTTTTTATATTCCCCCTGTTGGAGTTGCTTATTATTTGTCGGTAGTCTGTCGAACTTTTCGAGTAACCGGTCGATTCTTTTTAGCGCAGACACGTAAGGTGTGGTATTTTTGACGAACACTGTGGTTAGTGTTTCGATTTTCAGAAGAAGCTTAGTGTTTGGACTGTTTCTTGTTAGTTTTGGTCTCATGGCATGGGTTTCACTCTTTTTTGATAATGAAAAATCTCTTTTTTTTTGAAGATTGCGTTTATCAGTGTACTCGTGAAGAGCTGTATGGTATCACGATGGCAATGTTCAGGCCCTGAGTCAAGGGCAGCTGAGCGCCGTGGATCGAATCGCGCAAGCCTGATCTTTTTTGAACCTGTCCATAGCCTGCTCTATACCCGAACATTCGCGTCGCGCGACATACAAACGCGTTCCTAGACGAATGGCCGGTCATTCATCCTTTCCAAAATTACATATATTGCTCGATCAATCTAACTATATATTCTCTAGATCACTATATTAGCCAGATAGCATCCCCTTTGAGCAAAGCGATAGAACTGTGCCCCATCCTATCTTGAATGATGTCCTGCTTTGAAAACAACGACCGATACAGTTTTTTCTATATATCTCCTCCTCAGACACCATTGGCGTCACATAAAAGAAATAGAAATGACCACGATGAGCTGCCCACCGCCTCAAAACGATTGCAGCACCATCAAATACACAGCATGGCTCATGAAGCAACTGTAAGAATGATGATGGAGGCTTCGAAGAAACAACAACAGCTCCCTAACTCAGAGGATGCGTATACTACGGATCCAACGGATAACGAGGAGCCGGTGCACACACCTCAAAAGCCATTCTGGCCCGTCCTCACGCGACTCAGAACTGCGTAAAATAGCCAAGGTGTCCTCATATCGGAATCTGGAAACGGAGCGAAATATGGCAGATTACAAGTTGCGAACCAGGACTGGTCCTGGTTTCTACGCGTTATCTCAGGAAAAATGCTAGTGTGACACATATCGATACCAAAAGTCCCAGAGCCTTTGTGAGAATTGACGAAGCGCACATCGATGTATATAAAAATGATATACCTCCAAGAAGCCCGCTCTGATTCCGCTAGTGTACATTAAGCTCTTGCTTTTCTCTTTGCCTTCAAGACAACCTTTTGTTTGAGTTCCTCGTCGGACTCTTCTTCTTCGGACTCCACATCCATCATCACCTCGTCTTCATCCGCAGATGCGTCCTCGACCTGGGTCGCCGCCAACTTCTCGGCCTTCTTTTTCAACTCGACATCTCTCATTCTCAACAACTCTGGATTGCTCTCAACCAACTTTCTGTCGGCGGCAAGCTGTCTCTCCTTGTTTCCTCTCATTCTGTTCTTGTAGAAAGCTCTCTCTCTCTTTAATCTGATCTCCTCAATTCTAGACATGGCTTTCAACGTGGTGGCAACCAACTCTCTGTTATATCTGACAGGAACGTTTCTCTTGGCAGCAAATGTCAACGTAGAATCCACAACCAATTCTTTTCCGGCAGCCTTTCTGAAGGCTTTGGTCCATCTCAACTTTCTAGGGTTTCTCCTTTGCTTAAAGGCTTTGTGGCACTTGGACCGGCAAAATCTGAACTCCTTGGCGTCGTTTCTCACAAACATGATTCCCTTACTGGGATATACTGGCGATGAGCAGAAATGACAAGAATAGATTCTCATTTTTGTATGTTATTATATGTGTGTGTATGTTTTGAAAATGATTTAAATGCAAATGTATTCCAGATAGAGGTGAGATGAGCTTCAAAAAAAAATATTAATTGATACGATGCGCTGAACGGGCGGTGCACGGGCCTGCTGCGCTTAACCTGGGGAAACAAAAATGTGTCCGACATCACAATTTTTGGAGGGCTATTCCAGAGAGTCATACACAATTTATACAACAAAAAGATTTTTTACTTTTCTCTACATCAATTTTACATTTTTAGTTCAGTTTTTTTAACGTGTTCGGACAGTCAAAACCTCCGCATTTCTATGGTTGAATGTCACCACACCACCACCGGAGAGCGGCGGCGTGCACGTGACCCGATCTATTTTGCGGTGCACAATTTTTCATCATGCTGCTGTAGGGCAAATAGATTTATACAAGATGGAAGTCCCCACACTAGCAATACCAGGCGAGAAACCACCAACGCAGCAGGCCACGTACACAGGTCATTTGCAGAAGAAAAAGGCCGCCGAAGGCACTGCAGAATGGTATTTTGACAGGACCAGCGAGTGGATGGGCGAGCACCCATGGATGACGGGATTTGGTGTTCTCGGTATGGTGTATTTTGCGTCTGGGTTTGTGAAATCAAAGCAGCCGGGTATAAACGGAAAGGCATTTATTAGAGGCTCGTTTGGCACGAAGATGAGTGCCAAGGAGGCGTTGCAGATCTTAAATCTCAAGGAGAGCACGCTTTCAAAAGCCAAATTGAAGGATCAGCACAGAAAACTTATGATGGCAAACCACCCTGACAAGGGTGGCTCGGCATTCTTGGCCACTAAGGTCAACGAAGCGAAGGACTTTTTGGAAAAAAGAGGTGGTATGAAGCCCAAGTAAGTAGAGCTTGTATATATAATGTGAGGGTAAGTACTAATTTGTCAAAGGGGTCATAGGAACATATGTAACCAGCAGCATCTTCAATTCCTTGTGGTTTTCAGGCAGACAACAAAGAATAAAATGCTACCAGAACTGCTGTTCGCTCGGGACACCAGGTCTACGTGCTGGGTTTCACGGTTTCGAACAGAGTAGTTCCGAAAAAATATGAACCAAGAATAAAAAGAATCAGAATCAGAATGATGATGATAGAAATAATTATGCTTAAAAAGAGAGATCGCATGACACTACCGTTGCGTTGACTAGCGTCAACTAGTGTCGACCAGACATTCGGCCCAAGATAGCGGTGTTGTTCGCTCAAACATACTCAATTAAAACATGGCTTTGATTCACATAGAAGTCCCTTAATATGTAGTTACTATACATATAATGGAATGAGCACAAGATATACGCGAACACTAGTCGATTTATTTACGATCCGTTTTGAAAAAGAGAATAGACAATGGGGCATCGTACATGTCTCCAAAAAGGCCTGTTTCAGATTGCTTCATATTTTATTCAGAAACAATTTCTCTGCACGGGTAGCGGCAAGCCACCTCCCGGATTTCGCGCAATCCGGCCCCGTACAGAATTATAGGCACCGTCACCAAGATTCTGTCCTGCATTCATTCCTCCTGTACCATTTCTCAGCGAGGGTGGTGGTAATTGTTTAAACCCTTCACTGAGAACAACTGCCAGTCTTCCACCCAAATAGCCATTGTGTATTATTGCTGTGTCCGCATAAGAACAGAGAAAACCACAACACCCAAATTAAACAATCAAAGCAGAAATTGCTTTTCTCCTTCTTTGTGCCCTATCTTCCAAACCGCTCTTTAATATACGTGCACTGATTGTGACATATGCCCAGTAGGACATGACTACTTACGCTAAAATTGTTAAAGGGGCCACAAAGCTCAAAGTTGCGGCACCAAAGCCGAAGTATATCGAGCCCATCTTGATGGCTACGCTGATGAACCACCAGGTGGCCCCGGAAAACTTTGTGACAATCATGCAAACGTTGAATGAAAGACTCCAAGATAGTTCATGGCTGGTCGTATACAAGGCGCTTTTAGTTATACACATCATGATTAGGGAGGGTGATCTTGATGTGACGCTAGAATACTTGGCTGATAAAGCTCCGAACATGCTTAATTTATCTCGGTCAAACATAGCCCGCCACCTGGGAACGACGTCGGATGTGCGATATATTATGAAGTACAGCCGATATTTACACACCCGAGTGAAACACTTCGCCGACACCCGCGTGGATTATGTGCGTGATGAACGTATGAATAACTCTGTCACGCAAACTGGGGGCAGGTTGCGTGAACTTCCAGTGCTGAAGGGCTTGCTTCGAGAATGTGAGAGCGTTCAAAAGCAAATTGACGCACTTTTGAAAAACTCTTTTTTGGAGGCCGAGATCAAGAACGATATTGTTCTCACCGCGTTTCGTCTACTTGTAAATGATCTCTTGGCCCTTTTTCAAGAACTCAACGAGGGCGTCATCAATCTTTTGGAACACTACTTTGAAATGTTTCACAACGATGCCGAGCGTGCATTGAATGTATACAAGAAATTCGTCGACCAAACAAAGTATGTGATTGATTACTTGCGAGTCGCCAAACATCTCGAGTATGCCACCAAGTTGCATGTTCCCACGATCAAACATGCTCCAACTGCATTGACTTCTTCTTTAGAAGAGTACTTGAACGATCCTTTATTTGAACAACACAGATCAGAGTATTTGAGATCAAAAGATAAGAAAACGAACACATCTGCATTTGAGCCTATAAAAGGTTTAACAGGAAAAACACTTTCTGAATCGCAGACGGAAACAAGAAAGTCTGTCCCGCCAGGTCTGTTGACCTCACCGTCTCAAACCTCGTCTGTAGCTGGAACTCTGGCATCAAACACTCTCATGGTCCAACAAGCCACATTTAATCCATGGGGTACATCCGTGCCTGCTGTGTTTGCTCCTATATTTCAATATCCTGTTGGAGATGTAAACGTAAACCCTACTGGAGCGGGCTTCGGAAATTCTACTCAGGGTCAGATGGTGCAAACGCAAGAGCAATTATATTATCTTCAACAACAGCAACAACAACAGCAACAATTTCAGATGCAGCAGCAAACGGGATCCAATCCATTCATAACTGGAAGCACACAACCAGTCATCCAACAGTACACAGGCTTTCAATCCCAAGCGCAGCTCTCGACTTCAGAAGTCTCAAATCAGCTGAATGGTACTAATGTCCCTTTACAACGGTCCGTTACTAACCCTTTTGCAAACATAACCCCGTCTATCACAGCGAACAAAATACATGTGGACTCTACGAATCCATTTGGTAACACAAGATTCGTAAACAACCATACCACAGCATTTACATTTAACAATGCGTCAATACCGGAGAAAGTTGAACCTTCTGCTACTGGAAGCAATCCGTTTAAAGTATCAGATTCAACAGCAAAAGTATTTAACTCGGCTGCGGAGCATCAGAAGCCCCAGTTAATTAAAGCACAGCCTACTGCTGGTGGCTTAGAAAATTTACCAACCATGGCTGTCTTTCCAGAGACGCAACAGGAGCAAATTCGCAACTACTACCTTCAAACTGCGAAAGCTAGTTTGGTGAACCAGGCAACAGGAAATTTTAACCTAGTTGGGCAACAACAACCTCAGCAGTCTGACCAATGGCCAAACAAGCAACAGTTGCAACCAGGACAACAACAGTGGCAGCAGCCTGTTCAAGTACAGCAAACTGCTGACTTTTACAATGGACCTAGCCTTATTTGAGCCACTGTAGTTCAATACATATGCACACTGGAATAATTCTGAATCCCGCCCCTTATTAATATAAGTGCAACTTTTCTAAACCACCACCAACAGATATATGCGACACATTTTTTATTCTTATTATATCCAAAGGTCCTTTTGGAAATCTTCTGTAACCTCCTTATCGGTGCCGTATTCTGATTGCCAAGCAGTGAACCCACCAGATAAAACCCAAACATTGACTCCTTCGAACCTCTCGCGTTCCTCAGCGGGCAATTCCTGCAAGGTTCTTAAAAACGCAAGCGTCGATTTGGGGCCACGTACTTGAGATAGAGCGCAATGAAAAATAATGTCGTCGACTTTATTTTCAAGAAGGCGACGGCGGAGGTCGGGCAATGTTTCGTAGATTTCTCCTGCCGCATAATGGTAGCAACCTTTGATGTGTCCACCGACAAAGTCAGAGTCCCGCACATCTACCACAGCAAACTTGCCCTCGCCAGTAGGTGAGCTAGATGCAAACCAAGATCTCAATGTTGCTGGCGAAATGAAGCGGAGATCTGTGAGCGACGGTTGTTTCATTGTATGATTCCAAATATAGGGCTACTGGAACAAGATAAAAAAATGCGATACCTCGATGATGCGCGGGACTCAGATCTAGGGTGCGTGGTGCCAGCTCGGAATGGTCCTCTACATCCAAATATATAACAATGACGCGGTAGTTTGGCTCTCGTGATTTCTGTTTTCTACGACATACGTCTATTGTTTAAGTCAAGATTCGGCTCGCGAGGCCCCTGGCGATGCTGCGAGAAGAGTTGTACATACAGAAAAGACAAATGTCGTCATAGTATTAATTGGGGTGATATATTTTTTTCCTGGCTCATTTTATTGTCACCCAACACCTCTTGTGTAACTCTGTGAAGAGTATATAGTTCAATTTTGTTAAAGTTCCCCAATTGGCTCAAAGGATTTTGGAAACATGAGCCCAACCAAAAGTGCAAAGGGGCGTGTGCGCGCGAGGTTGAAATCAGCCAATAAATATTAGGTCGTTGTTCCATTGCTTCCAAACCTTAACCGACACGGAGATACCCCATCTTATCCAACGCTTTTTGTTCCCAGTTTCCTTTTTTTTTCGATTTTTTTGCTTGTGCACCCATAAGATCTTTTTGGTCGTTTTCGGCTATTCTTTGTGTTTCTCGAGGTATTGTTGGATCAGAGCTGAAGAAGGGTTTCTACATTAAACGGGAACAAATTTAAGACAAGTTGCCTGTACATTCCTGGATTTCGCAGGCGCCTTAACAACCTTTGTATTCTGATGTGTACTCTCCCCCCTCTCCCCCATGAGAAAGAGAAATAAGTCTAAAATTTCGCTATCCTATTTAGCTTGTCCTTTTCGCCATCCCTAGTACTTTCCTCTCTAATCTCCAAATATATGACGAACAATCAGAAGCAGTGTATTTCGTTCCATGACCGGACGATAACATGTGTTACTTTTATATGCCGCACCAAGATTAGACCTCTTTTTCATGTGCTCCCACGTGACACAAAAATTATAACTACATTTCTCTGCTAAAGTTATACGGTTGATCCAGCATGGCCAAACACGTAGATACGGAGCCCTCTGATATCAACAGCCCTCTCACGAGGACGCTTTCAGTGGATGTCATTGCACCAAAGCTAACGTCGCTTTTCCGCAAGCGGAAAAGAAGTCACTCTACCATTTCTTCGCCTAGAAAAAGTTTGGCGGAAAACTCAGAGGACGACAATAGCAACAAGAGCGGTAGCGATGAAAATGGCTCACATAAACGGCGCAAGGTCAAAACAAAAGAAGAGGAAGAATTTGAAGCCCGTGAGAAGGAATTGGACGCTGAAATCCCCGAGGAGTTCCGGAAATACAGGCCCATGGGTCACAAATTCAACTTACCCCCCACCGATAGACCTATCCGGATCTATGCAGACGGGGTGTTTGACTTGTTTCACCTAGGGCATATGCGCCAGTTGGAACAGGCGAAGAAATCATTTGCGAACGTCGAATTAGTGTGTGGGGTACCTTCAGACAAGGAAACGCATAAGCGGAAGGGATTGACTGTTCTCTCGGACAAGCATAGAATAGAGACTTTGAAGCATTGCAGGTGGGTTGATGAGGTTATCCCTGATGCTCCCTGGTGTGTTACGCCTAGCTTCTTGATAAAACACCGCATTGACTACGTGGCCCATGATGACTTGCCCTACGCTTCTGCTAATTCGGATGACATTTACAAACCTATCAAAGAACGCGGGATGTTCTTGACAACTCAAAGAACAGATGGAATCTCGACCTCCGATATCATCACCAAGATCATTCGCGACTATGATAAATACCTAATGAGGAACTTCGCTAGGGGTGCAACCAGGAAAGAGTTAAATGTTAGCTGGTTTAAAAAAAATGAGTTGGATTTTAAGAAGCACATTAATGACTTCAGAACCTACTGGGTGAGAAACAGGAACAGTTTTAACAATGTTTCCAAAGACTTGTACGTGGAGGTGCGTGAATACTTGCGTGGAAAAAAGAACGAAAATAGCTTACTCTCCAGTCCCAGTGGCCTCTCGCTTGCCAGTGACACTGACGATGTATCACGTCCTGCTAGTCCCTTGACCGAATTCGCATCGAAATACATTGGCAACAAAAACGATAAGCCAATTAGATCCATTTTGGGTAATTTTAAAGATTGGATTGGTCGTGATGATTCACATGATGAAGACTCAGCAGGCGAAGAGCCCAAACGTATCACGCGTTCTCGCTCCACACTGGGAACTCCCAAGAAGAACCAAAATGCAGAAGATTCGATACCAACGAACAAGGAAAATAAAAAGCCTAAGAGACGGAAGGATGGCAAGGAATAATTGCTTTCCCTGTGCAAGAAGGACGAAAAGTGCTTTGTGCATGACAAAACCATACCCAGATACACGGAGGTACGTGTAATGATGTTGCAACAGAAGAGCAATGGTATTCCTCCTGAATAATCCATACTGAATATAAATGATTAACATGTTATGAATAGTTTAGATATGACGCTATATATATATATATATATATATGACCATATGTATATTTCTGACGTGACCCACTGCTGCAACACTCTGCAGATCTGAGTATGCTTGCAGGACACTTTTCATCAATGACGCGCGCTCTCGATGAAGAAGTACATCCCCCAGGAAGTTGATCTTTCATAAAATTATATTGTTCCTTTCATTGTATTATTGTGTATCCAGCATCAATTCATATTCATGGAAAGCGAACCATATTTGACTGAGAGAAAGCCTTATTCCTCGGCTGGGCACCCCCAAAAGGACATCCGCGAGATCAGTGGGCCCGAAGTATCTCACTACATGCCCCTCAATACAAGTAATGGTTGGAGTTTCACCCAGGGCCTTGTTTGTGGTCAGTTAAGCGTGGTTATCCTTGTTCTAATTTTCATCAAATTTTTTGTCTTTTCTGAATCCCCGTCTTCTTCTGATGCAGCGCGCAAGCGCACGAAACGTGATGCCTCTTGCGTTATAGTCAAACGTGATAGAAAAGACAAAGTAGATGGAACCGAGACTATTTCGAGCACCTCACAACTAGAGTCTATTCTTGAAAAGACATACTATGATGTGAACAATCATAATCCAGAAAGTTTGGATTGGTTCAATGTGCTCGTGGCCCAGACAATTTCGCAACTCCGCACGGAGGCGTTACTTGCTGATAATATTTACCATTCTCTAAGTGAATTTTTAGATGCACTGGACTTGCCTGACTATCTTGATAAGATTAAATTGACTGAAATCGATATCGGCGACGATTTTCCGATCTTCTCTAATTGCCGTATCAAACACAATGCCGATGACTCTGGTCGCCTAGAAGCAAAGATTGATGTGGATTTGTCTGATACCCTTACTTTGGGAATTGAGACACGCATTCTCCTCAATTACCCAAGACCGCATACTGCAATTTTACCCGTTCAATTGTCGGTATCCATGGTTAGATTCTCGAGCTGCTTGACCGTTTCTTTAGTCAACGCAAATGATGCTGGCTTTACTGCACACTCTGAGGAAAATTCTTCTGGAAACGGTGGCACTGCACTCATGTTCTCGTTTTCGCCAGACTACAGATTAGAATTCCAAGTGAAGTCGCTTATAGGCTCAAGAGCAAAACTTCAGGATGTGCCAAAAATCTCCGAGCTTATTGAAAACAAACTACGCGCTTGGTTTACAGAAAGGTGCATAGAACCACGGTTCCAGGTTGTAAAACTACCGTCAATGTGGCCGCGTAGCAAGAATACCAGAGAGCCAGTGCATGCTAATGCTAATGGGATGGTTGACAAGTTAGAATAAAACTTATAAACCCAACATATGAAGGAACACAGTTCTGCTCTAGCTATTTAGGAACGATACTAGTGTGTTACGACCAATTTCCAAATACTTGATTGCATTAAGGAATTGGAAATATTCACATTCTTTTATTAATATATCTTCAATTTCATGACGTCAATGAGGTCAAAGATGGATTCGTAGTCAATATTTTTGAATACACTGAAGTAAAAGAATGTTTTCAGATCTGTAAGCAATATCAAAGTGTTTCTTTTTTCCATTTTACGTCAATAATCAGATGAGAAACTATATATAAATACAAAATTACACACTTATGCCATCTGTTTTGATTTGTAACAATAATTCATTGTTAGTCGAAAGAAAATACGTGACTAGCTTTCTATGCTTCATAAAGATGAATCAGTTTCTCCCGACTTTTGATTTCTTCTCTTTGGATGATTCCTAATATAATAGGTTACACAATTTCTAGAACTGAAAGCATGGCATATTTCAAGAACTGAAATATGCCAATAGCTGAAATAATCTTGAAGATTATGTCTTAAATATTATATGTATACAAAGAAACTTAGAACCCCGCAATTGTTTAACTCACTTGGGGGCCTTATATCTGACATGAATATGTTTTTTGTCACAAATATCTGATTTGTTTCAATGATCACTGGCCACTAATAACTGTTACTTAGTGCACTTACCAGGTTTATTTCAGAAAATATATGAATAAGCAACTATTAGCTTCCTTTTTTAGCATTTCAAATGGAAATTCACTTAAAAGAAGGTTTAATGTCTTCAAGTGCGAGAATCGATTTTGGCGAGTCATTCATTCATAACTGACGAGTAAAACCTTTTGTTTTGTGGGTTCTCTCTGAACTAATAATGTGGTTCGAGTCAGAGTCTTGCACTTTTGATCATATTGTCTTATACAATGAGAGTTTATGGCTTGACTGGTTGAAGCAGCACTGCTTTTCAATGTGACTTCTAACCAAGCATAGATCTCTTCCGACCCCTCAAACGAACCTCTTCGAGTTTCTTCATCGTGTCTTTCAACTTGCCTCCACTTGCCTTAGAAAAAGCACTTTTATAACCTTCAAGGAGCCATGAATTATATCTATCGGCGTAATCAGAATGAGTACTCAAAACAGCTCTCTCTAACACATACAAGTCAACCGCTTTATCCTCCGGCAAGTTGGAATAAGAAGAAAGACCAAAATCAATAAGATAGGATTTGCTGCCTTGAAGAATAATGTTCGAAGTGGTAAGATCACCGTGTATCATATCATTTAGGTGTAGCATGCCAATCACAGACCCAGTTGACTTACAAGAAGATTCAGCTTCGCTTCCTAAGCACTCGCCATCGTTTTTCTCCAAGTACCACAAGAAATTTTTTAATGAGGACACAGATCCGTCCGGCAACAAATCACCGACGTGGTTCATCCAGACAATTCCATTTGGAGCATCTAACAGTATCAAATGGGGTGCAGGCACACCTAGTTTATTGAGTTTCAGCATGAATTTTGCTTCGCCCACGGTCCTGGACTTTGTGATTAAGGCGTCGATCTTCGGATGTCTATATGGCTTTTTCGGGCGAAATTTCACAATGTATTTACCCTCTGTATCCAAGTATGGGTGATAGGCAGAGGAGAGAACTAGTGCTTCTGCACCCTGAGAAATCACAGTCATGGGTATGTGTGGCACGGCCAGCTGCACTTGTGCCAATATTATGTCCGTCATGATGATTTCTAGCACCTAAATCTTTATTTGACAGAATAGATTGAAAAAGATGTGCGTATCCTTAATTGACGATGAGGATGCGAAGTCTCGCGATAGCTGTTGAATTAGACACGTCTAGATCCAGCCTGGGCCTCATAATGATCAACGGCACAACGATGAAATTTTGACAAAAAAATCATCCAGTGTATTTCACGATTTTTTTAATTGTTTCCCATACCCAGAATGAATGTTTCTCTTCAAGGTTGGGGCCAATGACAATGATTGGTGTCTATTAACAAGTTTCTTAGGTGAGCAAGGTAAGCAGAAGCACCCGAAAAAAATACCTTCGACTGATGGCTCTACTCTTTTGTTTCTTCCAAGTGAAATAAAAGGAAGACATCCAAAGAATCTATAATCCCTCAATATGTATGACTTTTCACCATCTGAATATCTCCTTTTTTGTAATGTGAAAACCACGTGACCATTGGATTCGCAATCTCAGAAATTAATTATGTCTGTTTTTCCCCGCATAGTTATATCTATTACCCCTAAAGTACACATTTCCCCACCAAATCATGGCTGATTCTGGATTCGTATACGTAATCCCACCGTATCTTCTCAACACATGCGTTGGCCAAGAGCTTCATCAGGAATTGTATTGGCTTGACCCAGATTTGGCTGCAAGGAACTTTTTCTCTTCCGAATCCTCATACTACAGGTTTCGCCTGCCACGAGACTTATCACAAGACCCCCACTCATTTTGTGACGATCCACACGTAAGTAAAATAATACGCTCTAGGCTAAAAGAAAAGTTTGCAGCATTTGGAATATTAGGATCATCTCCACCACAGTCTCTCAGTGACGAATATCTATTTGAGCTCTATGATATATTTAAAGACAGGCTCATACCAAGTAAGAAAGAGACCGGGGTGAACTCCAAAGACAATGAAGCTCTACATGATAGAGTAAATGTTTCTGTGGACTCGAGTTTGGCCCATGGGTCTTCTGTCTCGGTGGAGCCACACGCCCATGTTCAAGAATCTTTATTTGATCATCCGCGGTACGGCGAATTTATTTACAAAACATGCTCCAAAGACTACAATTCGCTTTCGTTGGATAGCAGTCCTCTCGACAAGCTTATTGCTTGGGCACAAGACAAAAAAGAACATAAGTATTCTTTTTTTCCTTATTTAATGGTAGGAAATAAGAATTTATTTCTTTCTTCCCTTCCTATGTACTGGACTCCTTTGTCCGCTGGAAATCACTTGAACTTCTTAGATAATGAATTAAACCTCACTTCGGACATTGAAAATGGGTACTCAGTTATACATCTTAAATGCACAAGAAGTGAAAGAAAACTCGACAATAACTCTGCAGCAAGAAAAAGATTCTACAACTTTATTTCTAATAATGAAATTCAAGAAAGCGTCGGTGTTTTTTACTATGAAGTTTCTGTTGAGCAAACAGCCACTCGGAGTACAGATTATAACCCAATAATTCAAGCAAATGACCCATCGTTGTCATCCGGATCCTCGTTGTTTTTCAATATGGGCTTCACCAAAAGAAATGTCAAATTTGATAAGATTCCATCGAGCACTAGTTCACTGTCTGCTACAAGTCTGGTAATTGACCTCAAAGAAATACAGGCAGGTATATGTCTGCACAGTGCGGACTCCACGAAGAACACATTAGACGAGGACACGGTTACTTTCCTTGGTGCTGAACCTGGGGTCTCTTTCGATGGAAGCCTTGCCATAAGCTTTAACAATTCTTGTTCATATGCCTATATGAAAAGAGATGACGGCAACTTTAGAACATCTTCCTTGAATCTAAACAGAAGATTTTCCCAATTAAACAGACATAATTCCGCAGACCAAGAGATCAGCAAGTTGGAAATAGATGCACCTTTCCATACTTATTCTCATTTTGAAGAAGAAAAGAAAAAAAGCTTTCAGACTGATACTGTGGGGTTTGGTGTGAATTTCATCGAACGCACTCTTTTTGTTACTCTTAATGGGATTTTGGTAAAAACAATTAATGAATTGGATATTACTGCTTCTAATAGATATCAGGATTCTTTATTCGGACAAGAAATGGATCTGAGTCCTTTGTATCCTATAATTGGATTTCGCTTAACAGAATTATCAAGAATATCTGACACTGGCGATTTACCTGAATCAAGAATCAAAACGAATTTTGGCTTGAAAAGCTTCCAATTTAATATTGAAGGGTATATTCAAGAGCTCAAAGAAAGGCAAAAGATACTTCTCCGATCTGTCATAAATGATGAATTTGACACCATCAACGATTCATCTAATACAACAACTTTAAAATTCGAAAAGGCTATTCATAATATACAAAATGATCCAAGCATTATCAATGATTTTATTGGAGGTTATTTTATTCAAGAAGGCTTTTTGGAAACATTCAATGCCTTCAAGTCTGACCTTGAAGATTTGTCCAAAAGTGTTAGACAAGATGAAGATGAAGAAATGAATGATGTAGACAGTCTGGGATCTTTTGATAAAAATTTTGCATCTGCTAAGTCGATAAAAAGACAACGTCTCAAAAAAAGCATCCTAGGTCGTCAATACTCTGAGGCCATCGAAATTTTACACACTGAGTTTCCAAACTTAAAGGAACTTGAATTATTTGTTTTTGAGCTCGAACTACTGCAATACATAGATTTGTTGCGGATCCTTTACAATTCTAAATTTGGTTGCCAAGGAGGGGAAATTCCAATATCCAGGAGTGAAGAAGCAAGAATGCGCAAGCAGGCCTTCTGTCTTGGCCGAATCCTTATCGAAAAATCTGCTGAGGGATCAGTCCAAGCGTTGTTGGAACTTTCAAGCGTTCTTCTCCTTAATAACAAGAGCGAAATCAAAGAATTCTCTCAAGCGAATAGATTGTTTGAAAGAGATGCAAATGATATTAACAAATTGGCCAGTATGATCAATTCTGTGATACTTGAGGAACAAGGATTTAACAAGGAGTCAAGATTAGAAAATATGGTGTCTTGTGTCGAAGAAAATGTGAGCAGGCTCAGCTCTGAGAACAAAAATCCATTTAGGCTACTAAATTTCGAAAGGGATTATATGAGTATTTGATACTGATGCCCTGAAAGTTCATAGTTTATTTTGTCAATATTAGAGTTTAGCCAAAATTCACTTCCAATCATTCTTATTTTGGATCATTCCTGAATCTAAAGTACTTTGTTTTTCAAGTTTCGATTTCAAATTTTGGGTGTTTTTCTTTTTTTAGCATTTTTTTTGTCTTGCTCGATCCCAAACCTTTTTTTGGTACAAGGGTAATTATCTACATCAAACACTTCAATCTCTCTGCAATCAATTCCTGAGGGAAGCTTAATATCTACCAAGCGTTTCGTTTTGAAAATTTGGTACGTCTTAATGGACCAAGATCCTCGCTCTAAAATATGGGGAGATATGCTTTCTTTTGCAGCAATTTGAACCAAAACCGGAACAAATTCTTCCACATACTCCTTAACACTATACTTAATTGGCGTTTCTGGGCGTAATGAATCTCGTATAAAGTACATGAAACTCTCATCACTAAAAAATGGTGGAGCAAACCTCGTAACTTCACATAAAAGTGATAGTAGCAAGCTTGCTGAGGCAGGACCCACACCTCTAAGTTGACATAGTATTTTTAGTGAATTTCTAAGGGAAATTTTGTATTCGTCAATCAGAACTTCACTCCAATCTTGTACATCAACCCTATTCAAATAACTCATGAATGAATCGTAACCCTTTTTCGAAAACTCAAGTACCGCTTCTGGGGTATTTGACTTAATGAGTTTGGGCAACGCTGGTCGAAATTTTCCTTTTGCTAACTTCCAGTCGATGAGCAAAACTAATTCATTCTTAGTCACATGGATATCTTTGTTTGTGTTGTATCTATCTTTCAAGATGAGAGGCATAGAAGTATTTCTCCAGTAGTCTATTTCACACAATGTCCATTTATCATTGTCATATTTTTTTGTCGATTGTTCTGAGAACTCTTTTGTGATTAATGGATATAGCTCTACCGCAGCTTTCTGCAAGGTTTTCAAGGTATGACTTGACATTATTCAAAAGAATGAGTCGCTTGATGAATTCCGCCTGCAAAGAATGCGCACGGCGGTGGCTCGTCCTCGCGTGCACGGGCACACTAGCTTTAAATAAGGATTTTCTACTTTTCACTGCAGTATTATTATGATTGTTTCTAATTACATGAGATTACAAATGGTTTGCCTTGTGGTTTATCACGTCGATTGCTGCAGAGTTGCGTTGTTTCCGGGAGCTCAACCGCGTTTTTGGTGTGAAGCTAATTGGAAGCATGAGGTCCAAAAAAACATTCTGGACCAACGAAAAAAGCTGTGAGCTGAGCCAGTAGAGTGTGAGTGCATTCGGCGCGTGTAAAGAGACTGCCATGAGGAAGACTACTGCCATACGGGAAACATTCGCAAAAGAGTCCGTTATTGTTGGGCGGAACAACTTGCGCCGGTTCGAAGATTTCAACAAATCAAAAGTCTTGAACGTCCATTCCACATTGACAAGTGCCACTACCCCTACCGCCATAGGAAAAATGTGAAGCCGATCCAGTGTTGTGAGATCAGCAAACCATAGAGCGCCCTCGTTGTATAAGCTGGGATCCAAAGGCTTATTCGCAACTGCATCCAAACTCGACCAGCCGCTCAAATCACGGAATGTCATCGACATACAAACCCAGAGCGGGATTTGTGCGAGGGGAAGGAGAAAGTTTTTGTAAAGTTGAACATTATGCGACTTGAATAGCTTCTTTTGTCTTTTACGCACCTCTTTGGCAGACAAAACCATAATCTCCTCGTACCGCATTTTTTTTGCTGGTGCCAAAATTGAAGACACTGTCGTGTCTGTAGTTTTTGCAGCACCCAGGGCTTTTTTTGCCAAGTTCAAACGAACCGCAGGCCCCGTAGCGGCGAGAATGGGACGAAGACTATTCTGTTTCTGAATGCGTAGTCTTTGCAAAAGCGCCAATGGAAAAGTCCAGATTGCTCTTAATCCAAAAGTAGTTAACGGAATCAAGGCATACCACGGAAGACCCACGTATGCGTGTATTTGTTGAAACGTCTCAGTGAGGGTGCTCACGATAAACGTGGGATCGACCGAGAAATGTCTCTTATATGGTGTATTTAGCGTTGGAGGAAATGGTCGTTGACATAAAGACTTGGATAGTAGAGATCCAGATTTCGGGCAGACCCGACTCATTCTTAGAGGCAGAAACATCAGTTTAGACGCCCGTTGGTGAGTAGAAAAGTTTCCGGTTGACAAGTGCAAGAACAGAGGTAGACGCAGCAGTGCGATTTGCCCAGCACTTTCAGCATTTTTAACGAGGGTGGAGATTGAGATGAGCTAATAAATTTGAACACAAATGTATTGCCAGGATTTATTTCCCGGCTGTGATCCTATGAAAAGAAAGGAGAACGGAATCGTGGACTTCCAAATTCTAAAAAGATGACACCATACCCAGAAAACAAAGTTCCCGTAAGCCAATGTAACACCTAGCGAGGTTCGTTCCTAGTCTAAGCTATCCGTAAAGATCATCTTATCTTGGAAATTCGTATGTTTACGTTATACTCTTGGACATATAATATTCTCTAAAAAGTTCATTTTTATGTAAGAAAAGGACTGCTTTTGTGTTATGTTTAATGTTCAGCCTTCGAAATGTACATCTAAAAACAATAAAGATGCCTCACTTTATTAAAGATGTCAATAAAATGTAGCATTATTTTTTATAAGAACTTTATGTGAAGTTTTCAAGACAGCCTATTACCATATGGCCCATGATACTAGAGATAACACACAAAAAATTATTATTTTGCCCATGGGTATTATAGTGTTTTTTAAATACTGTGTTGCTAAAAGAATTTTCATTGATCACGCATGGCTAGATTTCTACTCACCAGACACGTGACATGTATACTGATGTCAACAGGTATCTTTTCAACCATCCAAAGGCCGCCATAAACTTACCCCTCATTCTCATGTCCACCAAGACTGAAAGAGCTTGTATGCTCTGTGGTATCATACAACCCTATAGAAAATTCTTTGAGGTAGGCTGCCCAAATTGTGAATCAGTATTGCATTACGCAGACAATGAAGACGGCCAAATACAAGATTGCACTTCCCCCTCATTTGAAGGATTGGTCGCCTTGGGGGATGACAATAAAGCATCATGGGTCGCAAGGTGGCTTCGTATCGATTCTTTTGTGGCAGGGCTATATGCTGTGAAGGTCAATGGAAAGTTGCCTCCTCATATCATCAATGATTTGGAGGAGCAAAACATCAGTTACCGACCTAGAGATGGCAGCGCCGAGGACTAATTTATACAAATAATTTCATTTTTTATCCCAGGGAAAGTGCTTGAAGCTTCATGGAAATCATTGGGAGTTACATTAGGTTTCATTGGTGATGTTTTATTTTTACTCACGTTGCCTAGACATTATCTACATAACAAATAGAAAAATTAAGCCATCTTTAGCTAATGAAAAATCTGTGAACGAAATTGTGGTGATTTTTTTTTCAAATAATTGAACAAAAACATACTCTAATTTTACAGAGCCAACTTCTGAACTGGTCACATGAGAAGTTTGTCAGTTTCAGCCTTCAACCTGGCAACAGTTGAAGTTTTATCCCACTGACTACGGTCCTCCCAAATAATTTCCATAAGGCGGGAGACAAAGTATTCTAACCTTTCGACAGTGAAACCGCTTGTGACCTTCACCATATCATCTGAGAATAAGGAATTTAGATTCGAAGGAAGAACTAGTTCAC
The DNA here is from genome assembly GCA_030561945.1 of Metschnikowia krissii. Lineage (NCBI taxonomy): Eukaryota > Fungi > Ascomycota > Pichiomycetes > Serinales > Metschnikowiaceae > Metschnikowia > Metschnikowia krissii. Next base: position 399,185 of record JAKTYP010000061.1, on the reverse strand, counting down.
GGTCTGTTTCCAAATGATATCCATCTTCAGCTTCAGATTCACTGTTAGATATATCAACCATAGTCTCATGCACACCATCGTATTTCACTATGGTCGCGCTTGTGCTATTTGAATAATGAGTGGAGTACGATTTATTGCTTGGAATCGAAGACGCTGATTGCACGTCTGCGGACATTGATGGAGGTACTGAAGCATTGCTTATGGGAAGCTCGGGACAGATCAGTTTAGGATTTCCAGACACTTGAAAGTCATCTTGCTTTGGGGTTTCAAGATCTTTCTTGGGATGTGTATCGTCAGCCATATTGTTTGTCTCTTCCAAGATCATATTTCCGTTCAATTGCGTATTTTCAATACCATTAGGACTTGGTGATACCAACCTTTGATCTTTAGTTAAAAGATCGGGGATAATATTAATTTCCAGTAAAAGCTCGTGTTGTTTTTGTTCGAAGCCTTTTTTCAATTTGTGGTATTCGGCGAGAAGTTTTTCTTGTTTCTCAACCTCTCTTTCCCTTAACTTTTTGCAGGCTTTTGCAAAATCTGCATTATTAAAATCTTCAATTCCAAATTGAGCATTGGTAAGCATCTCATTTGCTTTCAAAATCCGTTCCCGATCACCCAAAGTGATTGCGTCTTTTACGATCATACGGATATCCCTCATGAATTGTTTCGCCTCAGAATAGAAACCGTTCCAAATTCTTTCTTCTATAGTGTCTAAGTCCATGTTGTAATAGTGTTTTCCAGTTGAAAGCTCTTTTATCGTCTCTGCATGTTCCGGTTCTTCTCCTTTGACATATAAAACCTCGTACGGGATATGAGGATTCTCCAAGACAGACGGCTCAAAAAGATGATGGAGATAAGCATCGTCGATAATCGGCTTTTTAAAGCGCTTGTATCTGTTTTTGAAAAGGTCCATGATACCAGCAAGCTTGAGTTTCAAAATGTTCTTTAATTTTGTATCTGCATACTCTTGCTGTTTTATCTGCTTTTTGGACAAGGTACTATTGGAATTTTGCACAACTGGTGCCGGCCTAAGTAACTTTAACTTTCTCTTCGGACGATTTTGCAAATCGTTCAAGAATTCAAAAGGTTTCATAAGAAGTGCATTCTTGAGGGTTGTGAAAAATTCTCTTCTTGAAGACGTGGAGGGATTCACTAAGTCAATCTTGTTGATGCCATTTTGAAACCCAAAAGCAGCTTTCATCTCATGATCAAGATCTTCATGTGGTCTCTCTGCGATTCCCAAAAGCAAGATCTTCTCGTTGGTTTTGAGGTTTCGGAGTAATCCTGCAAGAGTTGCTTTCGCAGAATGCAGCATCACCTCAAACCATGTGTCAATATTGGAAATGAATATGATAGATGGTTGATGACGTTTGGCTTCTGTGAACGCTTGTACGATACACAGCTCAGGTGTCCTTGTCACATCACTGAAAATGGTTGCCAAATCTAAATTTTGAACTTGAAAACCTTCCAATAAGTTAAGAATAGCAGATCCAAGATATTGTTGCCCAGCACCCTGTTCACCACAAATGAGTAAATGTGGTTTACAAATTCTTGAATTTTCGATGTTACGCAAGAATTCGTGTCTTGAAAAACCTCCATCTTCGTCATTAACAGTGGGGTCAAGATACATGGCCTCCTCCAAATTCGTCATTTTATTTCTGCCACTGGAACTAACCGAGCCAGGAAGTAAGTCGTTAAGTCTTTTGGAAACTTCATCAAGAGGTTTTTGTAAGAGTGGCAATAATCTTTCAGGAAGAGGAGCGGAACCTGTAGAAGACGATCGAGCGCTAGATGGTACTATTTTTTCAATTGCTCTCATAAAGTCTTTCGCAACCACTTTTACTTTGGAGGGGTGAACTATCAATTTTTCTTGGGCTTGGTAGATTTGGGGGTATTTTCTTTGGATAGAGTTTAAAGCAGCCTCGGTACATAAAGCTCTCATATCTGCACCTCCGTACCCCTTTGTCAAACCGGCGATCTTTTCTATGAATACGGGTGACAAAGGTGGTTTCCATTTTTTAGTATGAATTTGCAAAATTTGTTTTCTGGCATCAAGATCTGGAAGTGGAAAGTAGAATTCACGATCGAATCTTCCCGGTCTTCTTAATGCTGGATCCACAGAATCAGGCCTGTTTGTTGCACCTATAACAATGACCTGGCCTCTATTATCCATTCCATCCATGAGAGCAAGTAAAGTTGAAACAATACTGGCATGAATTTGTTCCTGTTTTGAGGAGCGCACTGGAGCCAACCCATCAATTTCATCAAAAAATATAATGGAAGGTTGTTGATTTTTTGCTTCCTCAAAAAGAAGTCTGAGTTGTCTTTCAGCTTCACCTACCCATTTACTCAAGCAATCAGCCCCTTTTCTCATAAAAAATGTTATTTTACGGGACGGAGTCGAGCAGCTAGCAGCAAGGGCTCTAGCCATAAGAGTTTTACCTGTGCCTGGAGGGCCATGGAACAAGACACCACGAGGTGGAGTTATGGAGAAATTTTGATAAAGTTCCGGATACAAAAGCGGGAGAGCAACCATTTCTTTCAATTGGTCAATGTAGTTTTCCAAACCACCGACCGCCGAAAAGTCAATGTTCATGTCAATGCCCAACGGGTCTGTGTCACTAAGACTATTTTTTTTTTTTCCATTTATCTGTGCCCCTCTTATATTTGTGTTGTTAACGAAAGTTCCTCCTTGGAAATCTGTTTTAGTCTGCGCATTGTTAAGGGCTGGCAACTGATTGAATGAGCCCGGCACCTCTAGGTTTCCAGAGGGAAGGGCGACGTCGTCGTCCGAGGAATCGGAGTCATTTCCGAGCGCCATAGATAAATTGGGTTCTGTACTCATTCCTGGAATGGGAATGCCCCCAGGAGGGATGTTCTGGCCCATGAGTGAGACAACGTCACTGCCTCCAAAGGGCCCCGCTGTAGGGAACAATAGGTTTCGGAACTCTGATTTGTTGCCTTGAGGCTTTCTTCCACGAGCGCGGTACAGCTGGGACGATGGTTGCGCAGCTGCGTACAATTCGTTTTCATTATCATTCGTGATAAGGGACGGGATTGTGTAGTCGATTTTTCTTTCCCGCTCCCGAAGTTTATGCTTGATTGGGGACGCTTCGGGCGATGAGTCGTACAAATCTTTGATTTCCTGTTGTATGCTGTCGTCATCAGCTAAGTCTTCAGCGACATCGTCGTCATCGAGACTTGTTGCCTGACGTCGCTTTGGTCGCCGATCCAGAGGCTGTGTTCGTACCCGATGCCTGCGAGAGCGTGATTTTGATTGCCTCGCCCGGGAGTTGTTATGAATGGAGTCGTCTTCTTCGTCTGTTGCAATAAACTGTTTGTCTCGTAGCTTGTTGTACTTAGTGAGGAAGTCAGACTCGTCGCCCGAAGGTTCGTCGCTATAATGCTCGTCGTCAGAAACATCGTCTACTTTGAAATCCGAATCCTCGTTTACAACACACTCAGTGCGACGCGTACTTGTGCGTGCACGCTTTCGGGCAGGCATGATGTCTTCGTCCTCATCCGAGAAGTTGTCGTCGTAATTCCCATCTTTGTTTTCATTGTCAGGCTCCAGCGACGCGCCGTCGGAGGGATTCTCTTCTTCCGATGTTGGAGATAGAATAGTTTTCTCCGCGCTTGACTTTTTTTCATTGGCATGAGAGTTCAAAGTCTCCCTGTCATCAGAGTCTTCGGTATACGAAACATGTCTTCTGCTTCTTCTAGGTTGTGGCGAGTTTCCCGGAGTCGATGTATTGACAACCTCCTCGTCATCATCGTCGCTAATATTGCGCCTCGACCTGGATGCCATTGAAACTGGTTTGGAGCTAACGTACGAATTGTAGACGGGCAAAGATAATAGTGGCAGGATATCGACACGCTCACTCGCATACTGAGACAGTGTTGTCAGCCGGAGGAAAAAGCGCCACTGGTCACATGATCATGCATCACGTGTATACGAAAGCGCGGCGCGTTCTCCACGTACGCGTTCCGCCAGACACCCCAAAATACTTGGATTATTATTCAGTGACTCACATTTTATTTACAATGGCAACTTAGTCGGGATTCTCTACTTGTCACGCAGCTCGTCCAATAAATTGCAATCATTTTTTTAATCTCTTCATGACCTTGAAATTGGCGGTGTCTTTACTAATCGCCCCGTAGTCAGTATCTGCCCCAACACTGCAAAACATCGGCACCCTCCGGTCCTGTGGGATTTCCCAGTGACCCAAGAATTTGGATGCTAAGCCTGGCATAAACGGCAAAGCACAAATGGACGTAACACGGCCCACTTCCGCGCATAGATACACAGCATAGCTCGCGAATAACAGATTCAGCTCGTAGTTCAATATTGTGGGCTTCGATAAGCTTTGGAAGCGCCAAGGCTCACAATGCTGGAAGAATTCATTTCCTAATTCAACTGTTTCCCACCATCTTTGAAGTGCTTTCATTTGCCCATAGTTTTGCATTTCTTTATCCATATCATTATAAAGTTCGTTGATGCTCTGTACAAGTTTATTTCTCAATGAAATTGTTTTCTCAAAAAATTCAAACGAGTCAAGCATAGTAATGACCTCGTCGATCTCATCGAATTTGCCCTGCTTTTGGTATTGCACAGCCTTTTCGAGACTGAATTTCTCGCCCCCCACCCGTGAGCATATGTTCGCCCATTTATTGACCAACAAGGAATAGGTATTAAGAATTTGGCGCTCGGAAAATTTGCAATCATTCGATATACTTGCATTCTCCATCAAGTAGAAACGAGTAGGGTCAGTTCCGTAGTGTTTGGCTAAAGAAAAGGGGTCAACTACATTGCCCAAACTTTTACTCATCTTCACTCCCTCGCTTAGCCAATGTGAATGCACGAGTATCTGTTTGGGGAGTTCGACACCGGCAGCCATCAAGAAAATGGGCCAGTACACACAGTGAAATCTTGTTATGTCTTTTCCCACAATGTGTGTATCAGCGGGCCAGATGTTTTTTGCTGTGTCCCTACTGAGGTTTGGATATCCAGCGGCCGTGAGATAATTTAAGAGTGCATCAAACCAAACGTATATTTTCTGTGATTCATCTCCCGGAACAGAAATACCCCACTTGAGCCGGGATGATGGTCGAGATACTGATAAATCCTCGAGATTTTCTATTCTGAGGCTAGCGAGCAATTCACGATGCTTTTGTTCAGGGATGACAAAGGTAGGATGTGTCTCTAGAAACTCAATGAGTTGAGCTTTGAATTGACTGAGGCGGAAAAAGTAGTTTTCCTCTTCATGAAAGAAAACTTCGTTTCTTGTTTCGATGCAGATATGCTTGGAATGCCCCGACTTTTCGTCAACGACTTCAGTAATTTGTGACTCTGGATAAAATGTTTCATCGCTAATGCTGTACCAGCCACTATGAGAGCTTTTGAAAATAAGGCCTTTGGAAAGCATTTCTTTCCAAAAGAAATGTACTACATTGATATGATCTTGATCTGTCGTTCGTATGAAACGATCTGGCTGCACGTCAAAAGTCAGAGCAAGATTTTTGAAATTTTGAGAAACGCGGTCAACAAAAGCCTTGGGCTCGATTTGATTCTTCTCTGCCGCAGCTTGAATCTTGAGTCCGTGTTCATCAGTGCCAGTTAGGAAGTAGGTTTCATTTGTTGGATTCAAGTTTTCCCATCTGACCCTAGTATCGGCTAGAAGCATAGAGTAGATGTGACCTAAATGAGGGCTAGCGTTGACATAAAAAATAGGCGTGGATACATAAAATGGCTTTCTGGACAGCGATTTATACCTCGCAAACGAGAGGCGAAACACGTGTTTGCCTTGGCTTGGTAACATGACGGAAAGCATGTAAAGGGTTAACTTGAGTGGCCTTTTTACTTCCGGTATGTAGAGTGTTAGAGAGGCTTGAGCGAGTCACGCAACACGTATCTAATAGTTAAAATCATTCAAAGATCACAAAATTGATACAATTGGTAATATATTTAATTTCACGGGAGAAGCAATTAGGTTATAAATCGATTTTATGTAAAATGAGCGGTCAATAAATTGACGTCATTAGTCAACAGCTGGCGTGGTGTGACTTTGATTCCAAGCATCGGAACCCGACCTCTTTGATATACGTCTCCTCATCATTTCACTCCCATGACACTCTCAAAAACAAATGGGAAACATACTTTAGTACTTAGCAGAGCACTTGATCCCGATGTTTTTTTTTTCTTTTTTCGATGTGTAATATTTTTTGCTAGAATCTCATAGTCACGCAGAGATAGGTTTATTTTCAACAAAGATTGCCATTAAAGCAAAAACAAGATAGAATAAACACAAAGGATAGGCAATTAAAGGGCGAACATTGTGGAGCTTTAACACGGTAACAAACAACCCAGATGCAGAATACGTGCACCAAAAAACAGCCAAACCACTCGAAATGTACCCCAACAAGGAATCCAATGAAAAAACTAGTCCCATTGCGCATATAAATACCAAGGGTAATAAGCAATAGCCAAGAATAGAGGCGGACCGCGTCACGTCAATTTGTACGTCATTGCTCATGAGCTTGAAGAGATAATGCAAGCTGATGATGCCAAACAAACCAACACCATACACATAGCCAAACTGTACTTTTCCAGACAATAGTAGCAATGTTCCGAATAGAAGCACAAAAATAATAGGACCCGCCAAATCGGAGTCCGCCATGATATCGGCGTTAATATCTTTGTTAAACGGGTTCAACACTGCTAATGTTTTCAATTTGATATGCAGAAAATTAATTCCAAGTTCTTCCAAGAGTGGAGGTTCTCCCGAGTAGCCCGAAGTTCCGAAAGCAGCAAAGAGGCCAGGAGTCAAGTCCATTCCTCCCATGTCTCCACTCACATCAAAATTCGATACAAAGCCAGAGTTCATGGACCCCATATTGACCGAATCCATTGCCGGCAGCTGGTACGTATTTCCATAACTGGATTGATAGAACTGCAAGTTAGAATCTTGCTGATAATATGCCATTGTTAATGGGAGATATGCGAACCATCATACCGTGACTTGACTTGCCATACAGCCTGTCGCGTAATGCACGTGACACAGATCTTATATATTCAGTTTCTCACTTACAATGTACCCATATTGACGTTTTTTCATCCACAAAAACAATACCAAAATTCTTTGAAAATGTTCATTTAATGTCTTTAGAAAATTGTTTCAGCACATGAATTTTCTTAGTGATAAAGAATTAGTTTTTTATCTGTATTTTGTGCGATATATCTTCCAATTTTGCTGACGTAATATATCAGTTACAGTGGCCGAGTGGTTAAGGCGACACCCTGCTATTGCAAAAGCGGTCTAGGTGTTGGGCATTGCCTGCGCAGGTTCGAATCCTGTCTGTGACGAAGACTATTTTTTCCCTTGTTGAATCAGATTTCACAACCGACACGGATTTTTTTTTCTTTATTTTTATACCACTTGTCTTCCATAAATCTTCCGTACATGAGAATATATTAAAATATAAAGTGTAATCCGATTACGTGTACATGTCATTCTCGCTTGTGAAGTGCGATGCACCGCCGCGTGCTCGTCTTATCGCTTCAGCTTGGAAAAAAATGCGTGGCTGGAAAATCTGCATGTGAGCGGGGAAACTACGATCGCAGGCAATTAAGTGTTCGGATTCCATCGTCTAAGAAGCCATAGAGCACCAAATTTACAGTTTCTTTCCAGATGTCGCAATCTTTGATAGTGTTCGAGCCTACTGGTCGTGTTTTGTACCAGCAGAACAACAAAATCACCCCTTTCAACGATTTCATATATAGTATAGTTGATGAGTCTTATATTGAGCTCGAAGTTAATTTCTGCACAGTCAACGGGAGCTCGAGCCACAAACGCTTTTACGGGTTGAAGATGAAGAATATATGGGCTGCAATCTATTTCGATATGGTGTTCACTTTCGATAGTGAGAAGATCAGATTGTCCCTTCAGGATGTACTTCGCACATACTTACAATTGCACGAAGAGGACCCAAAAAAGATGGCAAAGTTGATAGACTTCCAATTTAACAGTCTCATGAAACTCAAAATTAATTTCCAAAAAGAGCAGAACGAACAGGAACCAGACTGTATGCGGGAAATGAAGCCGGTTGTCGAAACTTCCAAAAAGAAGACACCTGCTCCAAAGGGAAAGAAAATGCGAAGATGGGTCAATGGCGAGTTGGTTGATGCAGTGGTAGAAAATGAATCCCTTGATTACTCGGAGACAAAAGAACCCAGTGACAAGGACTTGGTTGGTGAGGACTTGGTTGTAGATCGTGATGCTGCATTCACTAAAGAGAATGATTTGGTATTGATCAATGAGTTGCAGGATGTCTTGGGTAGAGAAGGAGAGGTAGAAGAAGTGGCCAACAAATCAAATTCTTCAACCAGCGGGTTCTTGTCAAAAATCACTTCGTACTTCGGCTCTTCGGCTGACATGAAAGAAGTGTCCAAAAGGTTCACGGACCAGTTGATTTCTAAAAATATTGCCCCATCAACGGCAAAGACTATAATTGATCGCATCCAAAACAAGATGGCGTCGAAGACCGTCACTATTCCTGTTTTCAAACAAGCCTTGACCGACGAGCTCACCAAGATCTTGACACCCAATGTTTCAACAGACTTGTTGTACGACATCAAGAGAAACAAACGTGATAGACCGTATGTGATTTCTGTCGTGGGCGTGAACGGAGTAGGAAAGTCAACTAACTTGGCCAAGCTCGCTTTTTGGTTCCTTCAAAATGACTTGAATGTTTTGATTTGCGCTTGTGATACTTTCAGATCAGGTGCTGTTGAGCAGCTAAAGGTGCATGTCAATAACTTGCAACGGCTCAACTCGGGATCTTCTTGTAATTCTCGAATCGAGCTTTTTGAAAAGGGCTATGGTGGTGGAGACCATGTCGTTAACACAGCGAAACTGGCTATCGCATACGCTTCTTCATCCCAGTTTGATATTGTCTTAATTGATACAGCTGGAAGAACTCATTCAAACGCCAAGTTAATGGCTCCATTAAAAAAGTTTGGTGATGCAGCTGATCCGGATAAAATAATTATGGTAGGCGAAGCACTCGTGGGAACAGATTCCGTTGAGCAAGCCACTAACTTCAATAACGCTTTTGGTAACAGAAGAAATCTCAATTTCTTTATTATTTCAAAAGTGGATACGGTGGGTGATTTGGTGGGTGCTATGATCAATATGGTGATGGCCACAAGAGTACCAATTTTGTTCGTGGGAACAGGCCAAACATACACTGATATAAAAAAATTGAGCGTTAAAAGAGTTGTTGATATGCTTACCACATGAAAATTTAACTTAAGGAAATACAAATGACTGATATTATATCACTATTCAATTTATTTGAAAAAAGCTACATTTACAGTGGAATATATTATGTTCTAAATATCACGAGTTCTTCTTTATGCGACACATTTGTGGACTCATGCAAAAAATGAAGTCTCTTTTTTGGCAGATCTGGGGCTTTTTGGAGGCATTATAACCGTACTTGATGAATGCCTTTATTTTTAGCACCTTCACAACCGAACCATTTGTGCACAATAAGAAATGATCTGGTATTTATTGACGATGTTCGCGGCAGTGACAACCATAGAATGATCAATTAATGCAATGTCCTAGCTATTTGTCAAACATTTTTTTTGTTGGCATACGTAGAACACTCTCCTCAAAAAGTTGTTATTGATATACAATTCGGGCTCATTCATGTGATTGATCTCAACGGAGTGCATCTTCGAACCGTTTGACCCACACAAAGCATATCCTTGTATACATGGTGATGACGTGCGAAGGTGGAGGCTACATTTCTGGACCCGTCGTCGACTAAAGACAAAATACTATTACCCCACAAAGACAATTAAGAATTTCCAACTTTTTCCTGTATTACAAAATTTTAGTGTATTTGAAGGATTTTCGCCGCATACAAATATATCAACAAGTATGAAGTTTAGGAAGAAAGATACTGCACTATTTCTTCATGTTGACGCCTACCGTGCCGCCGACCTCTATCTTCCAGGGATCAAAGAGCGACAAAAAAAAGTAAACTCCAGTCTCACTGTTCAGCTCAATTCTTACAAAAAACGCTGCAAGAGGAAGTTAAACACGAGCAATCCAAGCTGGGATGAATTGTTCCAGATCCCGTTGAAAAATGGTGACTACTCAGATTTACTCGTGCTAACCGTGTGGAATCGGGCAGGAGGCACTAAGACTTACATGGGCGAGGTCAGACTACGTGTGCGTGACCTTTTTATAAATGATGATCTTCTGTTGGACTCAGCACCCCGGTGGTACAAATTGTATCTGTCGCTGGCCAGGAGTGGTTATGTTACTGGATCTATTCTTTTGCTGTTCAGATTATCCTTGGGGAAAACAAAGCCATCGAAAAAAGCCCTTGTCTTAAAATCGAAAAGAAGTGATGCGAGGAACCTCGAAGGAACTCAGCACTCTGAACGACAAACCGACGGTGTTTCAGATACGGAACGAGAAAGGGAAAATGAGCCCGTGCAAAGTCACGACTTACTCGCCATGTTAAAGTTGTGGAAAAGCTCGCTTCTTTTTCCGGATGCAGAATTGCCTATTAACGTAGATGACCAAGGATTTTATTCCGACTTGCCACCGGGCTACCAATTTTGTGAAGTTTCCGATGTTTCTGATATTGACTCCATCGCTGACTTACGATTAGGTTCAAGGGGTAATTTCCGCATTCCAGACATACCAGACGGTACATCTGTACCTTCAAATCAGCTCTTGAAAGAATCAAGTCCCGATCCTCGCACACCTCAATACATACCCATCATTGACGGACAAGCCGAGATGATGAGAAATGATTCCGTATCAGCTATCCTGTCTGATTTGAGCTCTTCAGAAAATTTCAGTGACAGCGCCTTATATCACAGCGACTTTGCAGCTATTGATCCGAAGCAGCACAAATCCAAAATTCTTAGGCGTAAAAACAAGAAGACACACTCAAAGTACAAACTCTGCAATAGAAATGTTCAAGGTGTTTTATTTCTTGAGATTGCTTCTTGTTCCAACCTTCCTCCAATAAAGAGTTTCACCCGAGCAACGTTTGATATGGACCCCTTCGTCGTGGTCACCTTTGGTAAAAAGACTTTTCGCACAAGTTGGAAGAGACACAAGTTGAATCCAATTTATAACGAACGGCTTGTGTTTGAAATCTTAGACCATGAAGCAAACTACAATATTCAATTTTCTGTTTTGGATAAAGACCAGTTTTCATTTCACGACCAGGTTGCTGATGTTTCACTTCCCGTGCGTGAATTGATTGAAATTGCGAAAGCCCCAGTGACCGACGAAGCGCATTCTGATGATGAGACAGGTCATTTGAAATCTGAGACCTCAGATTCCTCTGCAAGAGACCCAATTGACCACAGCCAGTTGGGGTCGACTTCAGTCCTTAACTCATCTACAGGGAATCCTGCTATTGAACTTGCCAATGATAGTGATTTTGTGAGAACGCAGAAAAACAAATTTTTGAGAAGAAAAAGGACCAAAACACAGTATGTCGATACATCATTATTCAAGACATTAAATCTCCTGCTTGATCTAAAAAACAAAAAGATGGCCGAGAAATACAATTCGACTTTAAAAATTCGGGCAAGATATCTCACATACGAAAACTTGAGAAAAGATTTTTGGAAAGTGCTTTTAGAGCAGTACAACATAGATGAATCGTCTGATCTGTTGGATTATATTGAGTTGATTTCATTTCTTGATACATTGGGTTGTACGAGTAGTGATGAGATTGTGAGCGACTTTTTCAAGAATAAGTCGAGATCCATTTGGGGTGGAGATAAACTTACTCATTACGAAATTGTGGATAGCTTAGAAGAATATGTGCTCAGAAGCAACAACGATCCTGAGAAAAAGATTTTCGAAATAGAAAGATGTCCAATTTGCACACTAAAAAGATTAAGCAAAAAGGATGATCTTGATATTATCACGCATGTCGCAATATGCGCATCTAAAGATTGGAGTATTGTGAACAAACTTCTTCTGTCCTCATTTGTGTCTCCTCAGATTGCTTCGAAAAGATGGTTCTCAAAGATTTTGATCAAGTTGACTTATGGTAAGTACAAGCTTGGAAGTGATTCTGCAAATATCTTAGTTCAAGATCGCTCGACTGGACTTGTAATGGAGGAAAAGATGAGTGTCACTGTGAGGTTGGGAATTCGTCTTCTCTACAAGGGGCTCGACAAAGCTAAAAGTAAACGAATAAGAAATCTTTTGAAAAAGCTAAGTGTTAAACAAGGCATCAAATTCGACCACTCGTCACTGACAAAAGATATACAAGCGTTCATTCAGTTCCACAAGTTGGACTTAAGTGATTGCCTAATTTCAGATCCCACACAGTTCTCCAGCTTCAACGAGTTCTTTTATCGCAAGCTCAAACCTGGTGCAAGACTTATTGAAGCACCCGAAAATCAAAGTATCGCTGTATCTCCCGCGGACTGCCGATGCACAACTTTCGTTACAGTGGATAAGGCCACAAATCTCTGGATTAAAGGAAGAAATTTCACATTGGCGAAACTATTTAATGGAAACTTCGCCAACTTGGAAAAATCAAATCTATACAAGTCGGACAAAACGTGTGTAGGTATATTCCGATTGGCTCCACAAGATTATCATCGTTTCCATTCTCCGGTGGGGGGTATAATTGGGCCAATAAAATACATTGAAGGCGAATATTACACGGTCAATCCAATGGCTATAAGATCAGATTTAGATGTTTACGGTGAAAATGTCCGTGTTGTGGTGCCCATTCACTCTCCAGAATTTGGAACTATTATTCTAGTCGCAGTCGGGGCAATGATGGTTGGATCAACCGTTATAACCGTTGCGGAAGGTCAAAAGGTGAAGAAAGGGGATGAAATCGGATACTTTAAGTTTGGAGGATCCACAGTGCTACTTTTGTTTGAAAAGGACAAATTTACTTTTGATTCAGATCTTGTCAATAACTCTAAACAATGCGTTGAAACGCTTGTGAGAGTAGGACAAAGTATTGGTCATTCCCCTAATGCAGAAGAATTCAAGAGGGAACACATTGAATTTAGCAAGCAGCCACAAGACTTTAAGGTCAATCTTATTCGGGCTATCACGGGAGGAGACGTGGATACCAAAGTGACACTTGAATCCTGGGAAAAAAAGCAGATCGAAATTAGTCCTGAGGATATCGATCTCTTGATCAAACAAGACGAAGAAAACTCGGAAGATCTGGTACAGTCCTATGATTCCGAGTTGGAAGTTTAAACGGGAAAAACCAAACAATCGTGCTCAATAATTGGGGATATATCTATAACCATTCGAAAAGAGAAGTTTGAATAAATCGAGAACTGTACATATACCCAAATATCTTCTAAACTATATTTTCAAGATATTCATACATGTTTATTTTGAAAATGTTGATCCATAAAATCACGAGATTCATGTGTGGCAGTAGACAAAATAAAATACTAAACTTGTTGCTTGCCACCATACAAAGACTTCCATTCGTCAATCTTTTTCTCATCAATTCTCTTAAACAAGTATTGAGCTTTCCCGATGTTGTGACCAGGTTCTAACACTTGCTCAAACTTGTCTGTGATGGACAACGCAGGCGCATTTAAAATCTCACAAATTTGATCCCTGGTCGCTGGCATGAAAGGAGAAATCACAGCAGACACCAAATAAATTAAGTTCAATCCAACACCCACAACGCCATCTGATACATCAGGGGAGTTTGTGAACAAAGAGTTGTCCAACTTATTTTCTTGCAAGAAGACATTTCCGCGAGAGGATATGGCCATAGCTATCTCCAAACCACGTCTTATATTGACTGCTTCCATATTATCGATATAGGAGGCTAACAAATCATTGATTTCTTTCTCAAATTCAGCATACTTTGGAACATTTTCTAAGGAAAATTTGGGAATGACACCATTATACTTAGCAATGACAAATTTGACTAATCTGTTCACTAAGTTGCCTAGGTTAGCCAAAAGCTCCGAGTTATTTTTCGTGACAAACTCTTTCCAGGAGAAATGAGAGTCAGAGGTCTCTGGTCTAACCGAAGCCAAGTAATATCTCCAGACCGAAGGGGAGATGCCTGTATCCTTGGCATTGTTACCAAATACACCCACGCCTCTTGATTTGGAGAACTTTCCGTCTTCATACTGCAAGTATTCAGTGGTGTTCAAATGGTGTAACTTCGTCCACTTATCTTTAGTTCCAATCAAAGAGGCAGGGAAAACAACAGTATGGAAAGGCACATTATCCTTGCCCATGAATTGATACAAGTCCACATTTTCTGGATTCTTCCACCATTTTTTCCAGCTGTCGGTGTCATTTTTGCTCTTAAAAAGGTTGGCAGTGATGGAGATGTAGCCAATAGTAGCATCAAACCAAACGTACAAAACCTTGTCCTTAAATTCTTCTAATGGTACAGGCGTGCCCCAGGACAAGTCTCTGGTTATACCTCTTGGTTCCAATCCTTGTTTTAACCAAGAGTTGGTGATAGTCTTGGAGTTTTTAGACCAAGCACCTTTCTCAGCAGCTTCTTCGACCCATTTTTTCAAATCTGGTTCCAAATCATTCAATTTAAGGTAGATATGCGTGGAATTCCTGGGTACAGGCTTGGAGTTGTCAAGCTTACAGCGGGGATTGATCAATTCTAGTGGGTTCAACAAACTACCACATTTATCACATTGGTCGCCTCTGGCATCCTCATATGCACATTTGGGGCATGTGCCCTCAACAAACCTGTCTGCTAAGAAAGCGTTGTGCACCTCACAGTACAATTGTTCAGTCGTTTTCTCTTCCAAGTAGCCGTTTTCATGCAATTTAATGAAAATATCTTGGGCAATCTCGGTTTGTAAAGGAGTTGTGGTCCTACCAAAGTAGTCGAAGCCAATATCGAACCAATCGTAAACATCCTTATGCACTTTATGGTATTTGTCACATAATTGCTGTGGAGACACATTCTCTTCTAACGCCTTGGTTTCTGTCGCAGTACCATATTCATCAGTGCCACATACGTACAAAGCATTGTAATTTCTGTTTTTGGCATACCTGGCGTAGATGTCTGCGGACAAAACTGAGCCAACAATGTTTCCTAAGTGAGGAACATTGTTCACATAGGGCAAAGCCGAGGTAATCAAAATGTTTCTCTCGTTCTCTTTAGGAATAATACTCTCATCAGGTTTTTTTACCGTGAAGCCGGCCTTCACGTGTGTCTCTCCTGTGCCTTTTGGCATCACCCTCTCAATGATAGTGACGGAAGTGGCATTCTGCAATGCTTTTTGAACCGCAGGTAAAGCCAGGAACTTACTTGCCCAGCCAGTCAAGTTATCCAATTCTTTGATGTTGGGAAATGCAGCAGCAAAAAGCACAATATTGGATGCAGAGAGTTTGGTGTTTTCTGGGGAAGGGATCTCTTTCAATGCCTCCACGACTTTAACGCTATCACTATTCTTGTATGCCATATATGCAAATGTTTCGTCAGTCGAAAATATGGGGCTATTGGTAAAATCCTTAGCCAAATACTTGACAATAGCATTGGCTTCCACAAGCTCAAGCCCAGTATCCTTGTCCGTGAAGCGAAGAGATGAGTCCTCGGAAAGAGAAATCTCGATGTTGGGCAAGAAAGCAGCAGCAGCAATGGAAACTTTAAGGTTGTTGACCAAAGCCAATGTGCTCTTACTTCTATCAGCGGTGATGGAAATCGACATTTCGGATGGAGTGATGTATATCACTCTGCGCTTTACTCTACATAATTCTGGATATGCTTTGTTAGTCAGATCCGTACATCCCATAAGATTTTTCGGCATGCCAGGTCGGTTGAATTAATACGCCCACACCGATTTGGAAATGATAAATTTTGGCGTCTGTGCCAGCTAAAAATTGGTCTCGTGTTTTCAATTCAAATATTATCTCACTAGAAACTTCACTATTTCATTGACATCTTTGTCGTTTTTATATCTGGTACATTGATATGCAGGCACACCTCTGAGCCCACATTCGCAAAACGGGGTGCTTCAGCTTGCGGTAGGCCTATTGCCACGCATCTGATGATTAAACCATCCCTACGAAGACTCAATGAAATCATTCCAGATCATTTTAATTGTCTAGTCTCAAGAAGAAATGTTCGTCGAAGTCTGCCACTGAGTGGGCCTCTTGGAGGGACGACCTTTGCGGTCAAAGATAATATCGCAACGACCCTAGAGCCCACGACATGCGGATCGAAAATCTTACAACATTATATAAGTCCGTTTCAAGCCACTGTGGTGACCAAACTCGAAAAAGCGGGACTGACTCTTGTGGGAAAATCTAACATGGACGAATTTGGAATGGGATCCTCAACAACATTCTCAATGCATGGGCCTACTATCAATCCCCGCTTTAAAGACAAGCGTATTTGTGGTGGATCTTCCGGAGGTTCTGCGGTTGCAGTTGCTGCAGGACTAGCTGATTTTTCTCTAGGTACCGATACTGGTGGGTCCGTGCGGCAGCCCGCGAGCTACTGTGGTATTGTAGGGTTTAAACCATCTTATGGTCGGGTATCCCGCTACGGAGTCGTGGCTTATGGACAGGGTTTTGACTGCGTTGGCATTCTTAGCAAGAACGTGGAGACTGCCAGCAAAGTATACTCAATTTTAGATGACCATGACCCGCGTGACATCACTTCGATGCCCGTATCCACGCGAAAACTCTTATCACAAAAACAAGAGGCAAAAGATTCTTCTCGAAAACTCAAAATCGGCGTGCCACAAGAATTCATCTTGGACGAACTTCTGTTCGAAACAAAGGCCATTCTTGGCACATTATTGAAAGATTTGATGAATGCGGGCCATTCCATTCACCCTGTCTCCATCCCGTCAATCAATAAGCTGTTGTCTGCGTATTATACTCTTGCGACTGCAGAAGCGGCATCGAACTTATCTCGCTTCGACGGAATAAGATATGGATCTAAGACCCCTGAAAACCTCGAATCACTGGAATGTGAAATAAATGGCCAAAGCATCATTGCTCGCCAGAGAACAAAATCGTTTGGGCCGGAAGTTCAGCGGAGAATAATCTTGGGAAACTACACGTTATCTTCAGAAGCTGGTGATAACTATCTTCGTGCCACACATCACCGAAGCAAAATGGTGGAGGAGCTCAATCAGATTTTCGAGCTCCCAAATTTTCTCTGGGGACCATCTACTAAGAGCCAAGGACAATGTGATGTTCTTATTGGACCCACGTCATTCGGCAAAGCCCCAACATTTGAAGAGTATGAGCTGCAAAAAAAAGAAAATTTTTTGAACGAATATCTCAATGACGTATTTACTGTGCCAGCATCCTTGGCTGGACTCCCAGCTATCTCTGTTCCATTTGGAAATGGCGACTGCGGAGTACAGATTATGGGTCAATATGGGGATGATCGAACCGTGCTACAAGTTGCAGAGCTTGTAGAGAAGTTTTAATTCTCGTATTGTTTGGTAAATTTGTGATTACATACCGACGTAAATAATTATTGTTGCAATATACCGTGCCTAGAGTGAGAATTGAATTGAAGTATGAGGTGAATCATGAATTCATGAAGGAGGTTGAAGCTCCATTTGAGAACAGACGGGCTGATTGGAAGGGGCAGATAATAAAACGAAGAAGACATATTATCTTCTTCCCAAAAGAGTAAGAAACTCGTCTCTGGTCTTTTGCTTTACGCGAAAACATCCAAGCATACAGCTTGTGGTGGTCAGAGATCCTGTTTTTTGCACACCTCTACTAACCATGCACATGTGAGCAGCTTCAATCACCACAGCAACTCCACGTGGTTTCAAAATTTCCGAGAGAGCCATGGCGATCTGTTTTGTTAATCTCTCTTGCACCTGGAATCTGCGCAGATACATTTCCGCCAATCTGGCGAGCTTCGAAAGACCAACCACGCGTTTGTTTGGAATATACGCAATATGAGCTTTTCCAAAAAAAGGAACCAAGTGATGCTCGCACAACGAATAGATCTCAATGTCACGCACAATGACCATCTCGTCGTGGTCCTCTTCGAAAACGGCCCGTTTGATTACATCACGGATATTGTCCTCATAGCCCTTGGTAAAATATAGCATTGCCCGAGCATACCGTTCAGGCGTCTCTAAGATTCCTTCCCTGTCAACGTCTTCACCCAACTCAGTGAGAATCGTCTTGACAGCGTTAGCGATACGGGTTTCCCTCTGCTTGGCCTCTTCAGGGGTCTGTTCGATACGTTGCCTTGCACCTTTTGAAGGCCATGACAATCCGTCGTTATCAATCGGCGGATTCAATGTCAATGGAGACGCAGCTCTTGTTTGGAGAGGAGTACCAAATTCTCTAGCCACCATCTCTTCTGCTGGCGACCTCTTTACTCTTTTGGTATCTGGTTGCACAAGGTCAGTGGCATTATTTTCAGCGCCGCTGTTTACTTGGGGGTTTATTGAGCCATCAGACATCAAAAATAGAGTGTGTTCTTTAGATAAATGTTGGGGGATTGGATTGAGCAAAACGATGAAAAAAAAATACTTACAAGCGTGCACAGGGCCCCCACTCTCGAGTCATTCTGCGCTTCGCGGAAGACATGCGATGCCGGCGAAAGGTGTGTATATTGCTAAACTAAGATCTGCGTGGTTATGCCCCAGTGTCAATATTGACGTTTCTATATCTTGCCAGAACTTTTAAATTCCACTTGTGTCAAAAGATTTAGATTTTATTACTCCCGCTATCATAAAAATTTGAGAGAATAATGTTGAACTATTTGAAAATGTAAAATAGATGTGTGAATGCAAGTAAAAAAGTAAACATTGAGTTGAGAAAAAAAAAGGGTATATTTACAAAATCTGAGTTGATGGTGTCGAAATTGAGAAATACAATTCAATATTTTTAAAACTTACTCATTTAATTTTTACATTAATAGACACCCTGGAAATTATTATTCAAGAGTTCTTGTGACAACATGATTAAAATGTACGATTTGAGATTTTTTTTGACACATCTATAGTTATAGGTAATAGAAACCATAGAGGTGAAAAATATTGCGGCGGGAAACGAGAATCTTCCCAAATCATGATGTGTGTTGGGACAGAAATGTGTCCAAATAAAAATTTAATTAAAGAGAACATTCAGTTTCATGCTTCTTCAAGGTTAAAAAAAAATTTGATTTACATATTGATGATGTATCGCTTTTTTTCTGGTGTTGTTTTTTTAGGGGGAGGAGTTATATCTTGACACTAGTAGCATTTTGGGTTTCTTCCTATGTAGATAGACACATTTTATAATACTCGGGAATACATTTTTTCAAGAGATGAATCTGAAACAATGTGTTTCGGTCATGTTCTCATTTATGTAAAAAAACACTCACTAGGCGAATGGATTCAATGCCCTTACAGTTAAGCATGGCAAAGACATACCTATTTCTGCTCTTAAGAGAATGGGGACTTGTCTCAATTCTTTAACCTCCTGGATAAAGTTGTTGTCTGCAACCCTTGTCACGCATTTTTCCAAGTAAGGACCAAGCAAACTATCCCCCTTATTACCACTTACTTGCTGTGACAATCCTGTGAACAGTGGAGCATTTATGTCCATAGTAGCCAATTTCTTTAGAACACTTTCCGTAGCAATCGTATTTTTCTCAGACAAAATATCATTTTGGAGCTTGGCAGCTTGCAAAGCCGATGCCCGGTACTTATTCTTGACAGATCTTCTGTAGCTCAAACTTGATTTCTCATCAGGGGGAATATATGTAGCAGAATCAACACCCTTCTCCCAATACAAATCAAGAATCCTTTTAGTTTTGTCGAATTCTGCTTTAATCAACGGCAATTGATCTCCATGAACCCTCTTCTCGATGCCAAACTCAGGAATGATAACGTCAAATGATGATTCATAGACCTGAATAACTGTACCCATGACAAGTAACTGGCCTGCGCCCTCACTCATTTCATTGATTGTCCGCGACAATAGCAAATGAATTGCCTGTTCTTGAGCATTCGCGGCACAATCTTTTTTGAAATTGCAATAGTCAGACAATGACTTCAAGGATTCAACATCTGTGACGTTATCACGGACTTGGTTGCAAATGATCGATTTCAATTGTCTATGAACAACGAGATCTGTAAATCGTCTGAGCGGAGCAGTGAAGTGAGTGTAGAGGGGCATATTTAAATAATAATGCCCATGTTGGTCTCGTTCTTGATATTTCGCAATGAAATATTTGGGGTTAGGCATACATTTGAATAAGAGCGTCTCCACGCATTGTCTTTTCAATGGATCCTCCAATCGAAGAATTGATTTTTGCAAGGATGCAGAAGAGCTTATGTCAACTTCTGCACCTAGATTTCGAGCCTTTCTCACAAAAGCTTCCATCTTTTGTAAGGTGGGTAATCCATGGCGGCGTAAAAATGTCGAATCACCTAATTTTCCATATATGGTAGAAGCTATAGTGTTATTGACTTTGTAGCCAATTTCTGAAATGACCAGAAGTGCACTGCTAGACTCATAAATGTTCATATGCAATTTCACCTTCTCATCGTCTAATTGGTCTAACAAGGTCAAACTTGGGGAAATGCCAACAGACTTATCTTGCAAACGCTTGCGGCGAAACTCTTTGGCAATCAATGCGAATGTTTTTATATAATCAGAAGTAGCCGACGAGATGCCATCCACTGAAATATTCAGTAAAACAGAATCGACAGCGTCATAGGTGACAAGAGATTTAGGGACTATAACAGACTCGTGAATCTTAACGTTGCTAACGTCAAAATTTGTTGTGTCAATTTCAAAAACAACTGAAAGAGTAAGATTTTTTTCATTTTCTTTTAATGAAAGTGATTTGTTAAGTTGCAGGGGATACAAATGTGAAACCTTCTGAGGTAAGAAAACAGACAATGAGCGTTTTTTAGCTTTTCTCTCTAACGTCGTTCCAGGCTGAATGAAAAATGAAATATCCACACAGTGAAAACCCAACTCAATTTTTGTTTCATTCAAGCGTTTGACGTGCATTGCATGATCAACAAATTGATTGTTTTGCGTGAAAGATATGATATAATCAGAAAGATATTCAACTCTGTCTTTTCTGTTGATTTCAACCTCAACATCCGGAAGAGGATCATAGAATGAAGAGGAATAAGTCTCGTCTTGCTCACTTTCCGAAGGGTACTCATCGGCTAAAAAGTTGTTGTCCCTGAGAATAGAGTCGACTTCCACGAGAGGGTCATCTATTTTACCCAATCTAGTTACCAAGGTTCCGAAAGGATGCAATGAAGTAATTGGCCATCTTTTGATAGACGCAATAAAGAGTTGACCAGCATAGCTTTCATGGTTGTCGACAAAGTCTTTTGGAGCTTGTTCAGTTGGAATAGCAATCAAAGGTACACGCTTATCAGAGGGCTTGAACCAGACAATCTTTGGTGCTTTAGGGGTTTGCACGGACGATTCTTTACCTGACCTCTTGTCATTGGCAGCCTGAGCAGCTTGCGCAGGTCTTAACAAGCACAACGTTCCTGCAAAGATCTGGCCCGGAATGCGGTCGACGACAGCAACTACATGTCCGGCGTATAAAGGCTTGACTTCGTCATTGATCTCTTCCTCTTCTACCAAAAGAAGAGCTTGGCCTTCTACTTCCACATCGTCATTCTTCTTCATAGTTGGTCTCTGTTTCAAAGATCCTCTTCTACCCAAGCCTTCGGAGTCAAATTCAGTTTTGTCATTGTCAACCACCAGGATCGAAGTAGCATCGTTGTGTATGTCATCACTGAGGACTGAGGGCACATTGGATTTAGTGCATATATTGTCTTTCCTTCTTTTCTTTTCTTCCTTTTCTTTTTTCGATTCCCAGACTTCGTCAACGACAAGAAGCTCCACAGCCACCATATCGCCTTCCAACGCTCTGTTTCTATCCTTGGATCCGCATATGAAGATATCAGCGTCCAAGAGGCCGTCTGTGGACACGTACGCATCCGAACGGTTCTTTTTGTTGACACGCAAGGTACCTGTAACCAAACGGCCTTCATTTATGAGGTTTGGGAGCGACGACTGAGGCAAGTAAGGAGCGAAAAGAGATTTCCGGCCATTTCCATTGGTATTCCCCGGCGGCATAAAATTCAGTAACGAGGATACTGACGAATTCCCTCCACCAAGAGAGCTGCTTCTGTTTTTATGACCTGGAACGAACACAGACGGGGGGCTCAAGTTATTGTTTGACTGGTTGCGTTGATGGCCTCCGGCTGCGGATTGCTGTTGCGACCGCCAGTTGGATACAATGCTACCTGTATTATCACAGTTGCGCGAGTTGGACCGGTAGTGCGACCCACGCCTTTTGTGATTCCGTTCAGGGGATGGCTGACCGTAGCTAGGTGTGGGAGGGAGCAAGCTGCTTGGCGCCTCTGGTGGGAATTTGAATGCCAGCAGGCCATATGCCCATTGTTTGGGATTGCCAGAGTTTGCGGTCGACAGAACTGAGGAAGAGTCATGCAAGTTTGTGTCTGGAGAGCTTGGGAAGCGGTAACTACCGATTTCGTTTGAGTGGCCGAGTTGGGGACTGCTTGGCGAGACCTCCATCTGGGATGGGGGGCCGCCAAGTGAGGCCATGTTTGACTGTTTCTGCGTGGCGGCAGCCTTTTTCGCTTCAGTAATCCCCAAAGAGTGCCTCCGCACGTGAGTCTGATGCAGGCTACCCAGCGAATTGATTTTCGGAGCATTGCTAGAAGAGGTGCGGGAGTGGCTGCGGTAGGGCTCGGATGATTGAGATAATTGCGAAGGCTGCAGCGGCTGCAGCTGCAGTTGTAGCAACGCCTTCTGCTGTGTCTGGACTGCCTCCAATTGCCGCTGGAGGTTGTACTGCTCGACCATGAGCGTGGTCAATTCACTTGGTGAGCGGCGGTGGGCAATGTGCAAGTTTCTTGGCTTGCGGAGCCTTTCCTGGGAGTAGTCTGGTGGTGAGTTGGACATGGCAACTTTGAGTGGAGGTAAAACACGAGACGAGGGATTTTTAACGGGAAAATGTGGTGTTGGGTATTGATGGGACTGGCTTATGCACTTAGCGACAGAGGAGGTAAGATTGGGCCAGAGTGCGGATGCGTGTTCAAAAGAAACGTCTCAACAGAGAGAGAAAGAATGAAAGAGAGCAAGCCAGAAAAGAGCAAGCTGCAAGTGGGACTTTAAACAATGGGGTCAGGGCAAACAATATGCAAGCGAGCGCCAAGTTTCCCTGAGGCAGGTTAGGACAAAGTGCGTTTTTTGCAAATAGCGCAACAGCTAGTATCTTGGGGGCTTTGGAAGGGAGCAATTTAAAGGCGAAGCACAGGGGCTTTTTTGTTCTTTCTTTATTCTTTTTTATTCTTTTTTTTTTTTTGTTCGTGTTCGTGATCTTGCTTTAGCTTTGTCTCTTGGCTGCGGTGAAACAGGTGGCAAAGAGCGGCACAAGAGCTTTGAAGGCGGGCCAGAGTATCTCACACAGACAAGTTCGAGGGATCGAAAGTAGTGTTGAAGGTCGATGCAATCACTTAGAGGCTGGGTGCTTCAAGAAAAGGGAGGGCTATAAAGACGGACAAATAATATAAAAAAGACAAAATGGACAAAAAAGACACACACAAACACACACACGCACACCCAAAGCAAAAAAAAAAGGGACTGCGACTTTCTCGAGGGAAAACGGGGGCAGGTAAATAAAAAACTTGCTTGGAAAGAGGATGAAGAAAATGAGGGGAGGCGGAGAGTAGGCAGGGGTAGGGATAGTTCGGCAGGAGAAAACCCCGTGAGGGCGAAAAAAGAACCAGCCTGTATGGACGGGCGCACCGAGGGCTTTTCCAGAGTTTTTCTCCCAAGTCTGCTTCCGCGTCTCGCTTGCCTGGGCCTATTATCGCGCGGGGCCCGTGGGGTGAGTAAATACACCCGCTGCCGCAGTGCGAACGTTTTGTGCGGTGCTGCTTTATTCTGCCCGTGATGGCCCAGAACGGGTATCTTGCACCTGCGGTGGCTATGTGACGAGTATGCAGAAAGAGGGGTATCCGACAAATTTTTAATGAGGGATTTTTTTTGTGATGGAGTTAGTGTTGGTGTTGGTAGTCAAGGGGGAGGGGGGGATGGAAGCAGTGGCGTACTTTCATTTCCAGGGCTGAAATCGGCGAGCCCCACTGCGGAGGTGCGGGAAGTGCACTGTAGCATTATGACGCAGATACGGTGGTGGATCCAGGAATGTCGCTAGCAAGAATTTAGCCACTCAACGATAGAGTCTAGTGATCACTCAGGGTTTCCACTTCTTGGATCTTTCAATTTCATTTTCTTCTTTATCACATTCTTCATTTCCACATTGTTTTGCTTACTATTTTTTGTAGATCATTATTAGATTTTTTTTTTTTCATTTCAAAAATGATATTTTATTATTTCTCTGGTCGATCCCACGTCACAATAACATGCCGATAAGGACCTAATAAGTTAACATTGCCTTGCGTCCCCGTGACCATCGCTCGTGTGTACAGAAGGAGAGAGAGAAGGAGAGAGAGAGAAAGAGAGGCCACCGCCGAGCAAGGTGTGTGCATCTTAGGTCCTGGCTGCGAGCCTAAATTACTGCGGCGAGGCTAGGCCCGCGCAAGTGCACGCCTTCTATATGGGTTATTTGTATCAGGCAATGAGAAAATGTAGCGAAGGGCAGATGCAGATTTCATTGTCCGTTCGACAAAAAAAAATAAAAAAAAATAAAAAAGAAGAAAAGAGAAGAGAGAAAGAGACCAGCCGAAAGGAAATCGCGTGTTGTGCTTTTGTCTTCGCGCAAACGCCTGCGGATTATGCTTGTTTTTCGTCTTCGCACTTGGGCAGAGGCAGTACGGAGGCTACGCAATACCACAGAGACTATGCTGGCGGGCGCGTATCCAGTGTATTGGCAACAGCTAGCTCGATTCGACTACGAGCGCTTTATATATGCGGGTCCTAAGAGGGCGCCCGAAACAGAACCCCAGAAAAGCACCCAAAACGGTAACCAGTATCTCATCTTGCTCTTGACTCCAACATCATTGGAATCTGACGATTTTCACCTCGAGCGTGTGGAAGTTCACCAAGACAACGTCACCCGTCTCCCGAAATCCCGCAACACTCACCAACTTGACCGTCTGCTCCCCCAATCCAAGCGAATCTGAGCCACTTTCGGCCTGATTTCCAACAACGTACAAGTGTGGTGTTTCTTGCAAGGTAAACGGATCGCTATTCTCAAATGGGTAGCAGTAGAGAGTATCCGGCGCAGTAGGCACTATGTTCTGCCACCTGATCGTGTTGCCCATAGCTTTGAGCACCTCCTGCGAACCGCCAAATCCTGCTGAATGATACTTGCCCATGTCGGTGATGTTTTGTCCTGATGTGAGAAGCACACGGAGCCCACTCTGGCTTTGCATCCACGTGGGATTTGTAAGTGTAGTCAACGTGCTTGTATTCACATAGCCTGCGTTCTTGCCGAAAAGTGCCCTGTGAATGGGCTGCTGCGGCAAGCACACCTCACAGGGGTCTGATTCGCCAGAGAGAATCGAGACAGGTATCGTGCCAAGCACCTCTGAAAGCCAGTCGTTGAAGATGTCGAGCGACTCGGGCAGGAACCGGCTTGTATTTTTGGAACCAAAATTGTTTGTACTCAGGAAATCAGTGTTCGCCTCGGGCTCCGACTTAGCAATGCTGTTGCCCACAATCACCAACCTAGAGATTCTTCGTGCAAGATCAACATCATCTTTGCCGCCAAGCTCCCCACCGAGCCATTGCAGAAGAAGAGTCATTTTCAATTGCATGGTGGGTTCCTTGTCTACTTGCAAACCAGAGACGAAGGCCACCCATTCTTCGCCAGTCGAATCTTCCACTCGAGTTTCTTGTGGAGCTGGAGTCGGGTAAGCCACTTCCATGATCTCAAAGATGCCGGCCTGGATCTCGATACCAAGCACGCCCACAACGCACCCGGTCACTAAGCCCGAGCTTCTCAAGAGCTCTGGATTATGTAGAATGGCTCGGCCGCTCTCATCTTCGATCATCACAACAGCTTCATTATCCGCGTCCACATAATTCGATGGGACTTGCGGGAGTGTGTCATCTGTTCCCTTTTCCACATCGTTCAAGATGTTGAGCTTGTGCTTCATGTCGGTAAAAATCGTACCGGAGACCCAACACAACTCCCCAGACTCGATGTCTAGAATTTTTTCTTTGTGCTGGATGAATTTTCCATTGACTTCCCTGGAATTATGCCCCCAGATACGATTCGCCTCTTTATCCACACGGGGCTTTAACAGCTTAAGTCTGTGCTCGTACATGGCAAAAAACTGCCGGGCGTACGTTCGGTTGCTCCCCAATCTGTAAACCTCCTTGTTCTTGAAGTCCGCTGAAAAGTGGAGCGCCGCTCTCCTGTATGTTCCCTCCGACAAGTCAGTATTGAGTTTATCCATGCTGCACTTTTAAAAACGATCCCAACAAAAATAGCAAATCAACCTTGTAGCGTGTGAAGGTGAAGGGCTCGCGCGCGCGACGCGGTCATACCGGTCCAGAGAGCTGAGGCCCAAGCTTCACGCGCCCGCGGTACGCCAAATACTTTATATATTTTAGGCACCAGTGGGCTTTGGCCTAAATAATCCTAATCGTCGTCCGGCACCTACGATCTATTATTTTGCTTTGCTTTTTTGTCGGAGTGGGGGAGGGAGGGAAGGAGCAGCAAAAAAATATAAATCATGTTTCATGATTTATTGTTGAGCTAGGATCTTGTGATCGACTGCTGGGAGTATCTCGTTGTGCTCTAATTCCTATTCTAGCATTATTTCATTTTTACTCGATTCGGGCTCGGCCCCATGTAGCAGTGACTTAGCGAGCGCGCACTGCCCTCGCATCAAGACATACAAACCATCACATAGAATATGCGAGTCCCGCCACTATGACAATCACGGTTCTAGACCCCGCAAAATTGTTCCTCTTTTATCCCAAGGCATCGATAGAAGCTCCTCAAAGATTGCGTGTGATTTCCCAAGTAGTGGATTATGATTTTTCGTCCGCATTACTCACCATTCAGCGGCTACCGAACATCGGACGTCTCCACGAAGAAATCTGTCTCGATGACATGAGCCTTGAGGATTCGCTACCTGAATTGGCGTACGTGCACTTGGATCATGCACAGCTGTACGCATCTTTGCCATATGTGGAGCCTGGTTCCATTGTGAGCATCGTGGGCTTTTACGACGGAACCGTCATCAAAGCCGTGGAATGTTATTCGATAGCCGAGCAAGTTTGTCTCGGAAGATACACCCCTACCTTGATTGCGATGGGGAAACTCAACACATTATAAAACGTAGTCTGTGTCCAGCTGTATATATATATATAAATTGATGCCCAACAAGGGTCCCATCGGATCTTTCCTCACAAATTGTATTCTTTCATTTCGGTGAAATACTGGTCCCATATGAATTCCGTTGGAAGCTGGATCAAATCAAACGCTTTTCTGCCATCTTTTACAAATGGAAATAGCTCCGAGGATGCATTCTCCATATCAAGCGCATGCTCTGATAGGGATTCTTCTCCCGTATCATTGAAAGATCCCGGGGATTGGTTTCGCAATTCAGAAAGAAACACCCCAAAGCTACTCTCCTGAAGACCAGGTTTACCTTCCTGGGGCATGAAATCAGCCTCAAACCAGTTCCCATTTGTTTCAGCCAATTCCCAATCAAACGAATATTTTTCAGTTGGGTTGGTGACACAGTTATTTGCATCTGCCTCTGATTTTAAAATACTGGAAACACCGAGTAGATCTGTCATTCCAAGGTTTCTTGTGTCATTCGAATCTTTGTTTTGAGCAGAGGTCATCAGACCAGAGTTCTGATTTTCAGCGACCTGCTTACACCCCGGATCAGAGTCATCGTAGCAAATCTTGAGTACTGCCACAGTAAGTATGCGAAACATTTGCAAGCAGTCCTTGGCACCATGGCATGATGCAATCAACAGTGAGAGTACCGTAGCACAGTTTTCGGTGATCCTCAAAACACTTTGTTTGGCAAAGAGGCTCCTTGCTTTTTCGGAATGATAGAGCGCATAAAGAAATGAAGTTCCTGCCATCGACAAGTTATGGACAGCGGCCCATGTGTAATTGATGGCCTTTTTGTTGTACAACAGAATGTAGCAGTCAATAAGATTTCTAGAGGTTTCTGCCACCTTGATTAATGCACTTTGATTTAACTTGAAGTTTCTGGGTGAAAGGCCATTAAGCAGAAGTAATGTGTGATTATAGTTGAGACTGAAAAATTCTACATGAAAATCAATCTCATCATGCCTCTGTAACTCACATGTATCAAACCACCATTCATCAAGTTGTGTCTGGATGTGAGATTTCCATTCTTGTAAGGTAGGAAATCTTCTTGGGATCTCCTCACCCTCATATAAAATCCGTTGAACCTCCAGTTGAATTTTCCGAATACAAAAAAACGAGATGGATATGTTTTTGTAGCTTGGCATACCTCCGGATTCTTTTGAATAATCCGTTACATCTGGGCTATCCTTGAGTATATAAGCGTCGTCAAGCTCGGATGGAAATGTGGTCTTCACAGAACCTTCCGGTATTCCGACTGGCCTTCCCATATAGAAACACACCTGTCTGTCAAGAGAGTATGTACACCAGAAAAGTCTTCGACGTCTATCAATTGTAAAAGCATCTAGCTGGCCGCTTTTGTTGTGCATATCGTTGTGCAAACCTAACTCCACGCACATCCTCAAGCACCGTCCAAGCACGTGCCAGATTCCTGGCTTGCACGGACGCATAAGTGAGAACAAGGACAAGAGTAACTGAGCTTGTAGTTGCTCAAGAGGGTCATTCGTGGTGCGTGTACTTTTTATAAAGTCGAGACTCGCTGTTCGAAATTGCTCACTGATAGAATTCATATATTGCAAATGGTTCACCGAAGATGCGATGGCAAAAATGATGTTGAGATAGAAAAGGGGGCGATGATATTGTTCTGGCACTTCTTGGGGATTTATTTGCAAAATATCGCTCGTGTGACTTGTGCCGTTGGAAGAAAGATGCTGTGATATCATCTGTTTGTACTTGTGAATCCAGGTGTCCTCCATTGGTATTTTCAAGTTGTGTTTCATTTTGGAAAGTGGAGCAACAGCAGGTGAAAGATTGTTATCCCAAGAGCCATAGATGGGCTCAAAAAACTCTGTCAAGAATAGTTCCCGATGCAAGATGGGTAGCTGGCTATTACTATGGATGAAAAATGTGCTGACGAAAAGCTGCGCGATACCTTTAGCCGGCAAGCTCGCCGATTTCTGGTCAACTGGCGGTGGATTTTCCAGCTGATCCAATCGGATGTCCGGTGTGTGTTTCTTCATCTTGACTGCTGCGGTTATTAGCTTTGCGAAAGTAATTCCCAGCGACGCACCTATATACGTGGGGCTCTTTGCGTTATCTACAGTGTCAGACACTGAGTTCATCCGAGGAGTTTCTGTCGGTTGCAGGGACAGAAGAACGGACAATTTACTTGAAGACTGCGATATACTGGTTGCCAGATATGCAAAGGATGCCTGGTGTGTGCTGATTCCATGGGTATTGAGCATGTTTTCGAGTGAGCTAATCCGCTGCTCCAAATAGTAAACATATGACCGAGGAATCATCTTTCCTGTTGCACGATCAATGCCCACACATTCACTTTTGGACTTCTCGCATCGGAGACAGGTGGGAAAATTTTGATCACACTTCACTTTTTTAAGCCGGCACCGCCGGCATGCGTCTAATGAGCGGACGATATTTTGAGATTGCAGATCCATATCGAGTTTTTGGCGTTTGTGGTCTTTGTCAACCATATTGAATGAGTTTAGTTTTGTGTTTTCTTACTTTTCTTAATGTACCGTGTACTTGAAGCAACCAGTTCGCCGCGATGCGAGTTTTGAAAGCTAACGATCGAACATCTTGACTTCGCTGCCCAATTTTAGCAATGCGATCTCATCGATGCACGATAAGGACAAAATACTGCATACCGATACGATTTGCCCGGTAATGAATTTATTTATTTTGTTCGCAGAATCCTGCAGTTTTTTGGCTGGCTTCGGCGCGGGAAACACATGGACCAGCCCTATTTGGAGCGGTCAATGGTTCTACTTAATGCTTCAAGTTCGCATCACGGTTTAAGAGTCATTTTAAGGCGTGAAGCCGACGCAGGTAGCGTTAAAGGAGAAGCATTATTAATCGTATGCGATATGATACTAAGTACTATTCTTGTCCGGGATAATATTCAGACAACAAAATAGAACGCACTGCTACCTAGAGGATATCGTGTAATGTATTTTACATCTGCTAGACCCACATATACTCATGGGCATGGACTAGAAATTCAGTCCACATGCTTGATGACCGTGGACTCTAACTTGAATTTCCCATGCAAGTCCGGAATCATTACCTCGTATGATGCCGTTGTTGCTTCGGGGTCATTGCCGTCTGCTTCGACATGTAAAGTAGCAACTAAAGATTCGTCAAGGATTGGGTATTTGATGTATCTTTCATCAACAGACCTCTTAGACATGGCAGAGGCATCTTTTTCAAATAATGGGGAGGGAAATTTAGATTCGCCGGTCTTGTTTTTGTACAAGGGCGACTGCTTGACCAAAATTAAGTCACTCCAATTTCTTTTATTCAAGAACTGGTGGTTTTCACGCGCAGATCCATCAGGATTTGAAGTAAAAATGGGAATAATGTCTTCGTCAGTGTGCTTATCAAAATGATGAACCTTCGATGTTTTGCCAAGCAAAGAAGCCATTGCATCAGGCGGGGGAGCATTGATAATTGCGCTAGAAATCACATTGAAAATCAACCTAGGATCGTGCTGCGGATGTTCAGTCACATCCCTGTTTTGAGCCTCCTTATCTTCAGACGATAAGACATGTGCGTGAGGATGGTGATGTATCTTTGTTTTCATGCGACCAAAGCAACACAAATGCACGTCACCAGATACAATGGTTACACGCACACCATTCTTTGCGCCAAACTGGGTTAACAGTTTCATCAATGTATTTCTCTCAGCTTTGTGATTGTGCGAACACCAGTGGTCATTCAAGTCATCCAAGACTTCCACCGAACCATCAAACTCATTGACAAGACCCTTGGCAATGACACCTCTTGTGGCCAAGCCTCTGATGGGCTTCAATAAACTAGATGTGAGGATCTTTTCGAGCCACACAAGTCGGGGATACAAGATAGGGACACCCAACATCACTAGCAAATGTTTTGTTTCAGGGTGTTTATCAATTTCTACCTGGAGTCGCTGGAAGATAATCTGGTATGTGCTTGGAGAAACAATCTCCGTAAGACGACGCTCAGTGCGGCAGTCCACTCCCAATAAGGAGATTTCACGACCCAAGCGCATGAAGATCGAATGACTTTTTTGCTTGATGAACATACCCTCCTTTTTGGATAAGATCCATGAGGGATCGTTAAGGTACTCGGGGCTGTCTAAGGACATATGGTGTTGGAATAACATGTAGTACTTGTATGCGGCATTCCCAATAGACGAGAAGACGTCCAGGGCCATTGTTCTGTCTTTGTAAGAACCGAACCCGTCGATGATATCATGATCATCGTAAATATTCACACTTGGGATTTGGGACATGGCCAACGGGAACATGGTCTGCAAAGTAGCGCCATTGCTTCCTCTCCAGTAGCCCTTACCAAACCATTGAAGGTAAGAATTCAAATAGAAGTCCTCAAACTCTTGAATCATTTCAGGGGTGGCTTTGACATCTCTTTTCAGATGGGCCGTATGCAAATTGAGCCATGGCTCTAAAGATTTACAGTGGGTTTTGATGGCATCATTGTAGATCTGGTCCCCGCCACCCAACATGACATGGTAGTGCTGCGTAGAGGAGTGTTTGCGCAAAACATCAAGCCAGAGAGACAGCTTAAATGAGGAAGTATCTGTTGCCAAGGAAAAGCCGTTGCACGAGAACGAGATCACATTCATGGATTCGTGAGAGGCTGGGACGAAGAACTGGTATGCTTCCTTGGACACGCCGTTCACAGAGTAGCGCACTCTTTGCTCGTATTCTGCAAGCACCAAGTCGACTTGAAACCGCCAGAACTGAAGACCACCGTTCGTCTTGTGGAATAGCACTGCAGGAAACTCTCCGTTTTGTATTTCCTGAACCTCCTCCTCAGATGATGCAGCGCCAATACGATACGAAATGTTGGGAGTCCCACCCCGAGTCACTAACAAGATGGAAGCCCTATATGAATCCACGCCGTTTTCAAGGGTACCACAAAGCCTGAGTATGGGTCCGCACGCCACGTCGATGCCCCCAATGCAATCGGGGTCTGGGCTATTTTCAGGAACGTTTGCGGCAGCCTGCTTGGTGTTTAATGCGATATACTTGTCAATAGGAATCGGAGCGTGCCATTCCAGAGTCATGGTGTGAGGATGTTAGCAATTGCGTTTTTGTGCAGCAAAACAAATGACTAGCGAGAATAGTTGTTGAACAAGACGCTGCCACAAGCACAGAGAAGCAAAGTATATGATGAGCGAGCACCGTGCGGCGGGTTTGGCGCCATGTCCTGCATCACTAATAGCAACATGACAATACGGGTGCCGTGACGCATCTGTCACGTGATAGTATGACGTTGGTAAGCACAGGCAATGACGGGAGTATTATTGGACAAGAGCCCCCAACCAAGAAGCATGGCACGGTTTTGCACGTCCTTATAGCTGTTTCGGAGATGAACCACTGTAAATGCGTACATCGCTTCAACATCAACAAGCAAAAAATAAAAAACCCATGTCTTCGATAAACACTCTCGCCTGAAGTCACGGGGATGCTCTAAGCTTGGAGTTAGAAACAGACCCCGGACGCCGCCGCACGCAACTGCGTACGGGTCTGATCATAGAAAAAAATCGCAAGCAGGCGACAAGCTCATGCTCCTCCACAAAGAGGGTGTCTTATTTTGCAACGTACGTTATGGGATTAGTCACAAGTGCATGCAGTCCAGAGGGCGCCTTGCTTGAAACTTTTGGTAATGCTCAACCCGACTCCGGTTTCTACATACAGGCCCGGTTTCGCATCCGCCATACTATCTGGTGCCCGCCAAAGATGCATGTGGGGACTGTAAGCAGTGTATCCTTGAGGAAGTGCATGAACTATTCTGGAAAGCTTGATTAAACAGGGTCATTCGGAAACTTTTGTTGTAGGGCAGCACCTCGGAAACCGGTCTGAGGCTAAAAAAAGAATTATACACGCACGCACGCACACACACAGACATACACAAAAAAAAATCCAAAAACTAGGCACGGGCAATTAAAAAAAAGAGGGTACTTGCGCTGGAACGGCCCTGGTCTTTTTTTTTGATTTTTTTTTTTAGGTCCCCCGCGAAACATGGCTTCTTGCAAATGCGAGTTTTTCTTTGGGATATGTGGAATAAGATTCCGTGAGAAACGCAGCCTCTTTTTTGTTACACTTTTCCTTTGAGTAATAATAGCTGCCTGTGCAAGGCCTGGCAAAACTCAGCAAATGTAAACATAGCATTCCCCACGACCCGGGCACGGGGTCTTTGCTTCGCGGATTAGTTAGACCTTCCGGGTCCAATTGATGAGTGCCGTAAGAATCCGCTACTGGGCATTCTTCGACACCAGGACTCCAGAACGCCGCCGCCCCGGATAAAAGTGGAGTGCAGAGCGAGTGATTACTAAGAGGTGTTGAGCGGGCCTAAATAGATATACAGCCTGTGTCATTATATCGCCGTCAAGCACCTGCAGCATACAACAATAGCAATCTGGCAAGAAACAGGCAGGGACTTTGCGTGAGCACGTTATCGGGGAGAGCGCCCAGCCCAATTGCCCAGCACCAATGTTCTCAGCATCCCAGCTGCAGGAGTTCCGCGCAGTTTTGTGAGAGACGGAGATTGGAACGAGGTGTGGAAAGAAGAGAAAAGAGCGAGGAACTAGAAAAAGAAAACAAGAGAAAGAAGGAAAATAAAAAAAAGAAGAAGAACAGCAGAGTGCTTGGGGCCACATGGCCTATTATTATCTTAGGAATGATCAATTGCAGAACAGACACGTGAGCCTCCCTCCCCTCTCACCCGGGCGAAGGAGGGAGGGGGCAAATATATATACAGGGGCTGCGAGCAGTCCAGTACCCGGGCTTCGGGGCCGAGACTTCCCCCGACGCAACCGTTAATTCTCCTTGGGACGGGTCCATAAAAACATGTGTGAAGTCGATACTTCTCGGCCATGCCTCGCCCACCCCCTTCCATGCCCCCCCCAGCCCATCGCGGAAACGGGTCTGTAGCCGGGATGCTACAACCACGACTGAGGGCGCGTGCTTGTGCAAATGGGCGCCCTAATTGCAACCGTCTGCTCACCCTAGAGGCAGAATGGGCACAGCTGCCAGGCACTGGTGGGTGGTCCAGGGCAGGCTTGGGGCAGTGGCTGGCGGCGTACGGCCCAACGCCCCACCCATTGGCTCGCGCAATGACGCGCGCCGTGCTATGCTGCGAAGTTTGCTCACGGGCCCATTTCTCGCACATGTTGGTGTTTGGGCCTCACAAGGCAACGCCCAAATGATGGCGTACCCGTTCGTGCAAACCGCCAGCGTCTTCTTATGGTGAGGCTATTCGCATAGTATCCCCTGGCCATCTCCTTCCCTGGGGGTTTCAAAATTTCTAAGTTGCAAACTTTCACAGGGGGTTTTTTTGTCTTCTACTATTCGTTTCTCGGTATTTCTGTGTCATTCATTCATTCATTACTATTGATTCCTCTTCTGGTTTGTTTTGTTTCTTTTTTTTTTTTTTGATTCTAATCTAAAGTTACTCGTTTATTTCCCTACTGCCTTCACTCAAGGTTCCTTCATTTCATTTCCGACTGTTCCTTCATTATTCCCAGGCGCATCCTCTCTAAACGCGCCTCTTCCGAATTTATTTTCTTCATGCCTGGGTTTGGAAAGCACCCTCCTCGTCAGAATGCAATTGGCCACCCAGATCACATTCTGGTCTTACTCAACGTGAAACCTATTTTCTGCTATTTTTTGTTCTTTTTTTTGGGAGATCCAGCAGGTCGGAATCCACCAACTACGCCTATCTGGGCGGCCGCGCCTCAGCGCCGCACCTCTCCGATCGCCCGGTCCCTGATAAGCATGGTCATTCGTGCGCGCGTGCCGTTGCCCGAAACCAGACGTATGCGGATCCGCCTATTGAACTCGCGGGGCTGCGCCCTCAAAACCAACTATTGGTGATGTTTCCTCGTGGGGTCGGCGTTCTGTACAGGACGCCCAGAATCCCTGACCGATACTTTAACCACGGCAGAGGGGGGCCTTGGCAGAGGACATCTTTCCCGGGCTCCGATTTTCATCTCCGATCTGCCCCGACTACAGCCGACCTGTAGCTAACTCCGATCTACAGACTTACTTTCCTTTTGTACATCCGTTTCTCTGACATAGTCGCCCGCTTCTTTTTTCGGCTGACTCAACCTCTTCTTCGCTAGTGTTGCTCAAGATTTCTTTTCTTAGAAGCTTTCGTTCCATTCCGTTGTGCCATTTTCTATTTCGTTAGTTTCTCTTCTCTCGTCATCTTGGTTATCTTCGCTCCTTCTCCGACTTCTGTCCTTTTCGAGCCTAAGTACAGTCTACGTCCATTGACTACATCGTGTCCATTTCTCCCGTCCAACGTTCTTACCCGTGCTTCATACAGAGTCCCTTCACATGGCCTCTGTTACTACCCACCCGGCGCTGTTGCCATACTCGCGGCGAGTCTCGTTCAATAATCTTGCCTCAGATGAGTTGGAGCCAGAGGCGCCTCCGGACGTCACCAAGTACCACTCCTATGCAACCGCGCCTAAGCTGACCTTCCCCCCGTCAGCCAATCCTGAATTGACCAAACTCTTCACCAATTACTCTCTCTCGTCGCCTTCAACCTTTACTCCCAAGAAGAAAATGAAACTTCCAGATCCTCCGGCCAGGCTGATACTCAAGAACAAACTATCTGGTGAACAAATTGAACAAAACGAATTACACGCAAATGACTCAGATGCGTCGCTCACAAACAATCTAAACGACTTGGTCAACAATCCCCCGGATTCCGTGCCGAAACTGGAGCTTGCTCGCGTTATCAGAGAACAAGAATCCGACCCTGACGCCAGATCACATTTCTTTCCCGACGACGAACACTTATCGCCGTGTGCACAGGTCCAGGGCGGGCGCCGCAAGCTGTACTCTGCAATGACAAACGAAGAATTGATGGCCCTCGACCCGCAATTCTCCAGGTCGAGTGTCGCGGACTTGAATGACTTTAAGTTTAATGCCCAGGGGTCCTCATACGCTGCACCTCGCCGGAACTCAACCCCCGGATCCTACTGCCCATCTCTCCCAAAAGGAAAACAAGTCATATATCCCTCACTGAACGAGAACAATTACAGGAGCGTGGCCTTCACTGTCACTCATACAAATTACAACCTGGGGGACTTCTTTCCCCGCGTACTCCTCACAGTGATATCTGGTAGAAAGCATTCATGGAATACTTTGGACTGGCTTCTTCTCTCAGATAAACTGTTGGGCGATGTACCAGGATTTCTCCAGAATGGCGACCACTTGGTGGTTGCTGCATTAGTGCCACTCAAATTCATCGAGTCGGAAAACAAAAACTGCTCCAGAAGGAAGGATATTGGTGGGCAAAAGGTTCAACAAAAATGCGAAGACATTCTCGCGTACGTCCTAGACAATTTACCAGATTCAGAACTCCGTCTCAAAATAACTGTGGAACTTGTCGTCGATGTGTCTTATCCAGACCCAATCGCAATTATCCTGACACCAACGAAATCTCCTCAAACGGGCACAAAGTACATGCTCGCCCATCTCTTTAAACAGTATCAACCGACACTAGTCTTAATTGGAAATAAGTCAACCAATCTCAACTTCAAGTACCCCAGACGGATAAGTGCGACGGGTAATAGTTACTCAACTCCACGCTCTTCAATCAATCCAGGAACCACGGTAACAAACAAACCCCTGCATTTTGAAGTGGAGGTCTATCTCATTAAGATATCGTCGTACTTAATAAGATATTCGACAGTGCCGATCATCACAGTCGGAAACTCCACGATCTTTCATCGAAAACCAATACCAAAGATACAGCCTCTCGTGACGTTTACTGACGATATTGATAAACAGAAAAGTATTCTTGGTGTTCAACATAATCCAATACGTCGGAATTCGTTTACGTCGGAAACATCTATCGAGTCTTTCTGTGGCGGAACGCTGAACGAAGACGAATCAGAAACCCCAGACTCCTCGAAGTCTCTGGGGAACTCGTCTTCGAATGTAAAAGTTTCGGCCGATCCGTTCGCAACGATGATTCTGGAAATCTCCGATAAATCACTTGCAGAACTGAAAACTTATCTCGAAAAAATCAAGGACGACAAACTTCCCAGTCATTTTTTCGATAATAAAGTACATCAGGCATATATAAGTATGGAATCAGGCCGCCAAGGATCCCTTCTGAAAATCAATTCGTCCGGGGCCGCAGGACGGGCCTACAAGGTAAAAAGCCTTATATCATATGACGAAGACGAAGAAAAGAAGCACGAGAAAATGATTAATGACAAAAAGCTTAAGAAATCTATTTCCAGAAGCTCT
Source organism: Metschnikowia krissii (assembly GCA_030561945.1). NCBI lineage: Eukaryota > Fungi > Ascomycota > Pichiomycetes > Serinales > Metschnikowiaceae > Metschnikowia > Metschnikowia krissii. The sequence goes on along the minus strand of JAKTYP010000061.1, from coordinate 361,566 downwards.
GCTGGCAGCGCCATTCTGAGAGCACTGGACGACAAGAGTGGGAAAAAAACCAAGAAAAAAAAGTCTTTATTACAAATTTTTGGTTTGAAAAAGTCTTAGCCAACTTGACACCAAATTACATCAACTAGCTTTCCCAGCGAAACAAATGTACCTTATGCACATTATCAAATAATAATCTCAGCTCAAAGTTACTGAGAATTCAAATGCAACGAGCTAATATTCATACTTGGTTTCATTTCAGTAAGCTGACTCTTTATGCGTATGTTAGATCAGATATTTTATTACTGTAGTGTATTCTCGCTCAGTGCGTGCGGCGTAACTCCGCGCAGGTGTAATGTTGACGAACCCGGTGAAACATATTATAAGTAAGTTCCCAACTTTTCCCAAAGCATTGTCAGCTGAATAAAAGGAGATCGAGCATCAATATCAAACGATCCATACGTGCCCGAAGCTACTACGCAAAATTCTTATCCTCAAAAAAAGAATGTCTTTTAAATTAACGACTCACGAAGAATTTGCCGCTGGTGATTCCCAAATCGAAGAAGCAGCAGAGCCTATATCAGAAGGAACAACTGACAAAAAAAATAATAATGTGGTAGTACATTCTCGCTTAAAACCGACTAGCTTTACGTATGACTCGATCGTCACGGAGCCGGTGATCACAGGCCAACATAATGTGAGAGGGGAAAGTTTTCTTCAATATGACGACTTGCCGTTGAATAGAAGAGGCTATAAATACCGCGTGTGCAAACCAAACCAAGCCTTCACAGCAACGAAATATCTGACCACTGATTTGCCTCCTTATAAGGTGAGGGCGAGTTATTTTGACAAAAGTCAGGGTGTCGGGTTATCCAAAGACATGTCGGCAATCACGACTCAGAACGGCTGGCTTTCGGCGCGGGGCAACGTTTCTGTACGAGAAGGAAAATACTACTTCGAATACGATATTGTGAATGCAAACAATGGAAGTGACAAAGCGCATGTCCGTGTCGGGGTCGGTAGAAAAGAACTGGCCCTAGATGCACCCGTCGGATTTGACGGCTATGGGTATGGACTTCGAGACCTAACCGGCCAAAAAATCACCTTAAGTCGCCCACTGGAGTTTATGTCAGAAGGTTTTCGAACAGGCGATACTATTGGTCTATTAATTGACTTACCCCTGCTCAAAATTCAGCGAGCTCATAATTTGGAATTTCTCCGGCAGTTCAGACAAAAGTACCCTAGGCCAAAGAAACCTACGCGTATAATTATCGACGAGGAAAGGGAAGAAAATAATCTCAACATGCATAATAATATTGTACGTGATCAAGTGGCTATAAAATACAAGAATGGGCTTTTTTTTGAGCAGTTTGAGTATACAAGAACAAAGCAAATGGAACATTTGCTTAACCCAGTTACTGTATTTGGAGAGACTGCTGTTCTTGAAAAAAAAGCCGATACCCAGGCCACTGTGCCGACGATTCCAGAATCTCGTATCGTGGTTTACAAAAATGGAGATTGTGTGGGAGAGATGTTCAATGACTTGTACTCTTTCTTGCCTTTGAACATCGCAGATGATGCAGCTGGTGTTGACTCAAACACAAAGCAACAGCAAAACCCTTCTTACAGAAACACTGACGATGGGTCCTTGGGTTACTACCCTATGATGTCGGTTTTTCAGAACGGGGTGGTAAGAATCAATGGAGGTCCGGACTTCAAGCACGAAATACCGGAGGGGGCCCAACCTCTCTATAAAAGGTATGCTGAGGTTGTCGTGGAGGAATGGTTGTGGGACTTGGTAGACGAAGTAGAGGCTGCCTATCTCGACTCACTTGAATGAGAGCTTTGCTCGATTGAAGTAGTTCTCGTCCCCACATCTATAACATTAATCAAAGGCTCGCTACATGCCTTGTTTGGACATATTTGATTGTCTCGGGTAAACACACTGAAACATTTGAAGTGAAAAGAACTGGGGCACTCATCATTACAACATTTCTTTCCCAAGGTAACAAATCCGCCGCATTTGACACACTCTAAGAGCTTACCCAGATTATCAGTAAGCGAGAAAACTCCAAATCGATCTTGTAAATAAGTTGAGAGCTCTGCAAGACTCGCACATGAAAGCACCAAGCGGTTATGGTCAGTGAGATTAATCCAGCCATCATCCACAAGTTTGCGGATAAATAAGTCCAGCTCGCTGGCTTTTTGTTTAAGAAGATTCGTTATTTGCTGCTTGGCATTTCCATACGGTAGCGCAAATGCGTAGTTCTGCGCATTGCAAATGGAATCAATCAAGTGTTTGATTGTATCGAGTTCGGGCACGGTGTAGGACGTGCATGCCTGAATGATCTCATCTGACTTAGTATTGATGAACACAAACATCTGTATATCTGTCTCTTGATCACGAATGGATGCAATTTTGAAGTGAGCTCGAGCAATTTGCACATTGATTTGCGCAATGTAGTCTCGCAACACGTCTATGGGTTTGGGCATTTCGATGTTGAAGTGTTCTGCTAAAATTATGAATTTTTCTAGTAAATCATCGGCACTTACACACTTGATCGCCCTCAAATATGTGAGAAGCACCCGATGTGCCTCTGAATAATCTGCCGACATTGACAAATGTTGGTTAACTTGAAGATAAGAGAATAGACGACCCGAGCAATTGTTCTAAGAGTTCATTGAGATGAACACGACCGCGCGGGCTCAAGATATTTATCATTGCCAAATCATTGACGAATTTGCTGATTGGACAGACACACACAATGTGTTTTTTTGATTCAACTAGATATTTCAATAGGTGAAAGCCCTAATGGAAACTATGAAACTATTCTAAATTTGAAATTTTAGGGCATGTAATGAATACTCATGGTCGCAAAGCAATGTATGCTTTTCTTGGATTGTGGAACGAATTTTGATGATGTAGACTTTAACCAATCACATTTACCGTACCTTCTGACAGCATGGTACATCTAATAAAGCTGATGAAGTTATCTAATGAGATATATATCATTTCCTGCTCCTAGATCAGAGAGAATTCTTGTAAGCCTAAGCTACTTCATGGCTCTTTTAGGAGATTTTGATAGCAAATATCCAGAGTAGTAATACCTAAATGAAAAAATCAATACATCGTCATGGTGGTCATACAAGGTGGCATTGTCTCCTCTGACTGTTTTGAATATGTAATGCTCTAATTACTGTTACACAAATAAGCCAAAATTCACGTGACCGGAGATTTATGCGGTGTTCGCGGCACTGCTTTGTCGGGTGCAAAACGCAGACTGGCTAGCCAGTATCAGTATTTCGATACGACAATTACACATGCAAAGCTGGATCCATATGCTAAATTTACTTTTAATTCTTTTTTTTGCATATTCGGGACTTGCTCACAAAGAGCCATGTAATCCAAGAAAGGATTCAGGTTGTATTGCAAGAAACCAAGCCCTTCACGGCATAGTTATAGACCCACTAAACCGGCCTAGCGTGGTTCTTATGGCGTCAGAAAAATGCCCGCATATATGCCCTAGAGACAATGGCACGAGTCTCAATATATCAAAGCGATATGACAACCCTCGCTTGACCAGTGCTGAGTATTTGTTTTACGGGCGTGTCGAGGCAGATATCATGGGGGCGCCAGGGCGGGGGATCATCTCCTCTTTCTACTTGCAAAGCGACGACTTGGATGAGATTGATATTGCAGAGGTATTTGGAAACGACCAAGCTAAATACCAGACGAATTTCTTCGTGAAGGGCGACGTGGCAGGTTACACAGATGGGATCTATCATGCAGTGTTGAACTCTACCACGCAGAACTTTCACAGGTATGGAGTGCGTTGGAACCAGCTGCAGATCGAGTGGATACTTGACGGACAAGTGGTCAGGCATAAAGCCGGTGGAACTCTTCCCTCATCACCCATGCGAGTAATATTCAGTCTATGGGTTGGTGGGGACGAAACAAACAACCCTGGAACGGTAGAGTGGGCTGGTGGCCTTACGGACTTCACAAAACTTCCGATCAACATGTATGCACGGAACATCTACGTGGAAAACTATTCTAACGGCAACTACTATGTTTACGGGGAAAACCTGACGGTGTTAGTGGAAACAGAGCGCAAAACTAATCAGATATTTGGACAGTGGAACGTGACAAAGTAGCGGGTTTCACCGGCCACCATGCTAAACTGGTATATGTGCCACCATGTTTATACTATCGAAGCAAAATGAGCAATAAGAGTAGACGATATACCCGCGTAAAACATACAAGTCCGAAAAAAACTGAAACGTAGGAGGGGTGTTCCTGAAGTCTCCGTCGACCAAAGACACCACCACCGTTTTATGGAATATATATATATCCCTCTAATGTTCTGGTGTGCATATACTGGGGGAAATATTGTTCGGTTGTCGGCGAATGACGTCGATCCCGCGGCCCGTGGACCCCCAATCTCAGTATTGTCTGATATTTTGATAACTCGCGATATTATATTCTGGAAAACGCAAAACGAACCATGGCAGTTTCTACCAGCATTGGAAAAGACTTGAAAGGGAAATTTGGATATGCACGTATTTTTTTTTTCCTCGACACTTCTGTTTCTTGTCCACCGCTCTATATGTATGAGTTTTCGGGAATCCCTTGTATGCTCTTTCAGGTCCGTCGCCAGTGCTCGGACTTTGCGAGGCCGAATTCAGTTGATCCTGCAGTCGCGAGAATCTCAATATAAAAAAACGGCATGGATTGTTCGACTATCCCTAGCGGCTTATTCCTACACTCCCAGAATCACCCAGAACACAATTATCCCCCCCCCCATTTCCAGACACAAGCCAAACAATAAAATGTCAGTTGAAGGCGTGAGCGCAATTTCGCTTGCCACAACAGATGAGAACGTGTTCGAAAGTACAAGCAAGTTTTACCGGACGCTTGGCTTCAAGCTAGTTCGTAACTACTCAGCGATGGCCTCCCATGGTCCAAACAGCCATTTGCGTGCGTTTGCGTCCGACTCGATCAAAGAGTATTGGTTGGAAGCGTTTCCCTTGCAGATACGTGATAACGCAGGCAATGTCGTGCCGTGGCAGGACTTGAAATTCTACATTGGCGACAACACCGGGGCATTTGGTACCCCCACATTAATCAAGATCCGCCTTTCCGGGCTGTCCCAGTATGCTGACGTGAAGCAGAATATTTCGTTCTTCTCCGCTGATCTTGAGACCCTCAAAGCAACACTCCTGGAGCAAAGCATCGAGCACAATGTCGCGGATGAAGTCATCACAACCAAGGATCCGCTTGGAAACTTGCTTCACTTTTCCAACACCTCGAGCGAAGCGGACAGACGGAAGTTCCGCACTACAGAGGAGTATCTTGCTTTCAAGACCGACGAACTCACCAAGGCGGCGGCATTGAGCCAATCATTCACCAAGCCAGCCGAGCAACGTACGTCACCCGAGCCAAAGAAAAGGAAAATAGGTGTCATGACTTCGGGTGGCGATGCCCCGGGCATGAACCCGGCCGTTCGTGCTGTTGTGCGTGCAGGCATATATCATGGCTGTGACATGTTTGCTGTATATGAGGGTTACGAAGGCTTGGTTCGTGGTGGTGAATTGCTTAAGCCTATCGGCTGGGAAGATGTGCGCGGATTCCTTTCATATGGGGGTACGAACATCGGCACGGCCCGCTGTGCAGCCTTTCGCGAGCGTAAGGGTCGTCTTCAGGGCGCGTACAATATGGTTGTTAATGGCATTGATGCATTAATCGTGTGTGGGGGTGATGGCTCACTTACTGGTGCAGATCTCTTCCGTGCAGAGTGGCCCTCTTTAATCGAGGAGTTGGTCGATACCGGAAAGTTGACAAAAGAAAGAGCGGACGAATACCGCCATTTGACCATTGTGGGATTAGTGGGATCCATCGATAATGATATGGCCGGTACGGACGCCACAATAGGCGCATTCTCTTCCTTGGAGAGAATCTCTGAGATGGTCGACTATATTGACGAGACAGCTGCTTCACATTCCCGTGCCTTTGTCATCGAAGTTATGGGCCGCCATTGTGGATGGTTAGGTTTGATGTCGGGGTTGTCTACGGGCGCTGATTACATTTTCATCCCCGAAAGACCACCCAAACACGGACAATGGCAAGATGAGTTGAAGGCCATCTGCTCGCGTCACAGAGGCTACGGTAAGCGCAACACAACAGTAATTGTTGCGGAAGGTGCGATAGACGACGAGTTGAATCCAATCTCTTCAGAAACAGTGAAAGACGTGTTAGTTGAGTTGGGACTCGATACAAGAATTACTACGTTGGGACACGTCCAGCGTGGTGGAACGGCCGTGGCATTCGACCGCATGTTGAGCACATTACAAGGTGTGGAGGCTGTTAAAGCTGTATTGGAAAGTACCCCCGATATTCCGTCTCCTGTGATTGGAATTGTTGAGAATGAGATTGTGCGTCAACCGCTCGTTGATTCGGTTCGCCTCACGAAGCAAGTTGCAGACGCAATCAAAGTGAAAGACTTTGACAGTGCATTGGGTTTGCGCGACTCTGCTTTCGCTGAGGCATATGACAACTTTTTGTACACTGCGATTCATGACGACGGGTCCAATGTTTTACCCAAAGGTGAGCATTTGAACATCGGAATTGTACATGTGGGTGCGTCACTGTCAGCATTGAATGCCACTACTAGAGCTGCTGCGTTGTACTGTTTGGCCAAGGGACACAAGCTCTTTGCAATCCAAAATGGATTCTCTGGCTTGATTAAAGACGGTGACGTGAAGGAATTGTCGTGGATTGACGTTGACGGATGGCACAACAAAGGTGGCTCCGAAATCGGTACTAATCGCTCATTGCCCTGCGAAAACTTTGGCGATGTCGCTTTCTACATGCAGAGATATAAGTTTAATGGTCTCTTGATTGTCGGTGGCTTTGAGGCATTTACAGCCTTACATCAATTGGATGCCCAAAAAAACATGTATCCAATCTTTAACATCCCCAAAGTAGTGATCCCGGCTACAGTATCAAACAATGTTCCTGGAACAGAATACTCGTTGGGATCAGACACATGTTTGAACCAGTTAGTGAACTACTGTGATGCTATAAAGCAATCTGCTTCAGCCACAAGACGCAGAGTATTTGTTGTTGAAGTTCAGGGTGGAAATAGCGGGTACGTTGCATGCTATGCCGGCCTTGTGACAGGAGCCCTAGCAGTTTACAGGCCCGAAGATAAAATTGATCTCAAAAGTATTCGTGAAGATATTGAAGTCTTGTTTGATGCATTTGAGAACGATCGCGGCCAAGACAACAACGGTAAAATTGTGATTAGAAACGAGTTTGCCTCTGATGTTTACACAACCGAATTGTTGGCTAATATCTTCTATGAGGCTGCTGGTACGCGCTTTGAAACTAGAACAGCAATTCCAGGCCATGTACAACAGGGCTTTACTCCAAGTTCCATGGACAGGGTATATGCGGCTCGATTTGCGGTTCAGTCTGTGAAATATATCGAAGACTGGAGCCGCCGTGCCTTTGCTTCTATCCACCACAACTCCATACATCACAGTGTTAACAATATCAAGATGATTGACTTGATTCGCAACGAAGATGATTCATCTGTGGTTATTGGTATTCAGGGTGCGAGGCTAAAGTTTTCTGAGATCAACAGTCTTTACGACGAAGACACAAATGTGGCATTGAGAAAGGGCCAGACCATTCACTGGAGCAACTTGGCGGATGTAGGCGACATGTTGAGCGGAAGATTAAGTTTGAGAGAGCGCCGTCAGCTCTAAGCTTATTTGATTTTTAGTAATGTGTCAGAATTTGCCAATATCAATCGTATCTACCATATACCCAAGAAATGACCATTTCAAAGATCGTGCCCAGTAAATCACATCAGAAAACAAAGTTAGAAATTAACTGTAGGTTGCAACGCGCGGCTGCTCCTCGAACGTTTACTTTGCCCGAAAAAAGAGACATGCAAGCTTCCGTTTGCGAAATACGTTTGGCAATTCTGAACAAACGTCAATTTATGAAAACATTAATGCACCTATTTCAAGTTCCATTGGTACTGAAATTTGACACACGACGGATTTTATGCAAGGTTTATGGTCCTCTTTGGGTTCTTCTTAAAAGAGAGTTTCCACCAGTCAAAATAAAGTGTGGCTAAGAAACCTGAATTAATGTTTGGTTCTGAAATTTTTCGCTCCTTCTCCACCTGATAAAACCAGTGCGGTACGCAAGAGCGCCAAAGCCCTGCAAGTGCGTCATACATAGGGCGGTGCTGCACGTCGACGCGAACTAAGGAAAGGTGAATATGCGTTGCGTTTCGGTTCAAAAACAGTCTTACAAGCTTTTCTACAGGCGAAACACACAAGAATTCATCGACATCTAATTTCTGATCTTGATTCAATCAATGATTTTATTATCTTAACAGAAATCTGAGCTGCGATACAGTCGAAAATATTTTTGAAAATCTTAATTTAATTTCTTTCAAAACTGGCCCAGAGTCATGTGTGTGGTAACCCTTCCTACCGAAACAGCCGAATATCCAATGATAGTTCCAGAAACAATCATGATCTATGTGCTTATTTTTTTTTCTTGGAATGAAGAACTTGAAACATGAATTTCATCAAACTTAGCCACTATAAAAATGTACTTTTTTTGCATAGGTAACTGAAACAAGGTCTTAGAGGCATAGATCCTCCAGCTACATCACAAAACGAATATTCGATCAATGATTCCAAGTATTTGAAAATTCGTGTGGCATTTTCAGAGTTCTGTTTTTGCATGTTTCTGTTGGTCAAGAGAATATGTCAGATGTTCTTTTCAGGTCGGATCCTCGATCGATGACAACAAGTGCCAAGAAGCAGGAACTTAAATCTTGGCATACTTAGAAAGTATATGTAAAACGAGAAATCTGCAAACATCGCAATATGCATTTAGCTTGAAGATCAGGTGATTTAGTCTCATACTGCGTAACTTAAACAATATTTGAGAAGTTTTATAAATTTTCTATTGGTCAGCCGAATGAATGTTTTAGATAAAGAGTCAACTCCTCTAATCAATAATTCGCGTTTATCCAGATCATATAAAAAATTCTAGTTATTTCTACAAAAGTTGTGGGTGCGACGAGATCTTTCGATGTAGAAAAACTTGGCGCGCTTCTCCACAAGCCCTCTCAGCCACTAGCATTTCGTGGAAAATGGTCATGTTTTTTCAAGAAATCTGATGGCGGAATTACAAAAAAAATAAAGCGCGCTCCATAGGGGGCTGAAATTATTTCGTTTTTTTCTCGTTACTCAGTGTTGCTTTCTGAACTATATCCGCGGAACAAAGGGCAAACTAGGCAAGAAAGGCGACAAACTTTTTATGTGCAGAGTCGCGCCTACATCTTTTTAGTTCAACAATTCAAACGGCCATGGTTATTCTATTTCGAATTGCAGAAACCAGTGAAAAGTTACTGGAACCTAAATCTGAAACATTGAAGCCAAGAAAATTCTTCTTTTCATTCGCGCATTCCATTACATGCGTGTCGCTATTCCAAACGAACGCGTTCGCGCTCTATCCTATAGCGATGGTACAATAACCTGCTGGAAGAACAAGCTACAGAATCTGGCCCTGTATATAATACTTACTATGAGGCTAACGACATTTTCTTGTATGTACAACCACGATTTGTTCTTAACTGTTAAAACTTTTGCTTTGGGTTTAAATCTCCCTCTGGTTGAAGAGCTGCCATTCACATTTCAGGCCACTTATCGCAAAATATCAGAGTGAATATGAAGGTGTATACTGTTATATAATAATACTTATATATGTATATGTATATGTGTATGTGTATGTGTATGTGTATGTATACGTGCATGTGTTTGTGTGTGTATCTATGAAACGCAGTTTTTTGACAATACTCTTCAATCTTGAAACTATGCAGACCAAAATATAGTACACAGCACCTCTACCAAATCTCACATATAAGATGCATGTTTCTGTCTCCTATGTATGTGCATATAAAAAAATAGGAGTATCTCTAATATACAGTCTTTACTGTAATCCAAAAAAAAAACAGTTCGCTTGCATTTTGATTGGACTCTGAAATTCTTTCTTGTACTTCACAAGCTCAACCATTACTTCAAAAAAAACCCTTTTCAAGATGTCTGATCATCGCTCAATAAGTATTCGGAAACCCCATTTCACTGTCAAAAGATCAAAGACTGCCGCTGCACGGTGATACGTACGTTAACCTTCCGTGGCTTCTTGCCTATTCCTGCTTATTTGCGACAGGAATACTCCACGGTACGGCGCCTAAGCGGTTCGTGCCGGGAAATGAGAAGGAAAAAAATTAATCTCAACTTTAAATACGACTCAATGTGCCCACATTATCATGAGCCGTTAATAGGGAAATTTAAAGCTTACTAACTAAGTTTGCATAATTCTTCTCGCAAATTTTCGAAGAAGCTGGACTTCTTTTATACTAGCTACAATCCTTCCACCTTTGGCAGATAAACTCGAGAAACACTACCACCCTTTCAACACCGAATAGATCCCATGAAATAATGACCCGTGCGAATTCAAAGACACATGACACACCTGGAAAGAAAAATGCTTTTGTCTACAAGCTCTACCGAATGCTTAACGACCAGAGTATTTCTCACTTGATCTGGTGGTCAGGAAATCCCACAGGTCAAACATTTCAGCTTTCCCCCAGTGAAGAATTCTGTGATGCCTTGACAAGATACTTCAAGCACCGCAATGTTGCCAGCTTTGTGCGACAACTACATATGTACGGCTTTCATAAAGTGAGCGACTCATTACTGACGCATGCTGCACAAGGGCCTATGCTATGGGAGTTTCGCCATGCCTCAGGAAAGTTTCGTCAAGGAAACGAATCAATGTTATCACATATCAAGCGTCGACTGCAATCAAGTTCACTGCGATACTGTGCCATGTCATTGAATCGGAATCCAGTGGGCGAAACTCAGGGGACTCTAGCTCCAAATCATATGGGCCATCATCACACACTTCATTCTGAACAATTTTACCATAATCATCAAGCTCATCACCCGCCACAACCACACCCATCTAGGTCAGGTATGCTTCAAACGCCTCCTCATTTCGTCCAGTTTTATGGAGCTCCTTACAATCCAAATTCCCATGGCATTGGGCCCAGCAATGGATTCTATCAACACCCAGGTCCCTATTCCATACCAATGGCTGCACCTCCTGGAGCTCAAAATACAATTCACGTATCTCAGGAACAACCAAGAGGAAATTTTCAGCACCAATATGCTTATAATGGGCAATGGCCTGTTCAGTTTGTACATTCTCCCGTCACGGCGACAACACTACCGTCGGGCCTGGGCCATGTTCCATATTATACCCCATATCACATGCTGCCAATGGAACAAACAGCCAGACCCCCTGCATTTGCACCGTCTTCTGTTATGAAATCTAACTCAAAAGAACATATACTGCAATGTATTTCAGGCGAGAGATTTGGTCCTCATAATGCAAAAAGAGATCAAATACAACAAATAGCTGGTCAAATCCGGCATTCAAATGTACATCAGGCACCCTTTTCATCCTCGCAGATTGCCAATCATTCTAATGAACTTCGACTAGTCAACAACTTAAATCAAGGTGGACCACAAGGTCAATGCTACAAAGGTATGCCGTCATCCAAATTAGATAATCTCCCAGAATCATTGAATTCTGTTGATTCCTCATTTACTGAAGGAAGGAGCAATATAAATTCGGCACGTGGTCCGTTTGTTGTTCATGATCGCAATACTACAGAGCCAATGTATGGAAACACAATGAATCGTGCGCTTAAGACAAACGAAAAGAATGATGCTTCCACTGCAAAAGATGAATCTCCCCAAGAAATTCTGGATAGTCATTTACGGCGATTCGCAACTGGATCACAAACTGAGTCTAACTCAATACTCAATCCTGCCTCGCCGAAGAAGAACGCTGTTTCTGTAGTTTCTATGACTCTTGAAAAGCAAAATTTCACAGATAAGCCCTCAAATATGAAGCAAGATCTTCCTTCTCATTCTGATACTCGTCTGCTTCAGTCACAGCAAAATACCTCGTTTAAAAACATGGAAAACGCACCTTCACAAATGTCACCAGTTTATTCCAACCATTCCTCGCTTTCATCTTCATCCACGGGGATATACACATCTAATCAATCTGAAATTCAGTCGGCGTTGTCTATGACTAATTATAGTCATGATGGTCTGCAATCGGATGCCTCAGTATCCTCCACCAAGCGTGAACCCCCACTTCCTAGTTTGAAAGAAACGTCCAGTATCACATCATGTCTTCAGCGAGATGCATTTTCAGCTTCAGAAGTCAGAGAGAATAAAAGAACATGGCTGAGCCCAAAACCACAACTCCCGAAGGTTAACTTTTTCTTGAATTCACCGCATCCTTCACTTAAAAAACAAATTTTAGACGAATGATACAAATTGGCATCAACAAACCTGTTTAAGCCCATTGATTTGATAATTTTATTTTATAGTTTTATTCTACCCTGAGAATTTACCTCAGTATCTTAGAAATTTTTTAGCGATGTTAAGAGAAATAAATCGTTGTTCTCGTAAACATTTAAGAAAACCTCTTTATCAAAACGGTCTTCCTTTATCCTTTTTTCCAAACTGAAGTACATGGTTTTTTTTACCAGTAATTTGGTTCATTTTAGATTCTTCCTCGTCGCTGTCTTGTGTTTCAGATCGAGTTGGATTTTTGTTTTTGGATGATTGCTGCTGTTTCTTTATATTCTCCATGATTTTCAGCTTCAGATGATCATTATTTCTTTCTTTGTTAACGTGATATTTTTCAGTCATATTTTTGCGTTGATCTGCCCGCATCTTGTTCATTAGAGCAGACATGGCTTTTGAGCCTGTCCGAACGTCCCTGGCTGATTTTGTTTCTGTTTTCTTCGGCGTATTTACTGATCCAAGAAAAGACCCAATAGTTGGAATGTCTGTGTTGTCAATTGCATTCTCGATTTCAGAGAGACTTGCTCCGTTCGATATCACAGGCAAGTCAAGAAACAGGTCTTTATCATGTTCAGATTTGTCTGTGTGTTTAACCCCATCAGATTTCGGTAGCCAGCTCGAAATATTGGCGCTATTGGAAGATAAGGCTAGCTGAAACTTGAGCTGGAAGTCTTCTTTTTCCTGAATTTCCTTTCGTCGATTGGTTTTCAGCATGGTAGTAATGCTACAATACGTGAGCAAGAATTTGAGATATAAACAGATGTGACATAAGAATAATGAAAATTCGCGATGCCCTCACCACGCACTAGGACCCCGCGCAAGCGGCTCGTCTGAGTAGAACCAGCATGTCATTATTGAATTTTTCACTCATTTAGTGTTTCTGCTTTCCACATAATCTATTTACAATATATTTTAAAATTTTGGAAGAAGTCAGTTTCAAGACTGAAAGGTGGAATAATCGAAGGTTCAAAAGTATATTCATCCAACCACAGGTAAGTATAATCCCAACCACGAACTATGACGCTTGTATATACCATAAGTTCTTCACAACCCAGAAATCGAAGTAAAATTTATTTTTTAAAGAAGTGAGAGTTCATCCCAAGTGTATCTCAAACATTAAATAGCAAAAAAAATTAGCAATTTACTTGCATTGAACTCAACTTTTGAGGGCATGCGCAGCCCCGGAATCGAACCGGGGGCCCAACGATGGCAACGTTGGATTTTACCACTAAACCAGCTGCGCTTGTAAGAACTCCGCGACGGGGAATTGAACCCCGGTCTACCGCGCGACAAGCGGTAATTCTAGCCACTAAACTATCGCGGAATTTCTTAACAATGTGGATATATATCTATATAAATCCATTAGTTGTACAACCTTTTCTAATTCAAAACTAATTTTAATATAATATATAAATAAATAAATAAATAAATAAATAACAACCATATATTACATGAATTCGTTATATTAAGTTAATAACTTCGTTAAGTCATTTACTTCATTGAAGTATCTGTAAACCTCAAGAAAACCTACTGAAATCAAAAGAGCCAGTTGGTTTGTTGAGTAGCATCATATGCTTCTTAATTCTGGTTTCATAAAAAGAACGCCAAAATAGTTATTTCATAACTCGATTAACACGCCCGGCTAATAAAACCATTTACCATAGCTATTCTGATTATATACTTATTTAACTCATAGATCATATCAATCTAAAAGTATGAAATTAGTCCAAAACAAGTCCCTTACCCTTTTTGTATTTCAACTCTCGACCTGCTGGTGATATGGCATGTTCTATTATTATCATAACAATAACTCACCAAGGATAATATTCAGTTGGAAAAATCAAAATTGCATATGTAAAAATAATTTGGTGATGTATATAGCTGATGGAACAAAAACAATTCTCATGATTAGTCGTCTAGATCACAATGACCAACCATGAACTGTTGTCGCACGTGTTTGAAGCCTTGGCTTTTAACGTTGATTATTCACGAACTATGGACTCAATTGTTTTTTTAACATATGATCCAGCATTTTTAGATGCAACACGTCTTTGGTCTCTAATAACATGTTTAAATTAGGGATTTATCCAACTTTGAATTTAGTTTGAGTTGCTTGTGTAAATAATACGTAGTACACTTTTGCCGTCGAATAAAATAAAAAAGCAAACCCGAGAACCAATGCAATCTGTATATCCACAAAACTAGATCAAACATAACATATCGATTTTAGTTTACTCTTGAAACATTTTAAAACTCGAATGCAAACTTCAGTGTTTGTTTTTTTTTCTTACTTTCCGTCTTCATTTCTTTGGGCATCTACTCATAACACTTATTGTTACCTTTTCTGCTCGAATAAAAAGAGAAATGTTGTTCAAAAAATAATGACCTTATGCCCAACTCATTCCATGTGAAATCTAAGAATAAAAGATATTGTGAGAAAGATGAATAAAATGGGATCACTGAAGTACTCATTGAAAACAATGAACAAACATCGACATCAATGGCGTTCAAATGCCATATAAGCAATGGTCCAAAAAGCTGAGTCAGTCATGACATTTTCTCTACGACCTTCTCATATCTTTCTGTGATTGTGGATCAAGAAAACCCTATGAGACATAGATCCTTTGTTTAATTCAAAGTATTTAGTGGTAATCTTCAGCAATGGTGTTGTTGGGATTTTTTTCGATGCCAAGAAACGGTCTATGTTACAAGGATCTGATTGTTTATACAGAGCATAAAAAGACCACGTGTCCTTATTCTTAATTCACAGGGTACGCCTTGAGATGATCGTCCATGTGGATGTTACCCTAAAAATCCAAAAATAATGGTCGAGAGCTACTCATTAGATATGAACAGAAATTGGAAATGGCCGCGACGTGGTAAGTGGGGGTGGTCTTCCCGCCACCCCATATGCCGACCTAATTGGCCTGCAAGTTTCGGAATTTAGTGCACAATTATGCAGAAACGTGATGCCAAACGCATGCTGCAGATGCACGGAAATTTATTACCAAGAAGGGAACTACTGCTGTAGCCGTGTGGTCGGGAAATTCAGCCGTTTTCGTAATGTTTCATTTGTAACTATACAACGATCCATCGAAAATTACACATGATATCTGTTTCACCATAGAAAAGTATATCATGCACGGAAGATTTTTTCTGAATTTATCTCTTATTGTTTTAGGAAAATTATTGGTAGAAATTTGTGTGAACCCAGAAAACTTGCGTGAGGCCTTGGCACCTTCTGCATACAAAATCAGGGCCACAAACCTAGCTTAACTGTGCAAAAAATTACATCACACGACATACATAAATGTCTTGAGGTTATCTTCTAAAACAAAAGATCAAGGTCTTGGATTATTGTTGAGATTGATTTATTGGTGTATTTTGACAAAAAAAACTGGTGAATAAATGGATAATATATACTGGTAATTTTGCCACCAGAACTTCCACTCAGTCCAGACAGCCAATAGGGGCGTGACATCGTGGTGTCAATCAGTCATACGCCGGAGTTTAGCTTGTTCAAAATACATGGTCTCATTCGCTGGCCGTCGAGCAATTAACCCATGCTCATTGGATGGTATTGCGATAGCCCGATGTTAACCATTGTTATTTCCCATGAGTCTGATCTTATATCATTTCTAATCGCCGCCTCGATTCAACTATATTATGGACGAACCATAAAAATATATATTCTCAACATTCTCAGTTGCCACCAAATTCTGAATGCAGCAAGCCCCTGGTGTGGCGTTAGCTTGATATCTAGCACACATGGGTCTAATTGGGAATTTCTTAAACGCAGGCTTTTGTATGGAGTGTTGTCTGGCGCCTTGATACCGCTAGACAACATCCAGCTTTCGGACTCTCCCCAGAATCGCTCTTTGTACCCTGATCTTCCATTGGGAAGTCAGCAACTGACTGTTGTTGCACGCATCGCAGACAATAGCCACACGGGTCTTGTATACCACCCCAATATCTTGATCAGCACTTTGAAGCTATATTTTGCCCACTCAGCAAATGTTTCCTTTGCTTCTGTCGCTCTGGAGGAGATGGTCTATGACATGACTCGGAATTTAGGAGGTCGAGTATTCTGGATAAAATGTCCTTCAAATAGAACGCCGCAAGGTTTTACAAACTTCAATATGATGGTCCAATCCAAGCTTAGCGCGCTTCAAATATCTCGGTCAAGTTGGCCGCAAAACATGCCGCTTGTTATTTTGTGGATTCCTCTTTTCCGGGCTATACTAGGGATGAGTGCACGGCCTGTCCTAGGATGCCAGAGACAACTCTATGGAAACACCACCCTCATCGATATTTCTGCAGACTTTGGCGATTATGTATCCTACGAAACCAACCAACGGTATGACTTGCTTTACGGTCTCCGACTCAGTGGCTATGTGTTGGACTGCATCGGCAACATATATAGTGTTCAGTCAAAACTCTAAATGCACAGTGCAAATCAAAACGGGCCGATTGCATCTGGAGGCATGAAACATACCTTTGTGCCGTGATTCTAAGTTGTTTGACATTTGTGGTGATTCATTGTGGATCTTTGATGACATATGTCACATATAAAATTGATTCTGAAGAGTTCGTGTTTATGTAGTGAGAAGTCTGGCTATTCCTTATACGGGCAAAGTATCTAAGCCAGCCAAACGATTGACATGGGGCTCGATCAAGGGGTGTTTCAAAAAAGACCCGACGATTGGGAATGACCTTAGGAACAGCACTATCGTTCCGAAGAAATCGCCAAAGAGAAATAAGATGCCGACTGACTCCACCCCGAACCCAATGAACGAGTGTTTCATCAAGATGAGAATGATTCCACCAAAGAAAAATAGAGTGGGTTTTATCTTTGTCGGGCGGGCAAAGAAATAGAGTGTTCTCGATGGCCCGATAATGAGCACGACACCTATGATAAACAAGATGTTGCCGATGCCTAGCAAGCCAGAATCGAAAAATGTAACGATGCCTAGAAGAAAAAACACGACACCAGCCGCGGTTGACGCGACGCCATATTCTTTAGACGCGTTAGTATGTGCGGTAAAAGACAAAAAGCTGCTGCCTGGGTGTCACATACTCTGTCTCTCAGTGAGCCATAACGTGGAGTCAAAAAGCATTGTTTTGGGCGAATGCTATGTCATGTCCAAACACCGCCCCAAACAATTCGGGTGGTGTAGGGGCCTTGGGCGGTGCGGCACCTGGCTCGCACAAGGGCCATGGCATACGGAAAAGGGTATACTTTTGAATTATTTAATACATAACTTCGATGGTGTGTGTTTGGGAACTTTGTCTATGTGAGAGTAAGACGGGGAGCAAACTTTAGGATATGGGTGCCGCCCTCTCCTGGCGAGTCAGAGAACTGAATTTATTACTTGATTCTTAAGTTCGTGAGAAAGCTTTCGCACATACTGCCTAGTTTTTATAATCGCGACAAAACTTAAAGAAGCGACACATATTCCAATCTCGGATCCCGCATGTGTGGTGGGCATTTAAAAAACACCACTCTTCCCAGAGAAAAAAAAAAAGACGAGACCCCAGGTAAAGTTTTTTACCAACAAAAGATTTTTACGTGCACTTGCCTCAAAGCCGTTTCTTCCGCGAGGCAATTCAAACGTGCAGCTCTTGTAAAGCGGGCGTGTTCCAAAATAGTGCCAGGATCAATGGGGTGAATGGGGCCGCGCTAACCAATGCCCGGATGCTCATGGCTCCCACGGCTGGGCTTGGTATATCTTATTATGGAACACCAATAACGGTAAGCAGCCCCCTTTTACGACCTACAACAGAAAAAAAAAGACAGAAAAAAAACTCCTGTCTCCTGGGGATCTACCGCAAGGAAGGCCCCCGTCACCGTCCATATTCAGATGGTGCATCACATTGATGAATGGCCCGACTTCTAGCGTCGGTCCATATATCCTGCGCCGCGCGCGCCCCATGGCACCCATGCACTGCACTTCGTCCCACGCACCCACTACCATTCTATCAATTGATTCCCAGGATCACGCTCGCCATGTCACACCCTGCGCCCAAAGAAGAAGACGAGCAGCAGCCTCCAGAGGCGCCGCCGCCCACCTACGAGGAGGCTCTCCACGCGCCACCCGTGCCACCCGAGCGGCCAACATCGCAGGCGCCCCATCAAGGTATTTCGTATTCGTCGGCACCCCTACCCCAGCCCACACGACCCCAAGCGCCGGCATACCCCAGCCGACCACTGCCCGCGCAGGTGCCGCTGCGGCCCCCAGAGAGTGCTCCGAACGCGCTGCTTTACTCTAACAACCCGAGCTTACCGTTCGACTACCCCCGCGGCTTCTTCTGCAACAAGTGCAAGAACACCGGCTTCCGGGAGAAGAACGGACGCGCGTGTTCGCTGTGCTGGTCGAAGTTTGCCCGGGATAAGGCATACAACCCGAACCCGAAGCTCAACTACAAGTACCCGAAGGGCTATATTTGCGACAAGTGCCGCAACACCGGCGTCAAGATCAAGAACGGGCTCCTGTGCCAGGACTGCTACGCACGATTTGCGCCCCGCAACCTCTCGTCACAGGCCCAGATTACCTACGGGCAGCCCGTGATTGCGCAGCTGTACGCGCCCTACGGCCCCTATAACGCAGCTCCATACCCGGGCTATGGGCCGGCGCCGCATGCGGGATACGCTTCTGCCGGTTTCGGGCCCGCTGTGTATGCACCTGTAGCGTATGCGCCGCCGTCGCAGGGTGCGTTTGTGCTGCCGCAAAGTGCCCCGCAGATCTTGCAGCCGGGAGACCCTCGCATGGGTGGTACCTTGTGCGGGCGCTGCCGTGGCACTGGAAGAACGACGTTCTTCTTAGACAAGGAAATATGCCTGGTATGCGGAGGAGTCGGGCGCTTATTCAACACCAGGTAATAGCTTTTGCGTTCTCACCCACCTTTAATCTTTCCAGAGATGCAGAGACGCACGAGCCTTGGCGGTTTGCCTATACGAGTCTACCTCGGCATTTGCACGCGGGAGACATCATCACTGGCGTCAGTATGCCTTCTCTGCTATCCCTACGAACATCCTGTGCTACGACTCACTAGAAACAAACGCTTCTTTAGGGTGGGGGGGGGGCGGAAGGGAGTAAGCACAAACTTTCTAGTAATATTAACCTGCCCGAGGCCCCGGGCTAACACCGCTTCACCTTACCACCGCATCATGACTCTACATTATTCTCTATATTTTTAACATTCCATTCATTCATTCCGTTCGTCTAGTTGTAGTTAGATGGGTATTTAAAATCGTTCAACTCCAAGAAGTTTTCCTTGACGTTCCGGATGGACACGAACCGTGTCAAAATGTTTCCCGAACCTGCCTTATCATTTGTTCCAGACATCCTGGCTCCGCCAAACCACTGCTGGGCCACAACTGCGCCTGTCGATTTATCGTTGATGTAGAAGTTTCCTGCGCAGTACCTTAACCTCTCCTCCGCCAACCTGATGGCATCGCGGTCCTTTGCAAAAATGGATCCCGTGAGACCGTACATCGATACCGAGTCTATCTTGTCCATGATCGCCTCAAACTCGTCGTCGGGGTATGCGTATGCGGTCAACACGGGACCAAAAAATTCTTTCGATAAATACTCATGCTCGGGGTTCGAGGTCTCAATCAATGTTGGCTGTACGTAGAAGCCGGTCGTGCAGTCCGTCTTTCCGCCCTTGACTATGGTCAACTCAGGGTCAGTTTTAGCATGCTCAATTACCGCCGCCAATTTGTCAAACGATTGCTGATGGATCACTGGGCCCATGAAGTTGTGAAGAGACGACGTCTCAGTCGTGTTTCCAATAGTGATGTTATCCATAGCAACAGAAAGCTTCTCCTTGAACTCCGGCCACATGGACTGAGGCACGTATACCCGGGAAGTGGCCGAGCATTTCTGCCCTTGGTACTCGAAAGCTCCCCTCAAAGTGGATAAGACCGCATGGTCGACGGGAGAAGACTCATGCACTAAGTGAAAGTTCTTGCCTCCGGTCTCACCCACGACCCTTGGATAATCTCTGTACACATCCTTGGCCAAGTTTGAGGAAATGGTGCCGTATAAGGTTTTGAACACTTGTGTGGAACCAGTGAAATGCAACGAGGCAAAGTCGGGATCGTTCACCACCAAATCAGTAATTTCAACCGGGTTTCCGGGTATAAAGTTCACCACACCAGCGGGCAATCCTGCCTCCTCGAGGATTTTCAAGAGAAGGTAGTTGGAGAGAACGGCAGTGGCCGAAGGCTTCCACACGACAGTGTTTCCCATCAAAGCAGGAGCACCCACCAAGTTACCGGCAATGGCTGTGAAGTTGAAAGGTGTTACTGCATAAACAAATCCCTCTAAAGGCCTGTACTCCGCGCGGTTCCAGACGCCGGGAGCAGACTCAATGGGCTGTTGCTGATACAACTCTTCTGCGTACTTGACATTGAACCTCAAGAAATCGGCCAATTCCGTAACACAGTCGATTTCTGCTTGGTACACATTCTTACCTTGGCCGAGCATGGTGGTTGCCAACATATCGTAGCGGTACTTTGTGGCGATCAAGTCTGCGGCCTTTAAAAATACAGCGGCACGGTCCGTCCACGTCATTCGTGCCCATTTTTGCTTGGCGTCCTTACTTGCCTGGATAGCTGCACACACATCGTTCTCATTTGCCTGGGCAAAATTCGCCAAAACTTGTGAGTGCTTGGCAGGATTCACCTGCATAGCTGTGGGTCTGTCGTAGATCCTCGTGCCATTAATGACAAGCGGAACCTCCATTGGCGCATCAGTGAACTTGGTGATGGCGGCACGCAAGAGATCCCAGTCTTTCTGATGGGCGAACGAAAACTCCTTGATGGGCTCATTGGTGAGCGTGGGTGGTATCTTCACCTGTGCTAGTTGACTTACGGAGCGTGTAGTGGGCCTGGGGATTATCGACATAGAGCCAGCACGGCCGCGGAGCATGTTTGGGGATAAGCGAGTAATTCTCAACATCGAGGAAACAGTGAGTAAACTTTCAAGCAAAACAAAGAAATTAAAGATATTCAAACGATTAATATATGGATGCTGTGAAGAAATGGGTACCGGGGTATGGACGGTACTTATATACTGCTAGCAAGACTTGCCCCGCGTCGATTGCGCGGCTCTCACAGGGCAGGGTGGAGCGAGCCAAGAATGACAGGCGCTGGGAGGGCAGGGCATGGCGATATGGGAGTGTATATAGCATAAATATCGCATGTCGTTGGCCGCACTGGGATGCCGTTAGCGACCTCGAATGGTGGCATGATCAGTAGGCTGATGCCTCTTCGGTTTTCTGTGTTGCTTTAACAAAGGAGAGATTTCTCTTTCACAGCATTTTTTTGCATTACTCTGATGCTTTTATGAAAAATTTCAGATCCTACAATCCCCGGTGCCGCAGCTTCCCAAGTGATGAAACCGATCTGTACAATGCTGCCGGAACCATAGCCATAGTCATAGCCAGGTGCCGTGCAATTTCTTAATGATTTCACGCATCAGAGGCCTCGTATATCATAAACATCTACTAGTCTTTTTTATGACAACGCCTCCACACGGGACTCCATCTGTTGTAATGTAGCCTCTGTACGCCGCAGTATCTCATCGAACGTCAGTACGTGTCTCTCGATTGCCAATTTCACTGTGCTGAGACCTTGGTTCCAGCTTTCGAGATCATTACCAAGCATGCTTAAAGTATCGTCCAAATCACCTACCGTGGCCACTGCAGTAGCCAAGTCGCTGTGTGTCTCATGAAGACTGCGGAGCCGGGTGATCACCGCCGGAAGTCGAGCCCGTGTGCTTTCGATTTCGTCAAGTTTCAGATACACTAAATCGATCTTTTTCTCGAACAGCCCAGACGCCTGCGTCGAAGAATAACCACTGGTGTTGCCGCGAGGAACACCCATATCATCTGGGAGTGCCAACTGGGCCATTCGTGTAGTTTTGGCCAACGTCTCAAGTTCCGCGTTGAGCTCTGACATTCTCGTTTTAATCGTATCCATCTCATGCTCGGGATTGTAGAGCACTTTCACCTTGCGATCGATATCCCGCAAACACACACGGAGATTTGTTTCGGACGATGTTTCGTGGACGCCTACAGTCTGCTCTAGCTCGCTGATCCGCAGTTCCAAGCTTAGTGCCTCTCCTGACGCGATGGTCACTGCAGCACCTGAAATAATGGCATTGCTGGTGTTGCTGGTGTTGATTACTTCAGCGCCTTCGCTATCATTTGTTTTTTTTGCGTCTTGACAACTGGGCCCGTTTAGGCGCGTCAAGTGGTGGTCAACTTCTTGAAATACCGCGTTCATCCGTTTGAAAAAGTACCCGTCTTGGCCGCTAGCCTGCACCAGTGCTTCCAAAAGACTTTTGAGCCTTTGAAGCTCGGCGTCTTCTTCTTGATCCCCCTCTCGAATCTCACCAAGCTCTCGCGCGATTCTCGCTAGTCTTTGGGACTTGGTCTCTGCCCATTTTCTTGAGAGGTATGAGCTTCTTCCCAGCCGCTCTGCGACTAAAGAACCCAGGAAATCCACAAGATCTACCCGGCCAACCAAGTCGTTTTCTTCAAACTTCGTGAATGCCGAATCTGTTTTAAACGAGCTGGTCTCGATCTCCGGTAATGGGCTGCCTTCCATATCGAGAGATGGGGTTTCGAGCGACTCGACGTCAGATGTCTCAAACACTTCGGGGCCTTGGTCCAAATCAGGTAATGTTTCCATGTCGTGATTCACTAATGTATGCACTTGGCTTTCTTTTATTTTCTTAAATGTTCTTATCTCTTGGTTTTTTGAACCCCGGGGTTGCTGTGTGCACGTGTTTACCTACGTACACACGAGCCAAGTGCGCGATGGATTTATATGCTGATATGTACGACGATCTATGGTCAGATACTTCGGGGTCATATTGAACCAAAATATTAAATTTGTTCGTACCACAGGCATTTCTTGCGAGAAATTACTACGATACCACCCTAACTTAAATATATATAATTGCTTACATACGCACTTGTATGTACCCTCATGTATTACGTTTCGTCTCGTGCTGTCCAATTATTCTTACTTTGTCACGATCTGCACCACGTCCTCGTCGTGCACTGGATGCTGCAAACCACACTTCTGAGGCGAATGCTTAGCGCTTGAGCCCCAGACTAATGCATACTTGAACTGGTTTTTCATCTCCCGGTGGATGGAGTCACATACCTGTAGAATCGTCGAGTCGCGACGTACCACCATTGGGTCGTCAAACTTGGGCATGATGCCCCGTCTCTTGGTAAAAAGTCTAATCAAACCAAGCTGGCGCCAGATTTCTTCTTTTAACTCGTCAATGCCCAATTCCAACTCGCATGAAATGACCATGGTGTTGGGTTCGCGGGCCAATCTGTCGCATTCCTCTAAGGACACAACGTCTGCCTTGTTGTATACGTAGAGACATTTGATGTACGAGATGTGCTGCTCATTGATCACGTCAATGAAATCTTCGATAGTGCAGTTCTCGTCACGCACAAGAACATCCGCGTTATGGATCTTGTAGTCTTTCAAAAGCGCACTCACGATCTTCTCGTCCAAGTGCTTTGGTGGCGTCGTTGCGTTGAGTTTGACCCCACCGGTCTTTTTGATTTTCAACAGAATGTTGGGTTTTTCTTTGTTGAGCCGAATGCCCATGCTCTCCAACTCGTTCTCCAAGATCTGTCTTTGTTCCCCGCTCTTGGTGGCATCTAGAACCATGAGAATCAAATCAGATGTTCTCGAGACGGCAATTACTTGGCGCCCGCGACCTTTGCCTTGCGACGCAGCTTTGATTATACCGGGCAAATCCACTATTTGCACCTCTGCGCCATTATACTCAAGAATTCCTCCTACGGAAGTTAACGTGGTGAACTCGTAGTTGGCAGCCTCGGATTTAGTGTTCGTGACTTTCAGAAGAAACGAAGATTTACCAACAGAGGGAAATCCAATGAGGGATACCCGCGCATCTCCAGCTTTGGCAATCTCAAAACCCTGGCCGCCGCCAGACGAACTTTGACCGGGCTGAGGTTCTAAAAGCTCTCTTCTAAAGCGAGCTAATTTTCCCTTTAACAACCCAATATGGTACTCTGTCGCTTTGTTTTTTTGAGTGCGCGAGAGCTCTTCTTGAATCAGGGCAATTTTTTCTAGTATTCCCATATTTGCTGTGCTGTTTTTCAGAGGTACGATTCATAGGTCATGTTAATCATCATACCCGAGCAATGCCCGCACACAGACCCGTGCACCATATGACTGACAGGGAATCAGTATATGATCCTGTTTTATCCCAATCACCCAAATAAGTGAACTTTTGTAAAGTTCAGAAGGAGTAGGCACATTTTTGGCTTGTGTTTTTTTTTTCAAATACAGGGTGCCTGTTAATTCGAGGTTCCAAGTTTCGGTCAGTAGGATCGCCAAGTCCCGCAGCCACCTAAGTTGAGGTCGCTGAACCAGCCTGCACTCCGGCATCTCCTCATCTCATGCACCTTTCATCATCTCTCATGATTATCGTCCAACAACATGCCTAAAATCATCCATCGATATGACAGATCAGGTACCGATCTTACCGACGTCTTCGGCTCGTCTGTCCGCGCCAAGAAGAAAATAAAGACCATTGAGAGCTTGCTTGCAAGAGACGATTTACCTGCTGATATCAGAATAGAGAAGGAAAGAGCACTTAAGGCTTTGCGAGTGGACTTGAAAGCCAGACTTTTTGAGTTGAAGACACAAAAAAGAGCAAAGAAATATCATATGGTACGTTTCTTCGAAAGAAAAAAAGCAATCCGCAAACTCAAACAGGCACAAAAAGCGTTTGATGAAGCCACAGAGAACGGCGTGAAAAAGGATATCAAAAAGGCAAGGAAGGTGTTGAAACACTGTCAAATCGATGTCGCTTATAATATCATGTATCCCAAGTCCCACAAGTATATTTCTCTCTACCCAACTGGCCCTTCGGCTGCCGAAGTAGAAGACGAAAATGTCAAGAAGGGTATGCAAATCACCGACGCAAGAAGACTCGAGTTCAAGAAGAAAGTGGAGGATGTCATAGTCTCTGAAAAATTACCATTCACTTTCGAAGAAATCTTGAAGGGTAAGCACATTAACATAGACAACATCAGGTGGCCTCTGGAAATGACAGAGATCGATGCCGCCACGAACGATGCCAACGAGGAAGAAGACGACTTCTTCGAGTAACTATGCATTTCTATCATTATTTTATACATTATAACATGTCCCAGTTGCATCAATCTTGGTTTATGTTTACATCAATGTATGTTTTTGCTCGTACCGTATTTTCAATGCATCATTCACGCACATAATCACCACCTCTTGACCTCTCATATCATCAAAAATTTCTAACGAGCAAACCACTTTTCCTTTCTTGCCAAACAATTTTGGCGATGCTCGCTTAATAAGTAAAAGCTCCTTTTTTTCTGCGTCGCACAATATCAAAAACCATGATTCCTTTTGTGCCTTTGGAAAATGGGGAGCATAAACCTTAAAATCATTCGTTAATGGTGCATTATGATGCTCCAACAACACAGAGATGGTTTCGGGATCGTCTTGCTTGACTAAAAATTTTCCAGTTGGCAAATGTGACACAACACGCTTAAAAGATTTGACGGCTTCATCACCAGAGCTTTCCACCCCAAGGTGTTTCACAAAATTATTCATCTTTCCCTGGTGAGAGGACCCTAAAGTTGCCAAATCATTAACGTCTTTGACTTTGCTTGGGTCAACTCCAGGAAGCGCAACTAGGGCATTTTCATCGTCCCAGATTCTCTGTTTGAGGCATTGCATAACCTCAATCAAATTAAGAACAACTTGTAAGTATCCTAGTTCAGAAGCAACATCAATGAATGCTTGTAAAATACGCAATGCTTGGTCAAGCACTGAAATTGTGTCTTGAGCGTAATCGGCAATAGGGAGATCAATGCGACTCATAAATGCTTGGAGTAGCAAGAAAGCTTTGACATGAGGATCCCAAATGAACTCATAATCAATGTCTTCTGCTGGATATCTCATAGCCAGAGACATTTCCATATTTATGAGTTCTTCACCGTGTCTTGTAGCTAACTCATCGTATTCTGAGGCAAGACATAATATGCGCAAACAATCCCTGAAAGAAGTGTCCACGTTTAGATGCTTAAGCATCGTGCGTATCGACCTATGGGATAGATAGTAAAATGATGATATTTGCAAGAATGGCGTTGGTAAGAGCTGATCCTTTGCTCCAAAGTTCACGCACAGTGACTGCTGTAAATTATCGATAGTTTCATCAATAAGACCACCAAGATATCGAGAAATCCCCTCAGGGGACATGTCATCGATTCCGTAATACGTTGGATTATTATGCGCTCTTCTGTACAAAAACGTCCATGTTAAAAAGTCCATTGCTTGCTGGCGAGATTTGATAGTTCCACTTGCAATTTCGGCACCAATATGATTATCTAAAACTTTGTGTAATGATGATTCAACTGGGAATCCAACATTCAAAAAGTGCTTGTAAAATACTTTTTTAGACTCTTTCGTATAGACAATAGCTGTTCCGCTAGTGTCAAAGGCTGGGCGGCCGGCTCTTCCCATCATTTGCAAGATATCGGTTAAGTCCATGTCTCTATAGTCTTCAATTTTGGAATCGAAGAATTGAGTTCCTTTGATAATAACAAGATGAGCTGGTAAATTGACACCCCAAGCCAAAGTAGATGTAGCGATCAAAATTTGGATTTTGCCAGCTTCGAACAATTTGTGTGCTATTTGACGATCTGACTCGACCAAACCAGCATGGTGTAGTCCCATTCCAAATTGCAAGGAGAGTCGTAAGGTCTCATCTTTTACTTTCTCTGAAATATTTTGCAATTCCTCATCTGTCATTTTCAAAAACCTTCTTGGGTTCAGTTCCATTCCACATAGGTGAATCAAGTCAAGGGCCGTGAGTCTGGTTTGACGCCTCGAAGCGACGAAGATCAAGACTGGTTTCTCCGGGGAATGTTGTTTTATGGCCATGAAAGCTGGCTTATTCATTGTTTTCATCAATGGGCAAAAGCCCAAATTGTCTGGGAAACCATCAATGTACATTTGTAACGGGACAGGCCTCACAGACGACGAAAAGTTGAAGAGTCCCTCACTGACCCGAAGCCAACCTGCCATATCAATCGCATTTGATACAGCAGTAGACATTCCTAGCAAACGGATAGGTTTCTTTGTCCGCGCAGAAATGTAATTCATTCTGCTCACAATCATTTCCAAAATAGGTCCTCTATCGCTTGCCAATAAATGAATTTCATCCATAATAACCAACGAGATTTCTTGAACAAACTTTCTAGTTTTCCAATTCCGGGAAATACCATCAAATTTTTCTGGAGTTGTAATGATAATACTGGCTTCACGAACTTCTCGTGCTTCCGGCAAAGAGTCACCAGTCAATTCAACTAATTTATGGTTCGTATTCTTTGTGATTCTTTTCCGCCAGTCATCAACCCTTTCTCGAACCAAGGCTTTCATCGGGGCAATATATACTACCTTAGACCCAGGAAACTCTTTAAATGCATGCCATATCGCCAATTCAGCCACCACTGTCTTACCCGATCCCGTTGGAGAGCCAACAAACACATTCGAGTTATTATTGTACAAGGAATGAAATGTCATAGTCTGCATAGGGTTAAAGTAGCGGAATTTTGAACTGTAGATTTTCTCCACTTCTTTGTTGTGCAATGCCGTTATAGGCAAAGGTTGCAAGCGTAATAAGTTTGTTCTAATTGTATCATTGATGGGTTTGATAAGGTGTTGAAACGAGACGGAATGGATTGTCTCGGATCCAATCCATTTATCGGAAAGAACCCTGACAACAATTTGTGCTGGTGGCGGATCAGATAGCGGAATCATGAAGTCAAGTTCATGCGGTGTGCTCATTTGTTTTCTACGAAGAATGAATTTTTCCACGTGTAAAATTCTCGAGTCGCCAGAATCTTCAATCGTGACCCAAAAGAATTGAGCATTGCCGTGAAACTTGTCATCCCAAATAAAGTCAGGTTCTAAAAATACGTGCATGCGGGCCACATTGTTCGTAATTGGAAAAACCTCAGCATCAATCTCAATGTAAGGGAATCTTCCCACAAGTTTATACAATTTATCGCCAGCACCGGAATTGTGAACCAAGTCCCCAAGATCAGCCGCTGAATATTCGCGTAATGTATCGATGGATGGGTTTTTTGAGCGAATGTTTCTCATGATTGGCTCAGAAAGATCAAATTGACTCAAAGGATGATCAAAAGCCCAGCATTTTTGGTCAATAGACTTGCAAAGTGAAAGCATAATCTTCAGAAAATTTCCCCATCTGCGGTTAATACTTATCAAAAATAAAGCACGGCATATTCGCGCAGAGTTTTGAGCCACATAATTGCAATCAGAAACGAGCGATGATTCTTTAAGGTGGATCTGTGAGATAAAAGCCTGGAGAAGAATGTTAGTTTTCCATTGGTTGGACTCTGAATCTCCACCGACTTGGCATGGAGTTTGATTTTCTAATACCCTTTTTAACTCCCCTTTCTCTTCTTCACGAAACTTAATATTATCAAATTCACTGCTCATACTTATCATTGATAAGACGTCAGCCTCAGTAGCTTTCGGATTGAGCATGTGATTAAAAATCTCGATCGAGTTGTGAAGCAAATAGAAATCTGAAGCCACTCTACCCAAATCCTTAGCAATAAATGATCCAGAGTTTTCATCAAAAACAATCATTTGTAACAGATGAAGCCTTCTTGCGGCATCAATAATCATATTACGCCGACGATTCAAAAGCATGGGATCTTCTTCAAGCTCTTTCCAGTTAATGGCATAGACATGGGGATTCTGTCTCATTCTCACCATCATGTATGTGTAACCAAGCCATTGAACACCCTCCTCAATAGTTGTGACTGTACCCAATGAGATCTCTGCATTCAAATTATCAATAAGTTTAGCCAGAAGCTTTGACTCAATTGGGTGTTGCTGACAAATTAATGACACGTAATGATCAATCCTGTCACTTGTTGTGCATAACACACCTGTACCAAATTTTTCAAACTGAGGTCTTCCAGCACGTCCAAATATCTGAATTACATCTGAAATGCCCAAGTCAGTGAAGCCACCTTGTTTCGCATCGTAAACTTGAGTCCCTTTCACAATTACAACCGCAGCAGGTAAATTGATACCCCAGGCTAAGGTTGCCGTGCAACACAAAACTTTGATCGCACCACTGAGAAACATTTTCTCGGTTAAGTTACGATCTGAGCGAAGCATACCTGCGTGATGAATACCGAATCCATGCTGAAATAATTCACGTAAATCTTTTGAGCGGTGTTTGCCCGCAGCCTCACGTTTAAACCAATCATAGGAGTCGCAGGTGTTAGAGGTATCGAAAAGATCAAGATCACCGTGTTTCTGAGCATTCGAAATATAAGTTTGAGCTGTCTTTACAGTGTCTTTCCTGGAATGGACAAAGACCATGACCTGAACGCCCTGCCGAATGTGCTCCAATAATTTGTCATACGATACTCGATCGAGATTTTCACGAGCTGTTTTTGACCCTGCTTTTCCCCTAACACCCATAAGTTCTTGCTTCAAGGGACATGGCCTAAACAGTTGATCGAAATAAAACATTCCAATATTTCTGTTTACACCCAAGAAATCAGCGACATCCATGTAGTTGGGGAGAGTAGCAGAGAGACCGACTACTCTGATCATCAGTTGAGTACTCTCAACTTGTCGCAAAGTTCTGGCAACTAAAGTTTCAATAACAGAGCCTCGATCTTCATGCAACAAGTGAACTTCATCAATGATCAAAAGTTTAACCTTTGCAACTAAATCTGTGTCACCATTGGATTTACGAGTGATAACATCCCATTTTTCAGGTGTAGTGACAATGATTTGTGTGGTCATGATTTCAGCTTTGGAAAGTTGCATGTCACCTGTAAGTTCTCTCACTTTTATACCAAGCCACTTCAACTTCTGGGAATATTTTTCGACAATTTCCGCAGCGAGAGCCTTGAGCGGAGCCACGTATATGATTTTAAACTCCTCATAATCAATATCTATGACGTCTTCCTCCGCCTCTGTCACGAATTGGCCAATTGTGTGGAGGATTGTCAAAAGAGCCACATCTGTTTTACCTGCTCCTGTAGGAGCACATACCAACATGTTTTCATTAGTGTTGTAAGCCACTGGAAACACCAAGCTTTGCATTTTATTGAGCGTCCGATACAGAAACGTACCTCGGCACAAGTAATCAAGCTCATTGATTTTCACCAATTGCGAGTTTTTAATGTAGTTGTTTGATATATTCTCAGGATAAGGTATGATGATTTCTTCGTGTGTAGGATAGCTGTCTCGTGTTGTGCCAGTCGGCAACAGATACAGCTTACCAGTAATGGCAATCACGTTTCCCACCTCCTGTTTTTTAAACACGTGAGGATACTGCCCTTTTGTTATCACGGCCGGCGCGAGTTTTTCTCTTTTGCGTTTCTCTCGATCAAGTGCAAGCTGCTCCACACGTTGCTTGGGTGTCATGAAGCTAGCATCCTGCTCCGCACTGCCTTTCATGATATCCGGCAGGGCCAGCACACTGGAGCTGAGCAAAATATGGCGATTTTGTACTATTTTCGAGATGAGATCAAACTCATCAAAGCCCAAAACGTCGAATAGCGCCGACTGCAATTGTTCATCGCTGGCGTTTTCTTGCACAATATTCTGGACTAAACTAATTGTCTCATGTATATCCTGCCCTCGAGAACGACTGACTCTAGAGCAATTCTCTTTGATTTCATCTAGAGTAGACTCCTTACCACGTGAGCCAATAATAATGTTTTTAAGATTCTCAGTTGAAATGTCATCGAACAAATTTAGAGTAGCCTGGATGTTCGCTCGCGGAACCGATTCGCCATCAACTTTGGGCAATTTCAGCAGCATCAGGGCATCTATAGTATCCATGGCATGAGACATGGATGACATAGCCTGCATGTATGACTTAGTAGAAGATACCGAATAATGTGCCATTTTCTCTTGGGTTTTATTCGATATTTGGTGATAAAGGTAGGCAGTGAAGTTGCCGCAAGCGACTTCCGCCTTCGCGTAGTCACGTGATATAGAAGCATCTGTTAAGGCGCGGGTCCAGCTCCCGCGCATCGCATCTCCAAAAAATTTCCAACCCATATTAATAACATTGGCAATAGAATCATAAGACAATATGGGCAAGAAAAGCAAATCTGCGACTAAGTCTGCATCTACAGCAGCAACAGCTAAACCAAGTCAATCTACCAAGAACAGCGGTAAACGAGTGCATGAATCTGAGAGCGAAAATGAGGGCTCGGACGCTGAGAATTTGGTCGATGAGCTCGATGAGGAGTTCGATGAGGTGGCTCAGCTTTTGGGTGACAACATCGAAGACCCCGAAAAGAAGCAAAACGAAAAACAAAGAAAGAGAGAAGAGGCTAGGTTGGCTCAACAACAGCAGCAAGACGCTGCCATCAAACCCACGCGTGCCGAAATTGCTGCCGATGAGGAAGACTCAGACAATTACGACTTTGATAATGCCGGGTTTTCGGAGCCCACGCTCCATGCAATCCATGATATGGGCTTCAGCAAGATGACAAAGGTGCAGGCCAAGACGATCCCGCCATTGTTGGCTGGAAGAGACGTTTTGGGCGCCGCCAAAACCGGGTCCGGTAAGACGTTGGCATTTTTACTTCCAGCCGTCGAGCTCTTGTACTCGCTCAAGTTTAAGCCCAGAAACGGTACAGGTGTGATTGTAATCTCGCCCACGAGAGAGTTGGCTCTTCAAATCTTTGGCGTAGCCCGTGAGTTAATGCAACACCACTCGCAGACATTTGGTATCGTCATTGGTGGTGCTAACAGAAGACAAGAGGCTGAGAAATTGGCCAAGGGTGTCAACTTGTTGATCGCCACCCCGGGTAGATTATTGGATCATTTGCAGAATACACAGGGCTTCGTGTACAAGAATTTGAAAGCGTTGGTGATAGATGAGGCGGACAGAATCTTGGAAATCGGGTTCGAGGAGGAGATGAAACAAATTATCAAGATCTTGCCTAACGAAGACAGACAGTCTATGTTGTTCTCGGCCACACAGACTACTAAGGTCGAGGACTTGGCCCGTATGTCATTGAGACCAGGACCGTTGTACATCAATGTCGTTCCGGAGGCTGCAGCTTCTACTGCTGATGGTTTGGAGCAGGGATACGTCGTATGTGAGAGTGATAAGAGATTTTTGCTCCTCTTTTCGTTCTTGAAGAGAAACTCCAAGAAGAAGATTATTGTGTTCCTTTCCTCCTGTAACTGCGTAAAATACTTTGGAGAGTTATTGAACTACATTGACTTGCCTGTGTTGGACTTACATGGCAAGCAGAAACAAGCCAAAAGAACGAGCACTTTTTTTGAGTTCTGTAACGCGAAGCAAGGTATTTTGATCTGCACGGATGTGGCTGCCAGAGGACTTGACATTCCTGCCGTCGACTGGATCATTCAGTTCGATCCACCCGATGACCCAAGAGATTATATTCACAGAGTGGGAAGAACCGCCAGAGGTACCTCCGGCAAGGGTAGATCGTTGATGTTCTTGACCCCATCTGAGCTTGGGTTTTTGCGCTACTTAAAGGCTGCCAACGTGCCTCTTAACGAATATGAGTTCCCAGCAAACAAAATTGCAAACGTGCAATCCCAATTAACTAAGTTAATCAAATCTAATTTCTGGTTGCACCAAAGTGCAAAGGATGGATATCGCTCATATCTACAGGCATATGCTTCGCATCATTTGAAGACTGTTTATCAAATCGACAAGTTAGATCTTGTCAAGGTGGCGAAGTCATTTGGTTTTGATGTCCCTCCAAAAGTCAATATCACCATTGGGGCTAGCGGAAAGTCCATCGAAAAAAAGCACAAGAAGCAAAGGAGAGCCTGATGGGCTCTTAAGTAAAGAGAATGTGTATCATAGCAAAAAACGTAAATCATCAATTTTTAACTGGGAGCTTGAATTTGGAAGACATCGTAGTAGCCTTTCCTTCATGATATAAGCGGATTGCTCATTCAATCATTTTGGTTATTCCTTGTTGTTTTTCATCAATTTTTTTTTTCCTTTGTTTGGTTCCTTATCGTGACAACGAACGTCTAGCGCGAGAGCCATAACATGAGGTCTTCGCGCATCGGCTTTTCTGGTGGCATACGCTGGAGGATTCCGAACTTCAGACAAAGAATATGAAAGTATTGACAGAGAGAGATGCATTTCTACTGGATTATGAAGTACTACAGCACTTGAATGAATTGAAAGAAAAGTTTAGCTGGAGCTTCACAGCAGAGGATGACGCCAACGCAAAATATAAAAGAAAGAGATTTGCAGGCGCAGGCGTTGGACTAGAGACGATCACCAGAGACATTTTGCTGTACCTAACGAAAAATGCTGCGGGAACCATTACCTCGGAGCACAGTTTTAGCGGACTTGTGAGATTTCTCAATGGTTTTGACTTAATGAAAGCCGAGAAGCTTCAGATTGTAAATTCGTTACCCAGATCAATGGTTCATCTCTACGGTTTGGTTGAAGAGTGTGATCAGAGGTTAGATCAAGACTCATGCCAGTCCATAATCGATAAAATCGATGAGCTTTTTCCAGTGGCGCAAGAAGAAGGTGAAGGAGATGAGCTAGAGAATGAGCAAGAGCAAATGCATGTGGAGGAGTTCTGAGATGAAAACATATGTGGGATACATGTGTAAGATAACATTAACTATCCAGAAAGAGAAAAAAGGAGTTAAAAATATCAACAAACTACCAAGTATATATCCTTATTTTATATCCTTTTACTAGCTACAATTTTTGACTGAATCTATAAAAACGCTTCCATTACCCGACACTTAGAGTTCATTGTGTCCACGTCATTCTCGTCTGGTTTTCCCCCGAAGACCTTGAGCCCATTAGTTTGCAACTCCTTTTTGAACTGAAGCATTCTTTCACTGAGTCCTTGAAACACCCCCGCAGGCCCGTCAAAGGTTTCACTGTTTTCTTTAATTTGTATCCATGAGTTCTCTCCGTCAAGAGTGGGAATTCGGTCAAGCTCTTCATTTTCTTTATTGATGACTTCCTTTGAGAGCATTTTAGTCAACTCGACTTCTTCGGTGGTCAAATCTAGGGAATATTCAGTGGAACTATCTGCCTTGACTACATCTTCGACATCAAAATGATTTGCCACCAAGTGGTCGATGATGGGCCATCCAAACGCGTTGGCGAATCGGCGTCGGACCACAATATTGTTATGGGCGTCTGGCATAAGATTTACCAAAACCTTGCGCCACAGCATGTGTTTGTGATATTCCCGTGCAATCTCTTCCTCGAAGTGCTCGGTCATTGAGCCTAGCCACAACTGCTTAATCTCATCACTCTTAGTAGATATTTTTTTAATCATTCCCACCTTCTCTCCTTCACTCGACCTGTGCTTATGTTCTCTTTTAGGCGTCCTATCTCGATCTTGTTTTGAGAAATTTTTTGAAGTGCTTGAGCGAAGCGGCGGTAGATCCTTTTCCGTGTACACTTTATCGTGCAAGATCACATTTTCTCGTGAGTCAGGATCGGTGATATATTTCATAGGAGGTAGTGAAGGGAGAAAAATAGAAGTGGCACTCTCCAACATCGAAGGTTTATGTAGTTTACCCAAAGACTCGCCAAGTGAATGTTCATCTGAAGCAGAATTAGGCTTTACTTTATCCTGAGCTAATTTCTGTTTTTGAGGCAAAAAATACGAGAATACTGCCAGAAATGGCAGACTTGACGAGTCCATACGGCTATCAGGTAAGTCGCGCGGAATTTTTGTCGACAGACTGACGGACGCCACTGAGTTTGTTCTTGATGAAAGTTCACCTTCGGACTTTTTTGTATCCAAAATCACAGAGAGCCCCTTGTAATCTAGATAGAGCAATGCGGAGGTGCGCAATGGGACAATGCCATCGTTGAACGCATTGGCATATGCGGTTCGACGAACAAATTTCTTAAGAATTCTGTGAGTTGGGCCTGAAGGAAGTAGTAACAAAAGAGGCTTATCGTCCTGCTCTGTAAACTGAAGGCCCAAGTCGTGACCGGTTCTTCCGGCGACACCAGCATGAAGCGCAAACTTCACGTACGCCGGATTTTCATGGATGACGCCAAGCATGGGAGAGGCTAAAGTGATGAAATTTACAGGTTGAAGGTTTTTGAACAACCACGGATAATTAGTTTCGAGGTAAGCGATAGTGAAGGTCTGTACAAGGCCGCCCAACGAGTGACCCACGAACGAGATTTTGTTTGCATTTTTGTAGGAGTCATTTTTGAAGAGACTGACGACGTATTCCGCGACACGACTGCCCAAGTACTTGATGCCTCTCTCGGTCTTACAGGCGTTTCCAAAGAAGCCCTTCACCACCACGTTCTCCGAACACGCATCGATCATTTCCTTCAAGAACAACATATCGGCCGAAACGTTCGAGTGAAGACCGTGCGTGAGGATGACCAAGTGTATTGGTTTTGATAGGTCGGGCTGAGGCAAGTTCCATAGGTCTAAGGTGTCATGCACCCCCACGACCAAACGCGGGTTCGGCTTGAGAGCAATGCCCTCGTTCACATCACGCTCGCTGGAAATGCACACCTCGAAGTTGACTACTTGAGAAAGGCTAAAAAGCATCTGTGAGCTGACATCAACCAACCACTTGTACGTGTGTTTATAAGTATGGCAAGAGAGCTCTGCATGGAAAGCATGTCCCGGATGAAGCTGTGGCTCGAACACCGGCTGGTCAGCCGTCACAAAGGTTTTCTTCGATATGCAGAAGCTGCTGGGGCGGCAGTCCACATAGAGCGAGTATGGCCCCGTCACATACGCCGCACGCAATGCTAGAGGCTCTGTGTTGCGAACACGAAGCCACAAGTTCGCTGGCGGCCACACAAAGTAGTCTTCCTCTGATCTGCAAGGCGAGTACTCGATCTCGAGGCGGATTGTCTGGCCGATGCCAACGCTGTGAAGAGATTTGTACATAAGTGATGACACCATTTAAGTTTGGAGAGGCGTGCGGAGGTGTGCGGATGTGTGCGGAGGCGAGAGCTATGAAGAGGCGAGAGCTGTGGATGCGAATGGCTTGCGTTCTTTATGTGTACTCTATCTTCACAGCACGGTGGTTTAGTCATGAAACTGCACTGTAAAAGAAGCAGTTCGATGATATAAAAAAGAGGTGAGGGGTTTGGTGTATTTTTTCTGCGTGGAGGGGCGGATGTCACTGTGAACTAGCAAGTCCGAGCCGAGTGCTATTGCATTGAGAATGGCAGAAGCCTCTTGATACCTGGTCAAAGGTATATAATACGTGGTGTTTGTTTAAACTCACAAAAATTGATTGAGAATAGCTGGAGCCGAAATTCCGAACATGTATCTAGCAACGGGATAAGATCTGGTGATGAGGCTGTAGATAAGCCTACGAACCAGGCGCACGATTATAGCTGTTTCGCAGCGCAATCATGGAAATACAGGAAATTGGCAAATCGCACGGCCCAACGCCACAGGCACTCATGAATTATATATACGAAATCAAGAATTTTATTTTTAATCTTTTCTTTTTTTTCTATTTTCTCTTTCTGAAATACAAATAGTCTCTTGGTCCGAATCAAAGTATCATGATCGTGTGTCTAAATGAAACATCAATCATGCGCTAAGCCGTGCGAGTCCCCGCGAATGCAGACCGTTCTTTCGGCACTACCTCTGGTCTTGTAAGCTGAGCGTGCAGGTTAAAGGCAACAATCAGTAGCATCGGACTCTGAGAGAGCGACCTCCCTCCATCCAGTTTCCAGTATTTCCTCGTTGCTTTCCAAGTGTGGACTTTGCCGTAATTCTGGCGTTGGAAAATACTGATTTGCTTTGTTGCGAGTCTCTTGGAGCCGTGGTGTCGCTGACTCAAACCTGAAGACAAAAGCAAAGATATCACAGAAAGAACAACCGCGATGACGGAAGAAAGCGTTGATTTCCACCCCGTTGAACTTGCTGCACATTTCCTACTCTCCAGCTCATTGGATAATCTACACGAAAACTTCCTGCTGTTGCATGAGTCACAAAAAATACTCCTCACCCGCTTGCATTTTATCGAAGCTCGCCTCGGAGCAATTTCTGAATCTCTAGATTCCTCTCTGTTTGACTTGGAAGGTTTCCGAACACGTGTAAAAACCATACGCAAGAAGCTCCAGGAGTGTGCCACCACCGTCAATAAAGTGGAGGCAAAAGTGGAGACGCTTGAAGACTCGGAAAATGCTGTATAAACCATGGACTCATCACATCAACCACAATATACACTTACCGTGTCACTAAGATCCAGGAATACTTTTCGGTTTTTTCATCAACTGTGACCAAGAAATGCTTGTTGTTCTACAATTTGCATACACTTCGTTTGATTTTATTTTTTTTTGTACTATGGCACTAGGGCACACAACTTCCTAATATCTCAAGTAGTCGAAGAATCTGTATGGGTACCCCGCGTATTTGAGACTAAAGATATTCAAGAAAATCCCGCACAACAAGTAGAAACAAAAGCATACAATGATGGTTGCAAGGTACTGAACGCGGGGATTGGTAATTTGAGGTACCTTCACCGTCAATACTATAAATAAGATGCCAATGAGTCCGTACAATGGAGCCACCGTCTGTGTCTCAAACAAATATTGCATTTGAGGGGAGGGTGCATAGAACTCAATGCCGTTTCCGTCATCCCGGAGGTATGGCGGGTTTTTGATTTGGTTGAACATCAAGCCAGTAAGACACATTATAATAAGGACGATCGACGCAATCCCCCAAATAATGGGCGATTTGGCCAAACTAAACAAGCGTGCACGGTATGGTCTCATCACAAAGAAAGCCGCAAATGTAGATATCGCGTTTATGGTGATTTTGTTATGATCAACCGGGATATGAATGTCGATGCGGTGTCCCGTGATTCCAGAGACCCATTTTGAGAACATTTCCACGTGGTTTCCCTGAAAAAACTCGTATTCCCGGTACTGCGTAGGAAGCGAGGTCGGCTTGACTCCTTTTTCACTTGGAGGATAATTAAAAACCTTGGGAATTGACTCCAATTTTAACATTTTAAATAGCTTCTTGGAGTCACTAAGCTCAGACATCAAAAAGTACACGTTTTTTCCATCTTCAGCTACTCCGTCAGGGTATGTCTTCATGTAAGAAGTTGCAACAGTTTCATAATGAGGAGTAAACTCGCTGCACAACAAGCAGCTAACTTGTGGACTCTTTGAAGTCATGAAAAGAATGAGATGGTAATCCCTCTCACCGTAGAGTACCTTCTTGTAGTTTTCATCAGAGATATGAATGATACCATTCTTACCCTTGCTCACAAGAACGTCTTGAAGTTCTTTGTTTGTATACGCTGCAAAAGCAAACGCCCACAAAAGTGAAAACAAGAAAAACGGAGTCGAACTCTTCATTGCTGCTTAATGTGATAGGTGTCCAAGTACGCCGTGTCATTAGTGCGTTGCGTTGCGGGTGCTCAACGAGACACGTCACGTGCGCGGCTTGGGCCAGATTGGGTGCGTGCCCCATGCAAATCAACTGTATTGAATAAAAGGTATTGACAAACTAATTTCGATAATTTTTGAGTTATGTGGGTAGTGTAACGCATGGCGCACTAGACTTCACTGATCTGGGAACTCTCGTACCCTAATGCGGTTGCTGCTCCCTATTGAGATACGACACACACCATCTCCAGTCTCAAATCTCTCAACGAGTAAAGTAAAAGAATGATTCAGTTCTAATAGACGACAGTCTAAAAATGCACCGTAAACACTATCGTTCCATTCATTTGTTATGAAAATGGGCTTACGGGTGAAGCTGTCAAATACAGACGCACGGATAGCTGGTCGGTAATTCTTTAACTGCTGTGCGTCGTCCTTTCCCAGTCGTAAATGAAATGTCACATCCGTGTTGTTGTACGTCGTAACAATCTCTATTTTTTTTCTGTTTGACATACACCACTCAAAAGCAGTATTTTCAACAAAATTTCCCAATGCTTGGGGGATGGACATAATTTCTGAAGGCTCATTCCCATTATGCGCTAACATTATCTTGAAATGACCTTGTTCGCCCCGATTGTATGTTGAGGCTATTAGCTTGTATGTCCCAGGCTCAAGATCTGAAATTTCATGGTAGAATATTCCATGTTTATACTTTTCGTAGAAAATGAGTTTGGATTGGTCTAGTCTGCGAATTTTTCTACCCCTTTCCCATAAAGTGCAATGTACCAAATGTAGATTCACATCTACATTTTTCTTCACACAACCAAGAACCATCACAAAACGAGTTTTGTGTTTGATTTCAAGATCAAATTGAGGATTGTTGATAAATGTTTCATTTGCCCAATTTCCTCCTGATGTCTCTGGACCCCAATATCCTTCCACGTCTGAGAGCGTATTGGTGAAAGAACTCTTGGCTCTTGTGAGTAATATATTTTCTGTGCTATGATAAAGAGTGACAGAAAATTTGCTTGAGCATTTCTCCTTACCTACCACAGTCACAATGTGACTTTGATATGACTCAATATTAAGCTTCAATAAATAATGCTTAGAATTGACGTATTTTCCCCGATGTAGGCATTGATATTCGTCACTAGTGTAGATAACATGTTCAGCATCTTTCCAAATTGAGACACAAAATTCAGCTTTGTCTTCCAGGAACTTTTCCACAAAGAGCCATATCTCAGTACTTTTTTCTGAATTATTCCGGAGCTGAAACTGTGGTTTGTCACCCAAAAACCCAACAGGCCAAAGAGAAGGAGAAGTCACAAAAAATAGCTTTTTCTCCCTAAGATGTTGCTTTTTCCAATTCAAGTACAAGTATTTGAAATGTCGAAGAAAAGCGCGGTCAATCTGAAACAGTCTTCGAAATTTTTTATTGTCTTCCTGTTGAAATGCCCAAGGATTAGTCAAGGTGAACAAATCTGCTTCTGGATCATAATCAGTCAAGACATAATCGTGATTGCTGATAATTCCAAGTGTGTCTTCGAGTGTTTGATTTATTCTACCAGTGCCTAGTCCAATCATGAGACATCGGGAGAGCTTCATCTTCCATAACTCCGGAAGACGAATTTGGTTATCATGATCAAGTATGCAGATTTCAGGGAGCCAACCAGTCAACGCAAAAGTATCATTGGCCATATTGGACCCATCAAAGCAATAGTTGGCCTCAAACCCAGTAAGATATGCCTTTTCTATAAGAGCGGGCCATCTAAGTGATTCATCTCCAGCAGAGCGCACAAACAAATACCTTCCACTACCTGAAACAAAATAAGGCAACTTTGTCGTAATCCCAACTTCACGCCAACATCCATTCGAAAAAAGACGGACTTTTGCAGTTTTGTTGTCAAAGACTGTAACAGATTCTTTGAGTTTACTTGTAAGCCCTAACTCAGATATAGAGATAAGTGACAGCACAAACGAACAATCTTCAAGAACATCTTGGTAGACGTCCAGAAGTTGATTTTGCTCAAACTGTATCTTACGTGGCATTTTGTCAAGTGACATATCTTTTATGGGGCAAAGCAACGAAGGCTCGAGATCCCTGAATTTCACAGGATGCTCCAGCCCAAAATCAGGAAGTCTTAAATTATCGTCTGACATTGTTAGCGGCGCGATATTCATTGAGGAGCTTTCCCCGAAATGAAGTACCGGGAACCAATAGCCCCCACTGGTGGCATCGGTTGAGGTTAGCCAAGAAAACCTTTTCTGTGCCAGGAGAGCAGCTACACCCTTCTCTAATAGCTGCTTATAGTATTCTATAGCATAAAAAGCTAGCTGTGTGATATTTTTCTCAGGGATTCTGTCCAGTATGGCTAAAAGTTTGTTTATTTTATTGCAAGCCGAACTAGCTTTATCTTTAGCTAGCTCTGGTTTGTTTCTAGCCAATTCCCAGTGACTTAGCTGTAATAATGCAAGGCATTCACTAAGCATTTCTGAAAATGCAACTGTTTGCGTTCCACTCATTGAGATTCGTGCATTCCCCTAGAGTAGGTTTTAAAGATAAATGATTCAAATGTCTTCATCATCATGTCAACATTAGGGGATAAGCCTCATTGCGCGCGTCTACTATGACTAGTCTCACCTTAGTATACCAGTATAAAAGTTTTTTCTGTCGCGGGGAATTTTTCCTTTTTTTTTTTAATTGAAGGATAGTTTGTTGTTTTTATTTATGCTCTCTGTTCAGCTTCGTTTCAAATTCTCTGAATAAGTGTGTAGCTTACGGAAGTCCCATAACTCGAACCAGAATCAATAACCTGCAGTGATGGGTTCTCCGCGTTTTCTCTTCACCACCCTACAAAATCGATAGCCTCGCTTCGTGTGCGTTCAATGAATACCGAGTGCCCAAGTTCTTTTTTTTTATCTTTTTTTTTGTTTAAAGGTCAATTCTACTCAGCTTCCCCGATCTGCTTGATACCAAACTCGTGGTGAAGTAGCCATTTCTAGCAATGCATATATCGAAAGTTATCTATGTTTTTGTCTTCAGACTACTCAATGCGTTTTCAATTAGAACATTCTTCCAACCAGATGAGTACTTTCAAGCATTAGAGCCCGCCCATCAATTCGTCTATGGATATGGTTACTTGACGTGGGAATGGCAAGAAGCCCTTCGATCGTCATTACATCCGCTTCTCTATGCGTCTTCGTATAAAGTTTTTAATGTGTTGGTCTCAGAAACATCGTCAGTAATTATTGCACCAAAAGTCATGGGTGCATGCATCGCTGCTACAAATGATTTCTTCACCTATAGGCTTGCGTGGAATTATTGGCAGAGTCCCGGTGTAGCAAGAACCGCCTTTGTACTCTCTCTTTTAAGCAGCTGGAATTGGTTTGTTTCAACGCGATCATTTCTGAATAATTTAGAAATGGCTCTCACCGCTATTGGTCTTTCGTTCTGGCCTTGGCATCACTATAAACTAATACCGCTCTTGACGTCATGCTTCTTTGGATTTTTGAGCTGCATAGTGAGGCCCACAAATGTCATTTTGTGGGGATTTCTTGCAGCATTACTAGTTGCAAGAAACATCAGAAAATTTTCCAGACTTGCGTTTCTCTTTGTTTCAGCATCTGTTTTATTAGGAATGACGTTGATTCTATCAGCTCTCGCGGATCGTCTCTTTTATCTCCGCTGGACGTTTCCAGTCTATAACTTTTTAGAGTTCAATGTTTTTAAAAACCTTCTGGTATTCTACGGCTCAGCCCCATGGCATTTTTACTTCCTTCAAAGTCTTCCCCTCATTCTTATGGGATACCTTCCCCTTTATTGTATTGCACTTTATAAGCATCGAAAATCCTCCCTCGTTGGCCTTTGCTTATTCTTTATTGCAGCATTCTCTTTTATCTCACATAAAGAATTTCGCTTCCTTCAGCCACTTTATCCCGTGATGATAGTTTTATGTGCAGAAGTCATTTATCAAGAGAGACATCGCAAATTCGCCAAACCAGTCGTTATTATGGTTGTAATTTTTCATGCGTTTGTTGCCTACTTTTTTACCAGGGTAAATGAGATTGGCGAGATTCACGTAATTGAATTTTTAAGAGATAATCTGGCGGTAGAATCTGTCGGATTTCTTACGCCTTGCCATTCGACCCCCTGGCAAAGTATGTTGCACAGACCAGATTTAGTTTTGAAGTCGTGGTTTTTAACGTGTGAGCCACCTCTTCATTTAGCAAGTGGGACCATTGAAAACGTACAAGCGTATCGTGACCAACTGGATCAATTTTT
This sequence comes from Metschnikowia krissii, assembly GCA_030561945.1. NCBI lineage: Eukaryota > Fungi > Ascomycota > Pichiomycetes > Serinales > Metschnikowiaceae > Metschnikowia > Metschnikowia krissii. The sequence continues at coordinate 318,330 of JAKTYP010000061.1, read as the reverse complement.
TGATAATCCGGTGTCTTTCTTACAAAATTTGCCATATGAGTGGCCTTCTCATCTTGTCATTTTTCAATCTATGGAAAAGGTGGTTCAGAAAGAACTCACAGATTATCATGAGTGCGAGCGGATCTTCAACAGCTATTTCCATTGGGATCCCCGGCGCAGTGGCGATATCATTATCTACTGCCGAGCTGAAACGAAAACAGAAATCGAATGAATACATATTAGCTTGCAAAAATATTAGAAGAATACATCGCGCTTTATACACACATAAATCATGTCTGTTTTATTGATTTAATACGAAACCAAGCATTATTACCAAGCAGAGTGCAAAAACATCTTGAGACATGTATTGTCGTTAGGACCAGTAAGAATGCATAGCCAGTCACATTGACAGTCAATTGTAGTTAGCTTCGTGTGAGAAACATGAGACATGAGCTTTATATCAATCACCCGTGACTAACCGAAATCAGAATTTACACCCCATTCATTAATATCATGAGTTATGGAAATTACACGTGGCCTTGCATGATTTTACGGCAGACAATTCACGCTCCAAGCGCTCTACCTTGTCTTGTAACACATTTTGCTGCAAGTGCGAGATCAAGTGCTCATCGTTGATGATTTGAAACAGCTTGTTTTTTTCCTCGAATTCTTGTGTCAAATGTGCTATCTTCCTCTCTAACTTTGCCACTTGTACCTCTTGGGCTTTGATTGTTTTCACCAAGTCCTTTTCGTGAGACTCAGCATTCTCTATGCGCAAGGTTTGCATATTCAATCTTGATATAAGAGACTCGTTTTCCTCCCATAGATGTGCATTTTCTTTCACAAGCCTATCGTTGCTGGTATTTCCTGAAAGTGCCAATACTTTAGATAAGTGAGCAAAAGCTTGGTAGTATTCTGAGTCGCGCTTTTCAATCTTGTCTCGCTCAGTAAGCCTCTTGGTAATTGTACTCCACGGGTCGGCCATTGCATCTAACCTCACCGAAACCAGTAATAACAATGCCAGGTCAAGATATATGTTCCGAATTACCTAATTGCTTTGCAGTTTGTGAGGATCAGACTTGGCAGTTTAGGCGCTGCTTAATAAGTTACGGGACTGAGGCGCGCTTTCCGGTCTCGTCCAGAACCTGGCTTGTGCGATGCCAAAATTATTATACATCTGATAAGCGACCCCATAATCTGTGAGCAGTCTGAGCGCGACACCATACGTTACCCCAACTAGCTTTGTATAGTGACACCAAGCTACTGCCTACATATGACAACTGCTTGAATATAGATAGTATTTTCTTTCTTTTTCTTCTTGTTCTCAGGTAGACATCTCTATTCTCCCAACATACCACCAAGCCCGGAGGATTTCCGACATTCTTTTGTGAAGATCCGAAACTTGACGCAATTACACACTCGCGTATACTGAGGATACTTAAAGCACCAACTTTTGCATTTCGTGAAACGAGATACATTCTGCAGCTTTTGCATAATCTGTGAAGGAAAAGTGCATAAACGCTCTATTCCATCGTATGCCACCTCTGGTCTCGGGCTCATGGTGGCCGTTATCAACAGAATCGGCGTATGCAAAGCGACGTCCTTCCGAGGGGAACAATACAAAAGGCAGCAAGGAAACACAATCAGACATCCTTGATCAGCCCAAAACAGCTAAATTCTGGTCTTGGTCTGCCGATCTGGTTATGGGGCCACGTGAAATAGAAAGTGAAACGCCACAGTCCCACAACGTTGAGCATCATATCGAGCCACAGAATCCATGGTGGTCTTCGATCTTAAGACCACAATCAAATTTAACTAATCAGTCCAATGAGCTAGAATCTGGGTCCTCTGGAAGTATGCATAATTCGTTAAAGACACGTGCATCTCCTATTGAGTCAACTTCTTTGAGAACCACAAACAATTTCGCTGACAAATCCAAAACAGACAATCTGCACAGCGGCTGGCTATCTTGGCTAACTTTCTCAAACACTGAGCTGGCAGACGGAGAAAGTGACACAGAAGACAAACGGGATCTCGAGCTGTTTCGTGAGGCCAAAGCAGCCATAGAATCAAGCAAAGATTCGTGTCATTATGCTATCTCGAAGCTTCATGGCTTAAACAGCGTATCTCTAGCTGTACATGGCACAAGCACTGAAAATTCTCCTGTTAGATTCAATGAAAGAAAACAGCCAATTATGCCCCATCAAATTCTTGAAAATGCAATTCCAAGAGCAGTGAAGCCGGCAGAATCAGGATCAGATGATCAAAGTAAAAAGCAAACTCGAAGTAAATCGCCATCTAAGTTTCATGTTGATGTAACGAAATCTCTCTACCCTGGAACGTCGATTCAAGAAATTGCAACAACCGTTGAACCATCCAAAACATTTCATACAGACAACACGAAGTCAACAGATTCTGAGGTAGACACTAAAAATTGTTTACCGGTCCAAGAACTCAGTTCATCAGCCGAAGCAAATTATCTTAGTGTTCCCAGGAAACTAACATCTGTTCTTCCCGGTCTTGACTCCAACTTCCGTATCATAACATTGCCCACAAAACTAAGATTGTGGGGTGAGGCAATTATTTGTAAAGAATCCACTTCTAGGACACATATTTATAAGTCAACGCGTCCTTCTGTTATGCGGAAGCGAAAGAAAATTGTCAAGAAGGTGCTCATTATTTCTGTGCATAGCTTCTTACCCACGAAGTTTGTTCGATCTGTGATATCTCAGAGTACTGGGAACGCATCTATATTTGCGGAGAATTCTGTCAGTGCCATACATCGCTGGGCAAGAGAAGATGACGCAAGCAATATTCAGGTACAATCAATAGCTCTTGATGGAATTGGCACTATCGATTCTAGAGTGAAAAACTCTCTACGTTTACTAGAAAATTGGGCAGGGGACATAATAACCTCCAATTTTGTGTTCGTGGTTGCAAATTCTGCTGCTAGTCCAGCTGCTATTCAGATTTTGCACCATTTAATCCGGACACCTGAGTATTTAATTGAGCATAAGAAAGTTGGATTTCTAAGCATGTCCGGAGCTCTACAAGGGCCCCTTTTGGGACTCGATGCAAAAGTAATCAGGAGAGCTTACACCTGTCGCGAATATGACATAATAATGGAATTGTTTGAGTTCCAAAAAAGTAACTCTGAGTCAAGCAAGAATATTACGGAGAGTGTGGCCGACCTTTGTCAATATAATGTCAAATTGGCATTGATCGGATCTGTCGATGACCAATTCATTCCTATCTCATCGTCCGTGTCATATCAAATGAGCCATCCGCACATATTTAAGGGTCTTTTTGTTGATAAAAAAGCCGAAATTCCGGATTTTTTTATTCGATTACTATCTATGATTCTCATAATGGAAAATGTCGGATATACTGATCATTTTCAACTCTTTAGAGAACTACTGGAAATGTCACGAATTTCTCCAGCGGTTTGCGCTGCACATGCGGAAATTTTTAAATGCCCAGATGTATTCGACACTGGTATTAGACTCGCGTTGGAAACTACAAGTATTAAAATTCGAAAAAAGACGGTATTCAAACAGAGTAGCGTGCATTTTGGAGACACGGAGCGCAATCTATACCATTTTCCATGGCATGTTCGAGGTTTAATTCATGATTTGCTTCAAATCAAGCACATAGAAAGCATAAAACTTTTGAGGGACTTGGTGAGCGAATACAATATTTGGGAGCCCACAACCCGCCCTTGGCGCGAAATGAAACAATGTTTTGCTGCTTTTGAGGAAAGCCGTCCAGAGGACTTAATATTGTAATAAAAGTTTTTTTTTTGTTTTAAATCTTGACTCCTTCAAAATAACCTGCAAAAAAAGATTTATAGCTAACTATGATGAAATAAATTCTAGAGGTTATAGTAAAATGTCTCTTGCAATAATGCGTCGCGTCGTGCACAGAACTGCACGATACGAAGATAAATGCATGCGACTATCTCAACGTCGTTGTCCTCAACATCAAAACATCCTGGGGATTCTAATTTTCTCATATTACTCTTTTTTTTCTCAATTTTCCAAAGCTATCATGTTTTTAGTTCTCTTAGAATACTTTTTCATTCCTGAAATTGATCTAAATTCTTTGGTGCTTTATATCATCACAAATCAACAATCGAATCGGGAGTGTTCATTAAAACACCACTCAGCGGTCTCGCATTTTCTTGAGTACGCGCACGACCATGAAAACCATGCAAGCACGTTCTTTGAGACCGCCAATATATGGACAACATAGAGATTCATAATTGGGTGAACATCAACGAAAAGTAAATAAGTCTTGCTGTCACATAAAAACCTCAAAAGAACCATAAATTTTCATACATTGTTCTACACAGCAATAGTGTAACTTTGTGTTCTTTATTGATTAAGGCTTTTTATTAGCAAGTTGAACACCGTCCGCCCGGCACTCTCCAGGAGATCCAACTACATCAAAGGTTAACCACAAAATACGCATCATGTCTGAGGAAGCTCCTCTGAAACGGTCTCGTGCCTCTGGAGAAGCACTAGACTACCTCCTACGAGAATTTGAAATTAATCTGAATCCAAATCCAGATCAAAGGAAAGATATGAGTGAACGAACGGGTATGCCAGAAAAAGCCATTCGAATCTGGTTTCAAAATCGTCGAGCCAAGCTCAGAAAGTTTGAGCGCATGGGAATACCTGTCAAGCTGACTGGCCACCTGGGTGCCTCATCACGAGGTATCACCAGCGGTTCCACGTCTCGGTCAAACCTGCTAACCAATATTTCCATCAGTGCTCTTGACCAACACTCGGAAGTTCCAAATGAACTTAATGATAAGTACTGTTTCATCGATTGTTCGTCACTCTCAGTGGGATCATGGCAAAGAATAAAGAGCGGACAACACGACCATCAAGCTTTAAAAACCTCTCTTATAAATTTGTCCCCGTTCACGCTTGACCAGTTTATGAGCACTGTAGACTTGATGGTGATATTATCCAAGAAAAATAATGAAGTCAATTACTTCTTTGCTGCAATATCCAACAATTCCAAAATATTGTTCAGAATCTTCTACCCCGTCTCTTCCATTATCTCGGCCTCGTTATTAGAAAACAGCGTTAACAAAGATTTCAGTGAGTTGAAACTCAAACTATTGCAAAAACCAAAATTCTCTGTCTACTTTTTCAGTGGAATCAATTCCAATTTGAATCAATGGTCAATATGCGATGATTTCTCCGAAGCCCAACAAGTTAGCACAGCGTATTATTCTCTGGGAGGCTCTTCCATTCCTCATGTACTTGTTGGATCAAAGCCATCACTTGATTTCTTACTTAATTTTGTTAAATCTCAAAATGAGCACCTGGTTCCAGGTTTTCAATATTCGGCTCTACCCCAATATGGACACGATCACAAAGATAGTCGCCTTAGCGCCTCGGGTTTAGATACCTTTCATGATATCAATTCTGCAGAATCAAAAGCTTCATTTTCTATGAATCATGATTCTCAGGAGTCAAATGAATTCAACGCCAAGAATAATGTGGATTGGAATCAATCACCTCAGGACGAACAAGATTTTGCCATAAAAGGTATCTCTCATCTTGGTGAGTTTCACAATAGATCTCAAAGTCCCTCAACAAACCTCAGTACGGACTCAAAGTATCAGACAAGCCTTGGTGCCAAACAGTCCGAAAGACCCGGGCATTCTTCAAGAAAGCCAGCGAACGAATACCCGGATATCTTTACTGATAGTCCTGATTTCTTCAATGGGGTTCTGGAATCTGGTACTCATCAAGTTTCGTCTCATACCTCAATTCGTGACCATGATCACCTCATTAACAGCCCAACTACTAATGTTCATACATTTGTGAACAATCACGTGGAATCTCATGAAATCAATAACACATCTGATAAAGACATTCAATCCCATCTACAGGAGAGTAGTTCGCTGGCTTATGTTGCTCCTGACTTCAATCCGACACTTGATGAGCAAAATCCCGCCTACGATGAAGAAACACCCCATCATCATGAATACGAATTCACTACACAACTCCCTGATTCTGATTTCCAAGCGCATGATCTACTCCCGGAGCATCAGTCAGTATCAAATAACATCTCTACTTCGGGTCCACCACCACAAGCCTCTCACGAAGATCAGTTCATCGACTACAACGGCGATGCATAATCCTACGTCATGTGTCATTTCAGTAAGACAGATTAGCTTAAGCAATCTCATATGAACAATTTTCTGTGCCGTGTCATGAGAAATCAATTTAGATTTTAAAATTCACTTTAAAATTTGTCGTGGCGATGCAGGATGTATCTCCATGATCGCTCAAAATGTCACGTGATTTTATGCCAAGTTCGTGAATTGGTTTCCATGGCACCAGAATATATACTTAATTGAAATAACAACAGCACATAATGTTAAGTAGATTTGCCCTTAGATCTTATCTGACAGTGACGAGACCAACACTCGAATCCATTCTACCGAAAAAGAAAACAATCAATCGACTTCTTTTCGACAATGATTCACGGCTCGCGTACAAGAAGGCGATGCCCATTTTGAACTCAGTGTACACCAATTTAGATGCTCCACAGGAAATCAAATTACCGATATATACAAGACATAATGACCTCATGATGCTTCGGTCGATTCTTCACGATTTACGGAGTGTTACAAACTCGATTAACAAAAATCTCGTGGACCTAGAGAATGAACTTGTGGAACAGGCTGCAGAGTTGGGTAACAATGACGCTATTGCTATGTTGGCATTTGAAGCTGTAGCTTCGAAAAAAACACCGAAAGAAGATCGTGACCATGCCAACAAGCTTATACGGCAACTTACGGAGCAGAAACATCCGTTAGTTTTCAAACTTGCAGGAGACTTTGCGTTCACTAAGTCTTACCACGAACAGGCTGAACAATACTGGAAACAATTTTTGGAGTTGGAAAATGACACAATATTAGCTAGCCATGTGCACTCAAATTTAGGTGTGTACAATTACCACTACTTAAAGCCTCGCCCGAATTTGACTACGGCCAAGTTGTACTTTGAGAAGGCAATTCGTTTTGGACAACTTGACTCACACATCGTCAAAGCACACTATTATTTGGGTCAGCTTTATTCTTTAACAGATCCAATATTATCAAGATATCACTTAGAAATAAGTGCCTCTAAAGGCTTACAGGAAAGCCTTCCATCCTTGGGGTTCATGGAGCTTAATGTTTTTAATAATGTGTCTAAAGCTTTAGAATGGTTTAAATTGGGTGTTGAAGCGAACAGCGATATTTCGTGCTTGATTGGTCAGTTTGATGCTCATATCAGAGCTGGTAGTCACGCAAAGGCTGCCAAAATACTTTCAAACTTGCGTGGGCTCAAGGAAAAGTTGGACAGAATACTCGCCCAAGGTATCAATAATGTTCCTGCGTCCTACCGTGACTTGGCTGCTAGTAACCAAGTGTTGTTGAATGCATTTTTTGCGACTAGATCAGATGCTATCGGAAATTTGCAATAAGTCGGCGAGCTCATAAGATAAGCTAGACTCCGAAATTGAGCTCTGAGGTAAATCGTTCCTTAAGCGTGATGGGCCTTGTCGCCGAGTTAACTGAATGAAGACTATCTCTTTTCAACGAAGACGAGAATTCTTGGCTCATGGCATCTTCTTCCTCATTGAACCAAAAATGTTGACATGATTGGGATATGTCGTATCTTTGCAGCGGATCAACAACAAGTAAGTTGTTGATTAAGTCCAAAGCGCTATCCTCAATATCATCCCAATATGGGGAATAGAAGGCAAATTTCCCCTCGAGAATTTGTTCGCGCATATTTGGTGGACCTAATTCATCACTAAAAGGAGGGAATCCACAAAGACATACATATAGTAATACTCCTGCCAGCCATATATCCACTTTCGTTGTGTAGTTTTGATTGTTGTTTAGAACCTCTGGGGCAACGTAAGCGGGAGTTCCACATAAAGTATTGGTGAATTTGAGCTCTCCAATAAACTTTGCTAGACCAAAGTCGGCAATTTTGACCCGAACATCGTATTCATCTTCATCCCATGGGCCAGTCTGTTTCGGGCTCAGTGACGTTCTCGGTGTAATGTCGAGAAGTATGTTTTCAGGCTTAATGTCTCGGTGTATAATGTTCTTTTCGTGTAAGTAATGTAATCCAGACAAAAGCTGCTTGTAAAGTGCTTTTGTTTCATCTTGTCTGAGTTTCAGCTTGTTGATGATACGCTGAAAAAGCTCACCGCCGTTTACTTTTTCCAAGACCAAGTAGGTTGTTGAAGAACACCCGTTGGTTGGTTCAACATAATGCGATATGAACCTAACGATGTTGATGTGGTTTGTCGACAACAAGAGGTTCATTTCCTGACGAAGCTTAGCTTCCTCGTCTGCTTGGACATTGTCTGCACCTGACTTTGTCCTATTGGGATGAAATATCTTAACTGCTACTATATCTCCCGTGGTACGATCCCTCGCCTCTCGCACAATGGCATAGTGGCCGGTTCCCAATTGGTTTTGGAGAATATAGTCATCAAAAAAGGACTTTTTTGTTCTTGCTAGTTCATCATCCACATAACGAAAAAGGTAAGAACTGCTCCGGGCGAAAGAGATTTTGTCTCCACTACGGAGAAGAGCACTTATGCCTCTTCCGAGAAGCTCTCCATTCACAGAAGTTCCGTTTGAACTTGTGTCGGTTAAAAGCAAATACTCTTTACCGCTTGTGCTAGACAACGTGAATTGGCAGTGCTTGGAAGACACGTCGCCTCCGCTGATCTTGATATCACATGAGCTACTCCGACCAACAACCACGCCCCTTGGAATCTTGGGAATAAGTAAATGAGGCTGGTCTGGCTGAACGCTAAAAAGCTTTGCTATCGGCTCATATTTGTGCACTTGTCTTTTGGGTGAACTTTGCACGTCTAGCAATTGCTTGGAAGTTAGTTTCGGGAAACAAGTGACTGGATCAAATGGCGAAACATACTCTTTTTCTAGTAAGTGACATTGTCTTAGTGCTTTTTTAGCTCACACTTTGCAATAAATTACACAGCAGGTAAGCTTCAACGGTAAGGCTTATTTTAAAATTAGAGGCTCTATCACTAACAATAGTTTGAGATGACATGCTCAAGACGCGTGGTGGTGCGAACAAGCAGACCGCGCAAAACACAGCAATATGCGCATTGATTTTCACAGCTTCTGCTAAAGTTTGCACATAGCAATAATTTATTTTGCTGCTGATTTACTATGGCACAGTTTGTTTCTATCTCTATATAATCCTAAACAAAAGATCAAGACACTCTCCGTCACTTAGGCTGTCCAACTTATTTTCAAACTGATTGCGAATGGTTTCACTACTCAGAAATTGCTTCTTTAAGAGTTTGGCCCCCGAAGGATCGAACCGACTCATCATCTCAATTGACTGTCGAACCTTCTTGTAATTTTTGTTCTCTGAATTTGAGTATCTATGCAGATGATCCAATAGCAAGTGTTCCTTTAATATGCTTTCCATATAATCTATATCCATTTGAAGCTGATTGAGTCCCTGTCGGTTAAATTGATTGTTTGTGATAACATACTCTAGTAAGATGTAAGCGTACGAATCGCAAATTTTGCTAGAAATCATGGCATAATCGATTTCCAGAAGAGATCTCTTCAAATATGATGTATACGCTGGAATTGTTGTGGTGAATCCCGATAATAATGTAGAAACATGGGGTGTCGAGTATGGATCCTCGATGACCCAAGAAGAACTATTGACATAATCCCTCAATGCTCCTCTAACTTCTTTTTTGAAAAATTCTTCATATTTCCCGGACACTTTAGTCAAAAGTTTTTTGTATTCTTCTATTGTGTTATCGAATATTGATTCGCCAGAGTCCCCCGATATGCTTTGACAGTAGTCCCAGAGTTGGATGTAAATCAAACTTTCCGCCCATTCTTCCATTTTCTCAATCACAAATTTTATCAGGCAAAATATACCAGTCAACATTCTGAGACCAATTAATCCATTGTTGACAACCGATTGTGTAGTTGGATTTGCTTCATTCTTACCTGTTGTTTTTACGAAACTCGAAATAAGTTTCAGTCCTAATGAGTCATTAAATTGACGAAATTGATTTTCCAACTTCTCCAAATACTGACTCAAAAATGCAAGTTGAATGTGAGACACATACTTCAATTGAAATTTCACGATATTAATTGTTCTGAAATGTGAAGTAAGATTGTCGAAAAGCTTGGAAAGGCCATATGCAGAGTATGTTGGCTTGACGACACTCTCTGGAGAGTCTAAGCTTGCAGCGAAGTCTTGATCGATTTCGAAAGCATTCTCTGGGGATACGATTTCTGTTTCAAACCTGACCTTTGCCAAACGAAGCTCCAAATTAAGCCAGTTATTTACTGATATATTTTCCTTTTCCTTTGAGAGCAAAATGTCGCCAGCAAGCCCCATCCATTTTTTCTCGGGCACAAGATTTAATTTTTCGATGAATGGATTATATTTGTAAATGTTGCGAATTCTTTGGTCAAAAGTAGTTACTTCAAATATCAAGTGTGATATTAGCCTTCCAAACTGATCAGTAGCTTTCTCATCATCGTGGCTTTCAGAGATTTTGCGATTAATCATATCCAACATGCTCTTAAGCTTCTCACGAACAGGAACAAGAACTGCAGAAATTATTTCGTAAACCCCAATTCTTTCTTGGTAAAGAAAAGTATCCCCCGTGATAAATTCTAGAGTCAGGAGGTTCTCATTCAAAAAGTCTTCGACATATGTTAGTGCCCATTCGGGCTTACTCAATTTATTAGTTTCTGATGATTCGCGGAAGTGGAAGTTAAATCTCAAAGTGAATGGATCAAGAAGCGTTTCAAGTGCCCACCACACATGGGGGTATTTGGGAACCGCGTCGCATGTCTGTAGCTGTATAAGTTCGTTGAATAAGTTAGATATGTCTTTGAGTTTGTCTGAGGTGATTGTCACTTTTTCTTTCGATGAAAGCCACTTTATTTCTGTCAAGCGAGAAGATAGTACCGATGAAAGTGATGCACGTTTAGAATTGATTGTTTGTCTCAATTGCGTATGCAAGGCGTCATACATCGCAGTATTGGTAATTATTTGGTCTATTTCGGTAGAAATTTTTTGGAATTCATTAACTCCCGACTTATCAGAAAGCTGTTCAATTCTGGTTTGTACGGCCATACTCGCCTTAATTTCTGCATGCTTGGATATCAATGATTTTTTGGACTCAAGAAGAGTCCGGAGTTTTTGGAGAATGTCCAAATTCCCATGTTTTTCTATGAGTGCTTCTATAGTTTTAAGTGAGACAGCGGGAGAAAGACCCATAAGGGTTTCGGTCAAGTCCAAGACTTCAGTCAGGATAGCTGGCGAAGTATCGGTGGATGTACCTGAAGACTTTGCTGCTATCGTCTGGGAAAGTCTCTGCTTGTCTTCGCTTAGATTGGCGAGTTTTTTATCGAGATAATCTAAATCCAGTAAGGATATAAAGTTTGCGTTAATGTAATTTTTTGCATTTGACATTTGTGAACACTTGTGGTTGGACAAGCTATTTTATCCGAACTATTTTCTGGTGACCGCGTTGTTCGCGGTTCGAAGGAATGTACTCCGTAGCCTGCGATGATTCAAGAACTGTTTCCCAGGAAATAAACATGAGAATATATTGTGGAAAGCTCCAAAAATAAGTCTTATACATAAAGTATCTAAAAAAAATGAGATCTATTATATAACCATGTAGCTGGTTGTGTCTAATAATTTTTGTGTCCAAAATTATTCTTTTCAATTTATGAGATCTTAGAAACTTCGTAAAATATCATAAAACACATCAGAATTTTTTAGAATTCAATATGGTTAAATAAAACATGAACCCGGGGGATATATATATATTTCTAATTTTAACATACTACCGATATTAAAAGACACGTCAAAAGCCTTTCTTCTTAGCTCTGATTATACGACAGCTAAATATCCTTGATAGTCTCTAATATATATATAGTTTATGTAATATCCCAATTCTCTCTTCGCAGCATGCAGACGGTCCTACGAGACTCGCTCGCATGTCGCGACCCGAAAAAAAAACTGTAGTGCTCGTTTCAGGAAGAAGTAAGGATATCTGCATCGATTGAAACGCCTTGACTCAAAACTTACCCAACGTCAAAATGCAAGCACCAGTCGTATATATTAATGCGAACACTGAAAGACAAAGTGGTCGCCAGGCACAAGTGGCCAATATCACTGCCGCAAAGGCTGTGGCCGACATCATCCGCACTTGCTTAGGTCCCAAAGCCATGCTTAAAATGTTGTTGGATCCAATGGGAGGTATCACTTTAACGAACGATGGTCATGCAATTTTGAGAGAAATTGATGTCTCTCACCCTGCAGCTAAGTCTATGATTGAACTAAGTAGAACACAGGATGAGGAGGTTGGTGATGGTACAACTACGGTTATTATCTTGGCGGGTGAAATTTTGGCCCAGGCTTTTCCTTACATTGAGAAGCACTTGCATCCAGTGGTCATCATCCAAGCATTGAAGCAGGCTTTGGCAGACGCACTAGAGATTATTCACTCTGTTTCTGTCTCTATCGATATCGAAAACGACGAGGCCATGATAAAATTGATCAAGGCTTCCATCGGGACCAAATACATCAACAAATGGTCGCAAAAGATGTGCGAATTGGCGTTGAAAGCCGTCAAGATTGTCACAGTTGAGAATGGTGACCAGAAAGAGATTGACATCAAGAGGTATGCACGTGTCGAAAAGATTCCCGGTGGAGAGGTTACCGACTCAGACGTTTTGGATGGTATCTTGTTGAACAAAGACGTGACACACCCAAAAATGAAGAGACATATTGAAAACCCGCGCGTTATTTTGTTAGATTGCCCATTGGAGTATAAGAAAGGTGAATCTCAAACGAACATTGAGATCACTAAGGAAGAAGATTGGAACAGAATTTTGCAAATTGAGGAGGAGCAGGTGCGCGTGATTTGCGAACAGCTTTTGGAGTTCAAGCCTGATGTGGTCATCACGGAAAAAGGTGTTTCTGATTTGGCCCAACACTATTTGTTGAAAGGTGGCGTCACGGCCTTAAGAAGAGTCAAAAAATCCGACAACAACAGAATTGCTCGCGCCACAGGAGCTACCATTGTGAACCGCATAGAAGATTTGAAAGAGTCCGATGTCGGCACAAAGTGCGGGCTTTTCAAAGTCGAGCTAATTGGCGATGAATACTTCACTTACATGGTCGAGTGCAAGGATCCTTCAGCGTGCACCATCTTGTTGAGAGGTGCCTCAAAGGATATTTTAAATGAGATTGAGCGCAACTTGCAAGATGCTATGGCTGTGGCAAGGAACGTTATGTTTGAGCCATCCTTGAGTCCTGGTGGAGGTGCTACCGAAATGGCCGTCAGTGTGAAACTCTCTGAAAAGGCAAAAAGTATTGAAGGTGTGGCACAATGGCCATACCAGGCTGTCGCTGATGCATTTGAAGTCATTCCAAGGACGTTGATTCAAAACTGTGGTGGAAAGCCAATTCGCATTTTGTCGGAATTGAGAGCAAAGCATGCTCAAGGTGAGCACACATTTGGTGTAGATGGAGATTTGGGTAAGGTCGTTGATATGAATGACTACGGCATTTGGGAGCCGGAGGTCATCAAGCAACAATCAATCAAAACCGCAATTGAAAGCGCGTGTCTCTTGTTGAGAGTCGACGATATCGTCAGTGGTGTTCGTCAGTCATAGTTGTCGATTTGATCCAAAGTAAAAATTAGCCAAAAAGGAAAAAATTATGGGCTACGACTACACATGTTCAAATTCTAATGACGACAGAGTCTGAGATGGGTTCCTCCTCACATAATAAATTTATACCTGATTGCGAACGGACAAAAAAGAAACAATGAAGTCAATCCAGACAGTCTACTCGGCAAAATATGATTAAGGGTTATCGTAAAGTCAAGTATGTTAGTGTTACTATCTTGATTCATTAGAAAATAAATCTTTGCTAATTATAGTTTATAGCGGTAACAGTCACGTGATTAAAATTTATGCTGGTTCTTGTTTATGATACTACCAAATAAGGTAATTTTACTCTCCTTGCAACACTCAGGTACGACACATGAGAGGCTACTCTGCGCAGCTGTGAGTATGTTATCCAGTTGCTGAATCTGATCGTTTAAAAATTATTTGTGCTGGTATCTTTACGTTCCCTTATTAATCACACATTTCCCCTCTGGTTCATCCTGACTGATTGGGCATTATTCAAGTCCACATTATAACATGACTATGACCATTCCGCCATTGCCGTTTTTGGTGAAAACAAATGTCTCATGGACTGGAGAACAGGAGGGCGATCTTGGTTTCTTGGAAAATGAACAGATTAAGGTTTTTAACATTGTCGATGAGCTGTGGTGGCAAGGGAGCTTGATGAGGAATGGTGCTGAGGGCATTTTCCCGAAAGATTTTGTGCAACTCGTTCCAACGTCTTCTTCAGCCCAAAACACGCCCACAAAACCTGAAATTGGTTATTCACAAGTACCAGCAAAAATTGGGTATTCTCCTGTGAATAATTACATGCACATATCTCCAGACAAACACGTGATTTCTCCTACAGGAAAATACATCACTTCTCCAACCCCAAAATACTTGACATCTCCACCTAAAAACCTCAACATAAGTTCCAATCCTAATACTCCGAGCAAACCTAATCCCCGCGAGTATGGTTATCGCGCAAGTAAGCAAGTGACGCCATCGAAAAGTTCTGGTCACGCGTATGCGTATCATAACCAGGTAAAGTCTCATCTGACGCCGGCACTAGACGAATTTGACGATTCATTTGATGAGCAAAACAATTCTTTTCTGCGTGAGAAAAATTATAAAAAAACTCCTGTTCAGTTTTATTCCCTGCATGTTTTGAGCCTGGGTCTCTCAAAAGCTCAAACCACCGATAATTTTGTGGAGTCGAAAAGGCTCAGCAAGATGATCTCAGCAGACACTACTCCGATTAAGATGCGTTCTGCTGAGATCTCACAATCCAGGGCCGCCGCTGATGGACCGGAACTCACTGGCGCAAGCGCATCTCTCCATGACGGATTTTATCAGTCAATAACGCAAAAGAAGCAAGAGTTGGAAATGCAATTACATCACCTAAAGGAATTGGAAAAATCTCATGTTCAGAAAAAGCATTATTCCCCCGGTAATAACAGTTTTGTTAGCGAGGACTTGTCGCTGTCTAAGCGCGACTATGCATCCAAAGAAGATTTGAGTTATAAACTTGAAAGCCGCGAGGACCTCGATTCAGAAGACACTCCACCGCCTCCTCCTCCGAAACATTCTAGAATCCCGTTTGATGCTGACGATTTTAGAGCGTCCGGCGCGACGGTCGATGAAAAGCTTGCGAGCCAAGCACAATACCCAGAGGAAATGAAGAACTCATTAAAATCATTACAGAGTGATGTTCTCAATTTATCCGAGCTAAGTGCCACGAGCGCTGGCTCATTTTCCCGTCATAAGCTTGAAAAAGAAGCATTCAATCATCAAACAGAAGCTGGTAATGGCGAAGGAGAATTGTCTAAGTTGTCTCTTGCTGACAGCGAAGAAATCATGAACTCCGTTTTCAAATCAAAAAGATCCAAACACCCGAACATATTTAAAATGTTGATGAAGAAAAAACCCGAGCAAAATTTGATGGAACAGAGACTCATCCAGGAACCTGACGATTGGCAGACGATGAAGTACGAACTCAATCGCATGAACACACTAACTCTGCTGGACAAACAAGCCCGTACTAAACAAATCGTGCGAACTGAAGCTAATTTTATTGTGAAACCATTTGAGTTTCTTACATTCGTGAATGTGAGTGAAACTTTTGGGCCCGACGAACCTGAAGACACGGATATTGTTGTTAACGTTCGTAAAATCAACGACTTTGTTGATAGATATGATCATAATTATGATCTCAATGATTTAATTACTGACATAAGTGTCAAATTTGGTTCTCATCGACCCAGTCAAGTCAGAGCCATCTTAATGCATCTATGCAAGTTCCGCATTATAGAGGAGCCAGCAAAGATACTGCAAATGAAACCTAAGGTTCATGAAGTTATGAGCAAAGGTGAAGCTACTATATTTCAACTCAACTATTTGTTCAAAAAGCTCCTTGAAGCTCTTCGAATCCCTTCAGAAGTTGTTTTTGGATTCTGGAAGAAGCCCAACGAATTTTATCACTCCGATGAATTTCTGGTCAATCATTGTTGGCTATCTGTCATGTTGCAAACAGATGAAAGGAAGAATGGGTCATTCAGGTTAGTTGATCTATTCTGTTTCCAAAACGGCGCGTTGTGCAATATTAAAGGGCTCAATGAGTTTTACTTTCTAACCTCACCCATTAATATGGTTTCAACACATATTCCATCTATGATAGAGTTACAGCATGTCTGCCCACCCATAGACCTTAACATTGCTTTTCATCTACCTCGTATGTATTCGAGTTTCAAAAAGCATGATCTCGAGTTTATTAATTTTAACAACTCATTGACACGCATGAGAGACTTTGAATTTTTTGAGGCAGATCTCAAGATCCCACTGTCCGTTGAATTATTTTCTCTTGTTAAAACTTCTCGTAAAACGAGCAACGACTACACTTTGTGCCAGATTTATTGGAAAAATTCGCAGAGAATAGCCAAAATCAAGGCAATCTTACCTGAGGGTGAGAGTATTGGCGTGCTTCAAATTTTTGCTGGCCCAAAGGGTTTACAGACACATTTCGATAACATTCACGAGTTGGCTTGTGTAATACCATTGTCCCACTGTGGAAAAAGTAAACTAACCACTTTTGTACCTCGCTTTCCCACAATTCGAAGTCAAAACAATGATCTCTACATCAAGCGGCCACAACTAAGTCTAATTAGTTTGAATAACAATTACACTTTTGAAGTTGAAGTACATCCCTCCATGGGTTTGAATAGTGGCTCCGGAATTATGAACCAAGATTTTAAGATTGTTATTGAGAGTCCCTCTGGTAAGTACACTAAACTCATGAAAGATGAGCCATATAAGCCTTTTGGAATTCACCAACTGAAGCTTCTTTGTCAGGAAAAAGGATTATACAGAGGATTGGTTATTGGAGACAGTGGTAACAGCTGGTATGTATTTGCACAGTGGGAGTGTGAAGGGATCTGTAAGTCTAATTGAGCTCCAACAGATGCACAAATTAACCATCTGCATTTTTGAAAGCTGGGTTTTATTCGCTGCAATCGCCTTAACTTTCCTTTTTAATTCCACAACTTCTATATCACTCACACCACATTTAGGGAAATAGAATTTGTAATATTTTGTTTAATATTTTTAATCATTTCATATATTCGAATATACTGAAGCTGACATGCACGCTCTGATGCAGACGAAGTTGCGCACCCGAAATCGCACTGGCCTCATCCATAAGCCGGCCTCGTTGTAGTTCTCACCCACAGATACTCCATAAAAATCATGCCAACAGCAGCAGTACAGGTATATACCAAAGACCTGAAGGTTGGGGAAGGTACATACGCTGTAGTTTATGTGGGTAAACAAGTGAACACTAATCGCAGGATCGCCACGAAGGAAATAAAGACAGGTTTGTTTAAAGACGGCCTCGATATGTCTGCTATCCGTGAAGTGAAGTATCTAAAAGAACTCCGCCATCCCAATATAATAGAGCTTGTTGACGTGTTCATGTCGCCCGACAACAATTTAAATCTCGTGCTAGAGTTTTTGCCTTGTGACTTAGAAGTTCTCATCAAAGACCAAAACATTGTATTCAAATCATCGGACATTAAGTCGTGGCTTCTCATGACGCTTCGTGGCATCCACCACTGCCATAGAAACTTTATTCTTCATAGAGACCTAAAGCCCAATAATTTACTTTTAGCACCAGATGGACAGCTCAAGATTGCTGATTTCGGGTTAGCTCGTGCATTTGGAAATGCAAATGAGGACTTCACACCAAAAGTCGTTACGCGCTGGTACCGTGCTCCAGAATTACTTTTCGGCGCCAAGCATTATACGGGGGCCATTGATATCTGGGCAGTGGGTATCATTTTTGCTGAGCTCATGCTTAGAACCCCCTATCTCCCGGGAAAGGACGATCTAGATCAACTTGATGTTACATTCAAAGCACTTGGTACACCAACTGAACAAGTATGGCCAAACGTTTCCAATTTGCCATTGTATAATGCTTTAAGAGTGTATCCACTACCCTCTAGACAAGAGCTTCGAAATAGATTTAGTGCTGCAACAGAAAATGCATTGGATTTGATGATCTCTATGACGCAGCTCGACCCCTCCAGAAGATGCAACCTGACTCTGGCTTTGATGAGCGAGTATTTTACAGAGTTACCATTAGCAACACCACCATCTGATTTGCCTACTAAGAGAACTGAAGGTGATGACAAGAGACGGAAATTAGGGTAGAAGAAAGTACAGACAAATCAGAATAGCATGTGTCATTGAGGGTAATAAATTAAATTCTGCTACACACTCTGGACCTTATTTTATTCAGAAAACCTTGCTCACGAAGTTTGTTTTCACCGGTGATAAATTTCTTTCACATACTCCGCAATGGCGAAAGCTGAAGTCAACCCCGGGCTTTCAATTCCAACCATATTCACAAAACCAGGATAATTATTTTCTTCTTTGATATAGAAATCACTGAATTTATTTGCGCTTTCAGCTTGTGAGACTAACTTTGGCCTGAATCCAGAGTATGAGGGTTGTATTTCTGACAACTTGATGGATGGATAATATGACGCGATGGCTTTCTGGGCAGCTTCGATATTTTTAGAAGAAACATTATAATCTAAAGCAGACGCATCATTGATCAGCTCGTCAACCCACTCTAGGTCAGGTCCGAATCTGATTTGACCTCCCAAATCAAAAGTCATGTGTGTTCCCAAGCCTGATGCATTTGGATGTGGACATGGGTAAATCAAGCGAGTTGTGATCAGTTTGCTTGAAAGCACTTCCTCTGGCACATACGAAAAGTAACTCCCTTTTGCGAATAAACTTCGGAAATGTCTATCTGGCGGTAGAAGCATATTCGCTATTTTTGGAGCGTGGAGGCCAGCACAATTAATGACATTTTCTGCTGAGATGGTGAAGGGCCCACCGGATCCCATTTCCATACACCTCACAACATAGTCCTGTCGACCAGGTCTGTACTCTAAGTCGTCAACACGAGTGTTTATTGCTAGAGTACCTTCTGCATTTTCAAAACACGCTTGGAAGTATTGAATAAGATCATGAGATGAGATGATTCCAGTTGTTGGTGACTCAAGAGCACCATAATCTGCGCGTATTAAAGGATGTACCTCTTTGATTCTTTCGGATTTCACAAATCTCGTGCACACAGACATGTCTGACGCGTTTTGGTGAATCTTCTCCAAATACTTGGCTTCACATTCGTTCTGTGCAACAATCCACTTTCCGCATTGTTGATAACGCACAATTTTGGGATCAAGCTTTCGGTAGATAAGTTCTTTGCCTCTGACGCAAAAACGCGCTTTTAGCGATGTTGGAGGATAGTAAATTCCCGCATGTATCACTTCGGAGTTGCGACTGGTGGTCTCCATACCAATCATTGAATGCTGTTCCAAAACAGCTACATTATTAAGAGGGATTTTCTGCAATTCACTTGCTACGGCGACGCCTACGATTCCACCGCCAATAACAACATGTGAAAAATCTGCCTTTTGACGCAGAAGAGCAGAGAATTTCCTGCTTATGGTTAGCATCGTCAAATCATATATGGTGTTGATTCGCGGGGAAACTTCGCCCAGGTTAACCCCGGGGGTAAAAAAATAAGTAAACGTCGAATGCAGTATTAGTTTATAAACTACGTAATGTTCCCAATATACCTGTATACACAAGCAAATATCAAAACGGAGAATATCCAACGACGCCATTCGTTTTGAATTATGTTGTTGGATGTGAACTTATTCAGAAATACTTGTTATTATATAGAGTAGGCTATATTTTAACTGGTCTAGCTTGTATGAGAAAAATCTTCTCAGCTTATCACAGACAAAAAAAATTATATTGTAAAAAAAAGGTTACATTTTATTTGTATTCTACTCAATGTTATAAATTATCACTTCCTGGAAAGTATAAAAAGGTTGTATAGTGTAGTGGTTATCACTTTCGGTTTTGATCCGAACAACCCCGGTTCGAATCCGGGTACGACCTTTTTTGCCCTTCTCCAAAAAGAGCCGGTTCCATTGTGGACTCCAATTTTTTTTACTCGCATTTGAATAGATGAGCATAGAACACCTCATGTGGTCGTGGGGGATTGTGAAGTGAAAGAAAAAACAAAAATATTTCAGTCTTGTCTGTCAATCTTGATTTTTTTTTTGATATATTCCACTAGTCCCCCAGAGAATAGACGACAGTAAATGCATGTGGTCAACAGTTTTTACATGTGCATGAAAAGATCATAATATGGTAGTCGCAGCACGTGGGGGTTAGTGCAGGATTACCACCTTCCTTAATCAATCGAGCACTGGAGACAGGAACAATTCTACCGCCATATTTTCTGGACCCGACCTTAACCTTCGAACTTATTCTACATTCACTTCTAATTATTGATAAGCTATTTCACTTCTAACTCTCTATTTGAATTTATCCTCAGAGGATATAAAGGTTCACTACGTTGTATCGTGAATCATGAAATTTGGAGAGCATTTAAGAAAAGCTCTCATTAAAAACTATAGTTTTTACTACATAGCGTATGATGACTTGAAACACCAGATCAAGAAGAAATTAAAGGACTCGGACTATGAGTGGACTAACGAGTATGAAGAAGAGTTTTTGGCAGCTTTGGAGTCAGAGTTGGACAAGGTGTATTCATTTACCAAAGTGAAAAACACCGAAGTTAACCGCCGAATCAAAGACGCCGAGAAATACGTCTATGAAGTTGTCGATGCATTGACTAACTCAAATTCCCCCAACAAACCACTGGAGCTGGATTTTGACGAATTGGAGAACGAGTTGTCCGATATTATTGCTGACGTCCATGATTTAGCAAAGTTTACTAGATTAAACTACACTGGGTTCCAAAAGATTTTGAAGAAACATGACAAGACTACAAAATTTGCTTTAAAACCTATCTTTCAAGTTAGATTGAATGCGAAGCCATTTTACAAAGACAATTATGATATGTTAATCGTGAAATTGTCCAAGTTATACGATTTGGTAAGAACCAGAGGTAACCCAGTGAAAGGCGATTCTGCGGCTGGTGGATCTCAACAAAACTTTGTAAGACAAACTACCAAGTACTGGGTACACCCCGACAATATCACTGAATTGAAGTTGATAATATTGAAACATTTGCCTGTTTTGGTTTTTAATGCTGACAAGGAATTTGATCAAGAAGATTCTGCTATTACTTCCATCTACTTTGACAACAAAGATATGGATTTGTACTACGGTAGATTAAGAAAAGATGAAGGAGCAGAGGCCATCAGATTAAGATGGTATGGTGGAATGAAGTCCGACCAAATTTTTGTCGAAAGAAAAACTCACAGAGAAGATTGGACCGGAGAAAAGTCCGTGAAGGCAAGATTTGCTTTAAAAGAAAACAAAGTGAATCAATTTTTACGTGGAGAATATACTGCAGCCCAAGCGTTCGAAAAGGCGAAGAAAGATGGGAAGAAGTCGCTCAAAGAAATTGATAATTTGGAAGCATTGGCCAAGGAAGTACAGTATGCGGTGCTTAAGAAAAAGTTCAGACCAGTCATGAGATCATTTTATAATAGAACTGCTTTCCAATTACCCGGTGATGCGAGAGTTAGAATTTCTTTGGACACGGAGTTGACAATGGTCAGAGAAGATAACTTTGATGACCATGATCGAACGAACGGTAATTGGAGAAGAATGGACATTGGTGTTGATTTTCCTTTCTCTCAATTACCTGAAAAAGACGTTTGCAGATTTCCATATGCTGTTTTGGAAGTCAAATTACAAACTCAGATGGGACAAGAACCACCGGCTTGGGTTAGGGACTTGGTGGCCTCACATCTTGTTGAGGCTGTTCCAAAATACTCTAAATTCATCCATGGCGGTGCAACTTTGTTGACAGACTATGTGACTTTGTTGCCATTCTGGTACCCACAAATGGATGTAGATATCAGAAAACCAAAGATTGAACAAGACTATGGTATTCTCAGGCAACAAAATAAAACCAAATCATCATCATCTGGAGATGATCTAGACGAAGAAGGGATTATTGATGACAATTATGGAAGAAGGTACAATGTCCATTTCTCTAATGATATCAATCCTTTAGAAGAAGATCTTGACGAAAATTCTCCCTTGTTGTTACCTTCTTCTTTTGGCTCGAGAGAAACAGGTTCATCTCCTACTGATTTGTTTGCAAAATTGTATGGATATTTCCTTCATATTTTCAATGATGACCGCACATTTACAATTAAACCAGGTACGAATTTTGACTTGAACACAACCTTCCGGTCTAAATTGCCTAAGGGAAAAGTCATTTGTGTTCCAGTGAGAATTGAGCCTAAAGTGTACTTTGCTGCCGAAAGAACTTTTTTGAGTTGGTTGTCTATTGGAATGATTCTCGGAGCGACTGCCTCGACTCTTATCAACTACGGTAATAAGAGTGCATTGGTTGCATCAATTGGCTTTTTTATCTCGGCTTTGTTCACCATGGCCTATGCAACTTACAAATATATTCGCAGAACCTTGGCCATTAGAGAAAAGAAGGTCACGCAGTACGCTGATAAATTCGGTCCTAACATGATTTGTGCTTTAATTGTTGTATCTACTTTTGTTTCGTTTGCATTCAAGTTTGTCGAAAATTAACGCAAGAATAATCTGATAGTGCAATTGTCAAACAGGCTCGTTATCACATGCTTTTTTAAGTACCTCTCTTTGTTTCTTTTAATCTAGAAAATTAGTTAGTATTTCATGTTATAAATTGCCTGAGGTGATAAGATGAGCTCATACTGAAACTGAAATTGATTTTTCTATTCTAAATTTCTCATACGCTCCTCAATGATCTGATCGACATCGACACTCTCTTCTTTTCTTATTCTCCGTTCAATCTTTGCAAGAACGCTATCTTTTTTGATTTTCATTTTTGCTCCACTTGGAAGGATTTCATATCCATCCATTTGTGGTGTTTCATAATCTCCTTCAATCAAAGAAAATCCTGCGGAACTGGGGGGTAATTCATTTTCCAAAGTCCGAGTACCAGCTCTCTTTCGATATACTGCTGAGCCCAAGCTTTCGTCTTGTACGGCATCCGTCAACTGAATTTTACCCGGGAAACCAAAAATCTTAAAGAGAGACAAGATTTTGATTTTAGTGGTTGATGAATCCCTTGCAAAAAACCAACTTTGGTGAAGTTCGCTTAACGCATTTTGCTCGAATGTTCTCCTCATATGAACATCCTTTTCAAATGATTGAAAAATTTCCGTATCGGTGGGTGCAAATATGAATTTGACTACCTTTATGAGAAGGTCTAAGAGAAGCAAGACCGTGAAAAGCATAAATATAGTAGCCCACCATGAAATATCACTCGCAAATTCCAACAAACTGTAATTTACAAAAAAAATGGCTTGCTCTTTGTTCCGATTCAACAACATAATCAAAACATTCCAGAGGCCATATCCCAAAACTGATATAAAGAATGAGGCAAATGCGAACCATTGTATGTTATGGGTTTCCAAAAACTGAATTTTAGCGTTGATAACAATCACGAGTGCCCAAAATATTGCTGTTCCAAGAGGAAGGGTGGTATTGTCTCTAAGTGCACTGAACCCCCACGATTCATAAGCTAAAAATGAAACCGCAACACTTTGTACAGCAGCTAGAACCATCCAAGAGAGAAAAACTTTTAAGTTGAACGCTTCATATAGGCGCCCGGTAGCATATAATTCGGGAACAGCTATGAGCGTTGCAGGCCTCAAGTCTTTCTCGAACATGCCAATGCAAATCACAGTTAAAGAAGTAAAAAGCGTATTGAACATAGACAAAGACCAGCTTTCGTAGAGTGAAGATCCTGTGAAAATTGTATACCTTTGATAAATGCACTGTGTCAAATAGAACATCAACTCTTTGTAGAAAGTGCTTAGCACGAACTTGGAAGTCCTGATGTAGTTATACCTTCCATTGACAAGAAGTAATTTTAGAAGAAATCTAAATTGAGCTATGGCATAGTCGGCCGACCGCGCTGCTTGCAATCCCTCTTTACCAGTAATTCCTACGCCTATGTCGGCACTCTGAATCATGGCAATGTCGTTGGCACCATCACCAATAGCTAACGTCACATCTTTGGGTCGTAAGCTTCTAACTGTATTCACCATTTCAGCTTTTTGAGACGGCGACGCACGACAGCAAATTGCTGAATCAACCTGAATGCATAGCTCGATATACATCGAAAAAATAGTTGGGTCTGTTGAAATTTGGCTCAACGTGGCGCCATCAATTACTACCACGCTATGTGCAATCAGACCTTTTTTTAGTTCACTGCATGTTGTCTCTATTCTTTGTGTTAATTTCATCATTCCTTCATCAATTGTCAACACAATAAGAGTTGAGTAATCTTTGATAAGCCGGCATGAATAGCCTATATTAATCGCAGTTTCTCTTTTGTCACCCGTTAACATCCACATTTTGATTCCCGCTCTTCTCAATTTATCAATTGCATCACTGACACCTTCTTGTAACTTGTCTTCAATAGCCGTTGCTCCAAGCAAATGTAAGTCACTTTCGATCTTAGCTCCTGCGATATCAACTTTGAAAGCTCTATCATATAATGAGGTTTTGGCCTCGTGATATTCTCTAGCCCAATCTTCGTATTCTGAGCTGGTGATCCATTTGAAAGAGTACAATAATGTGCGTAATCCCTCGGTTGAAAAATTTTCAATGTGTTCTAAAGTCTTTTCAATAATGTACTCCTCATTTACCAAGTTTTTTTCACTCGGAAACAAGAACAGATGAGGTTCCGCATTCTGAGAGCTACTTTCTATGCTGTAGCGCTTTGCCTGGTTCACATGAAGACTTTCACGAGCTTTCATCGCAATATCTTTCAAATCTTGATTCTCTTTCAGAACAACACCATCAATGGATCCAATTCTTTGAGCTAAATCATAACTATCTCTCATTGAGCCCATGGATTTTCGAGATTCCAATTCACCTGAAAGTTTAGTTCGAAGAACAAGTTCAGCCTCCAAAATTTTACGATCATTGGATAAGAGTGTGATTTCACGTGCCTTTTGTTTAGCTAGATCGGAATTTTTGAGGTGTTCCAAGATCACACTATCTGCTCCTTTACAAAACACGGCAATTCTAGAATCTGGAAATCTTATGATAATTGACATTCTTTTCCTTGATGATGTGAAGTCGATGACATCCAAAATTTCATATTCTTCAAATTGGGGCTCAGATCGGAATCCATTAGGATATGTTTTGATTTGAAGACGATTCTGTTGCTTGTCAATGACTACGAAACCCATCTCTCTTGCGGCGTTCACCAAAGCTAGTTCATCAGGGGAT
Organism: Metschnikowia krissii; assembly: GCA_030561945.1. Lineage (NCBI taxonomy): Eukaryota > Fungi > Ascomycota > Pichiomycetes > Serinales > Metschnikowiaceae > Metschnikowia > Metschnikowia krissii. The sequence goes on along the minus strand of JAKTYP010000061.1, from coordinate 292,814 downwards.
GCCGCTTGATATACTATATTTCCATCAGTATCAACATCATCGGGTTCATCTTGATCAATTTCTTCAAGTGTGTAAGTGGAGGCATTCCTGCTATGACCAAAATGCTCATCTTTCCGAGGTTGGCACGTGTGACATAGTGCAATTCCCAAAATAAAAAACGTCACTTTTTTTGAAAAAAGTGTATGTGGATTTGATTGAATGTGCTTAAGAAGTATCAACGAGCTGACTGAATCTTGAAGATCCACTGGCTGAGCAGAAGATTTCCATGACAGTGTCATATCGAGGCAAGGCAGGTCCATGCTCTGTCTTACAATCGATGTGTTGCTATCTAGGCGTGGTTGTTTTGTTGAGTGGTTTGATGAATGGTGTGTTAGAATCCTTGAAGTAAAATCTTCTGTACTCGGGCGAAATTTCTCTTCTGCGATCATATCAATGTCATGCAACCATTGTGTGCCACATACACTAAACTTGCGAAAGAGCATTTTGTTATCAGTAAGAGTCCCAGTCTTATCACTGAAGATATATGAAACTTGGCCCAACTCTTCCAAAATTGTCGCTGTCTTCGCATCAGCAGGGGTGTTTGTCTCGACATGATACATGTCGATATCGAACTGAAGAAAAAGTAACTGCATAACTTTGATTATTTCCATGGTCACGTATAATGATAAAGGAATGAGGGTATTATACATAATGACAAATCCCATGAATGTAGCCGCAATACCAGCATCTTCTTGATATGTATACCACATATTTTTTCTATACCGCTCATAAAATAAACGTTCCGCCATTAACGAAAATGCAGAGAGACAAATAACAACTATGACCATAAACAAAACAATATAATTGATATTGCCTTGAAGTTTTGGGGCCTTAGTACGTGGATTGCGCACATTGTTCATTCTTATTTTAGATTCTTCACCTGTGAAGACAACAAATCCTAACACAGAGCGAGTGTTTCTCAAAATGCTACCTCTGTAGATTATATTGTCGGAACCCAAGGAGTGCTTCAGACCATCGAAATTGAAGTGGCCTTCGAAGTTATACAAGTCAGGATTTGGATCCTCAACTGTAAGAAGACATGTCATATTTTTGAGATTTGCTGGCTTTGATGCGTGTTTGGAAAGTTCGGGGTGAGGGGACTTGATTTTCAAATTGGTTTCACCATCAAGAGCCATAGTCTCTACGTACGCGTCCAACCCTTGGCCGTCAACAGCCAAAAGAATTACGTCAGCAGGCACCCATTCATCTTCTTGGATAAGTAAAAGATCCCCAACCTGTACATCTTGCCACTTTATAGGATGCAGATTCATATTGTATCGATTCATCAACGAAGTATTCAGATAACTGTTATCGGATAAATCTGCTATGGATGACACAGATGATCTATGTGATTCAAATTGTGATACAGGAATAGTTTCAGTCATGATCGTGGTAATCAGATGAGTGTCGAGTTGGGTTAACTTTACATCCTCCTTGATCACATGTGTGAGCTTGTTATTTTCTTCTTTGTCTTGACCATGTCGCTTCCAGTCATCGAGTGCCTCACGAGCCATTGAGATGGACATAAAAATGACCAATGGGACAATTGTGGTGAACTTTCCTGTTGTTGACCAAGATGGAATCATCTGCATGATGGCAACGACCATAAAGTAACAATTTGCCAATTTCGAGAACTGTGCCTTGAGCTGCTTTGGGAGGAAGGAGTAAATTGTGTATCTTGACGAAGTTATCATGTTCGAGCAATACAACTCGGTTGTACGCTCATCAATGTAACCTTTCTGATGATCGCTGTAGAAATGATCATTAAAGATAACGTTTGCGCGTTCTTTGGCGGCACAAAGCGGAATCACTCTTCCTGCTTCCGTTTTTCCCAAATCCAAGTCTCCTAATACTTTTCGCTTGATTCTTGTTATCCATGAGATGTATGAAGCACGTGCACGCCGGCGTGCAAAAAATTTCCGTGAGCGAGGAGTGTCTATTTCATCAGAAGTGCTGTTTGTAGAGCTGCTCGATGTGAGTCGTGTGGTAGATCTCGACATATTAAGGTGTGACACGGTATACAGGGGTCTCTTTTGATCTGGATCCGATGGCAGAGTGAAATCGTTATCGCTTGGTCCATTGACTTGTATTTGAGGTAGCACGTTTGAATAAGACAGAGGGTGACTTGCAGGGACATCACTATTACTCTCCTCAACTTGTGGTGGAAGATTTGTCATTGGGACTTCAGGAGTCTTGTTCCGTGATTCTGCAAACGGATTTGCCAGGCTTGCTAGTGCCTTGTTGAGAAGCTGTGTGCGTAACGAGAGTCCCCTCTTACGCCTCTTTTGTGGAGTTGAGTCCAGCTGACCTTCAGATTTTAGCGGTATTTCTGATGGAATCATTTTTTTGTTCCGCGTATGACGTCTTGGTATTGTGGCACGTATATGATATAGCTCTTGGCCTGATCTACTGCAGTTTGAGGGTAACTTTCTGATAAGTGAATGGGAAGTTCAATAGGTGGATGTGTATTCTTGGAGTATTTTTGGGAAGAGCTTCTTTTGTTCTTGTGGAATATCTTTGTCGCTCTTGGCTCTAAAGTTTTCGCCTAGTGTATTTGAAAACGTAAAGATAGGCCGTACACTGGGATGCTTAAATTGGCAGGCCCGCGCCGGAACCGTAAAAATTCCGCAGATCCGTGTGAAGTTTTAGGTACCTCACCACGTACGGGTAAGCGAGTGCAGTTCAACATGCCACGGCCAAACTAAAACGTTCCGCCAGCAATTTCTACCTCCATTAAGAAATAAGCAAATCAGAGAATTCTTGAGGAAGCCTTTTTCTATAAAAGTCTTAATGATATACTTGTTTATTTCCTTTTCTTTTTCTCCATACTTCTTTTTGGAGGCTTAGACGGCATAGCACTGCGGTGCCGCAAGATCATTACGTCCATTATCGACGCCGCTGTGCTTCGCTTCTCCGCACCGAAACGCTTCCTGGCAAAATAGAGAGTTTGGCCTGGGGTTACATTCAAAGAAGTGCCACAAACTCAAATATTTGATTCTTTGATTCTTTGATTCTTTGAGGGTTTTTATTGAAGAAAAAAGCTATTTACTTTCGTTCGTAAAATTTTTTCCTACCATTTAAAAAGAAGGTCGTGCTCGCTATCTTGGGTGCACAATGTGTTTTCTTGAGCCATACGATGTTGCTTATTGACCTCCAATATATTTTTTCTCTGAATATCATTTGGTAACATATTATCACCGTGGCTTATAATCAGAGAATTCAAGCCTCGCCTAAGCTGACCCACGTAAGTTTAAGCCCCAAGAGTGGCCCGAATTTTACCAATGCAATAGTCCTTATACTCTTCCACGTAATTCACATTGTTGACTTCTAAAGCTCCATCAATGGTAGAGATTATTTCATTGTCACCTGCTACTATGACCATACCTTTGGGCATCAGCATCAAATCGGGCATTGGTTCAACCACAGTACCATCAAAAATCAAGGAAACAATGTTGTTGGCCACTTGTCTGCCCATATATAGTGCCCATCCGGCAGACTTGATGAGCGGCAACTCCACAAGATCACCCACTGCAAAGATATGAGTAAGATTTACTCCCGAGTCTGGAAGTGATAGTTGCAAGTACTCATTGACGTAAATGTTTTTTTTTGCAGAAATATACTTCCCAAGTTCTGGAGATAGTATATCCGTATTGTTCTGGAAATTATTGCACCAGCAGTTGAGATCTGTTTTGAGGGTTTCTCCATTAGTGAAGGTTAACTCGTGATCCTTCAGCTCAGTCTTGACCCTGCTCCCAGTGATAACTTTCACGCCACCCCTCTCGAGCGATTGCTTGATCAGATCCTTGAAGTCCTCAGGCAAGGGCTCTGGGGGAAACTTTTCATGAGGGTGAATCAAATACACCTCAAGTTGAGGGCAGTTATGTTTGACGTCTCCTGCTATCTCGATTCCAACAGCTCCTGCCCCGATCACCCCTATCTTCAGACAAGAGTTAACCACTTTTTTGAAATCGATCATTTCTTTCATATATCTGTCATAATTGTAAGCCAAAGGTGTAGTGGGCCAGCGACGATTTCTACCGGTTGCTATCACCGAGTAATTAAATTCGATGTTACCCGTTACGTCTACTTCATTGTTCAACTGATAAGAGGCGTTATTGCGCTTCAATTCCTTGATAGTGCCTTGCACGTAAGTAACCTCAATTTTTTCGTTGTTGTTTGGCTTGACAGTCTTGCCAAGCGTGTCAATAACGTATTCATCATTCGTAATCACGTGGTCCAAAACAATATCTTCCAAACTCTCAAATGGTACAAATTGAGTCTTGGCAAATTCAGTGTCAACAATAGCTCTTGGTATTCCCAATATGTTCAAAAAACCGGCTCTAGGCTCAACAATAGTGACAGATACTTTTTGTAGTCTGTTTCTGTCTTTGAGATGATTTTTTATGGCAATCAAAGCGGAGAGGCCAGCGTAGGACGCACCAATAATAAGGATATTTGAATGAAAAGATGGCGAATTCTTCTGAATGGCATCGCGTGTTTTCTTTGATATTGGCAAAGATGTCATGTTTTCCAATCGTAGTTTACGCGTATGTTTGCAATTATCCAGAGAATAATGAATGGGATAGACATTTTATTGGCTTTTAAGCATTCGTTGAAGAAGGAGTGTATTTGGTGAGGAGCCTATCACATAGATTAATCTGCATTTCCGAACTTCGGAACGCGCGACGTTGCCTTTTTCATCGATCTTCAGTGAGCCAGCAAATTGATATAAAGAATGGGTGTTGAATGTGTTTCATTTTTTTTTTTGATAAAGTGCAATTTTTACATCGGGCATTACTGCCTCTAATTTCAAAAAAAAAATACATGTTCTTAAGTCAGATGTGACCTCCATTTGCATTCATGTCAGGAACTTTTATGAGTTAGTAACGTACTGCTAGCGAACTATTCTAAAGTTTATTTATACTAGACAGTAGGTTTTCAAAACTCTATTCTCTTTTTCGTACTTGCCAATGTTAGAATGGGTGATAGTTCTTGTCTAATTTTACAAAAAAAACATCAAATGAACTTCTCAACTCAAGATATGTGAACGTTTGAATATTCTATTTCGGTTCATCTAAGAAGCAAATCTTCTAAATTTTTCCCTAAAAAAATTTTCAAAGGTTCGTTTTGTAACAATCAGTTTCTGCATAGGGCGATACTCGTATGAAATCTCCAGGGCGAAAGGTATGGACTTTTAAAATTCTGGGTATACAAGTCCGTTAGTCGGCTTTGTGTTTAAGATATGACTCCAAATTAAATTATATTATTCGTCTAATTGATCGTGATACTTGTTTTATAATTCTGAACATAGAAGAAACTTTTTCCCTGAGACCGAATCATCAAAAGTGTTATATTTAAGCGTTATTAAAGAAAAGATTTTTTTTTACATGATATATAAAGTACACGCGGGTGATTACATCTTTCTGCTATAAAGTTGGGAAATGCGTAGCTATAAGCGTATTCTCAAAAAATAATAGATATGCGATGCCCCCAAATGAGTTATGCAATGAAGAAGCATACTGCGTCTGCACATTGTTGTCCTCACGTGTGTAAACTTGTAACAATGTTCTCATTGACCTTATATTGAGTTTGGTGTCCATGATGGGCTTGTATAAATATAAAAGTGACCATATTTTCAAAAACAGGGTTTTTGATATCCTTCGACTCGTTAAATAAACCTTCGATGAAATGATGATTGAGAAATCACAAACTGGACAAACATATTAGACATGATCCAAGAAAGGCGAGCTATCTTCATCGTATTGATCAGTTGGTGGGGTAGATACGACTTGTTTCGGTTGCTGTTCCAGATCTTGGGACTCAATCTGAATGGTTTCAGTATGGAAACCATCGTAATTGCTTAGTTCTTCATAATCATTTCCTGTATCGTCATCCAGGTTGACGGTCGCCGCTGCGTCCTTAAACATTCCAAGGACATCATTTGTGGCTAATCGAGATATCTGAGTTATTGTAGGAGACCTTGCTCTATAAACGGTATCATCGTCTCGTAGCGGGATGGTAAACGTTTGATCCCTATCTTTGTACTCTGTATTTCTCTTCAATGGAGTGTTCACTTGCATTTTAGACCTATTCATTTGCGACATTGCCAAAATCTCACACGGAGAATATTCAATATCCGCGGAGCGGTATAAAAGCTTCATATTGACGCATATCTTTTCTCGAGGTTTCCCAGATTGATGTACAATAGTAAAAGTCTGGCCGTTTTCCTCTCGGTATAGCAAACCATCTGGCAGGCTTGTTGAACTGTCACGAAATACTTCAAATTTTGTTGTGTTCTTATCAGAATTAGCTGTCTCATTTTGTTTCACGATCTCACCAGCCCATGTCGACGCCGCGATACGGTTTTCTTTTGTGCTTAAAACTGTTGAATTGAGGCGTGCTGATGAATCTCGAGTAAAAACGGAATCTTTGAGCGTAGTCGAATTTGGATCCCTATGAATATCAAGTTTTGTCTTTTTAGTTGATAGACCGCTCTCATTCCACACAGAGGAGGCCAATGGCCTTTTTGCTGCAATGGAGGAATTTATATCCGATGCTGCAGATATGTCCACACCACTGAAACGTGCTAGAAAGTGGTTGAAAGATCTTTGTAACCTTTTACAGGGCCATGCATTTCTCTCGAGACCAATCTCATAAACTTCGCGAGCATCTTTCTTTAGTCCCTTTGATTCTAGGAAAGACGCAAATTGCTCGTAGTATAAAGCGAGCTCTTGACCAATCTCTTTTTTTGCCAAATATACAAATATATCGCGCGGCGAGTTTGAATACTCCGCGTATTCAAGCCAGATTTTCAAGTATCGTGGGTCATTTTTATAATGCGTTGTATCTCTGAAACAAGATGTACATCGCTCAAGTAGATGAAGCAAACCGCTTTCTGCGTTTGCCCCCTGTGGGAAATGATTGTGTATCCAAGAAATATAGTCAACGTATACTTGAAGGGGATCGTCTAACTCATCCGATAAAAGGTCGGTTTCGAATTTTTCCCGTTGTTTTGATAAAGCGCCTGGTGCCCGAGACTCAATCAATGCTCTTCCAAGTTTCAGTGCAGACCTTCCGAAAACAAGAGGCCTTATATTTTCCTTCTCCTTTTCTATTACGCTAGCGTCCATCAAGAAAACGTGGTGAGTAAACAAAAATGTATGCTTGTAAGAGATATAAGAAAATGTTTACTTAACATCCAATACTAGTTTTGTTCCGGTTTATCCGTACAATAATGGTTTCAAGTCTTGATATAGATACTAGTAGGCTATTTGTTTTGATTTGCGACAGGAAAAAAACCACTTATGTACTTTAGAAATGTGTTATGGTAAGTTTGTTGAGTTTACGTTTGTCCCCACGACTCGCGCGATGTCTAGATGACTACGCGCGAGTCTCAACAAATCCCCAACAAGGACGAGAACCTCAATAATGAAACTAGGACCGGTCGAATAAATCCTTGGAAAATAAATAAGAAAACAGTTGAAAATCCTGAAAAATGATACGGATACCCTGGGCTAAGACATTCTCAGTTTATAAACACTGCTGCCCAAGCAGCTTAGACGAGTGGTTGATTAAGCGTATAGCTACTTTGAATTATTTTGGCAGAAATCTCTATTTGATTTTGAAAGTTGAAGTAAGAGTAAAGTTCGACTGAGAAGCATGATAAATAGCTTGAGCAATCTCGAACGATTGTGTTTTCGTTATCAATCGTAGACTTTATTATGGATTCAAAGTTGAAGGGTGCGGCGAGTGCGCGACATGAACAGTTCTCCGCTCACAGCACGCGGGCGATTGAACGTTCCATTACTTTTGCATCCACGCCCTCACGCTTCAAACATCAGAAAGTAAAAATATACATATGTACCTTCTTGCATTTCTAGCGCTTGCGCTGCTTGCGTGTGCAACAATCAACTACACCGAACAACTTTCCATTCAACCATTGCCCCGCAATAAGTTCTTGACCTCGTTTGAGTTCGACTTTCAGCTGCCAGAATTCCCTTTGACTTATGTGTCCCCTATAGAGGGCGAATCCGGCACAAATAAAGCTCCTCGTCATTATGGATCATTTCCTAAGTCTGTTGAACCCGTACTTCGTGCAACAAACACACGAGAATTACATTTACGATTCACCCAAGGGTGGTGGCATTCTGAATCATGGGGCCAGTTACCGCGTAACGGCTCCCTGAGTGGGGGCACAGGCGTAGAGCTTTGGGCAGTGATTGAGGCTGCCGATTTGGCCGAGGCCAACAAGAACTGGCGCAAGCTCTCTGAAACCTTGTCGGGCTTTTACTGCGCGCTGTTGAACTTTATTGACGAGTCTATCACGACGTATCCACGTCATGACATACACGAGCTTGCCTCGGGCTTTGCCACAGACCCCAAACACAATTTATTTCTTTTGCGTGCCGCGCTTCCTGACGAGCCAGTGTGTACGGAAAACCTCACGCCGTTTTTAAAGATGCTTCCCACGCGTGGAAAGGCAGGAATAGCCTCATTATTGGATGGACATAAACTCTACGATTCTTTATGGCATTCTATGGGAATCGATGTCACTACCGAGTGCGACGGCGCCAATTGCCACTTGAAGCTCAAGCAGAGCATACATCAGGTGATCGATGTGGTTCGCCTGCTCCGCCGTCTTAAAGAAGGCGGCATTCCTAAACCAACTGTGGCCGAAAATTTAAGATGCGACAAAGAAACCAAGAAATTCGACGCATGGACGTGTTTTCCTCTCGGCGACTCTACGGAATTGGACTTTGATCTCAAAAGCTTGTTTGGACGCCCAATCCGGGGTGCAGGATTTGACGATCATGTCTCCAAGACTAAGGTTGCTCTTGCATTTGACCGAGAAATTTGGCTTGTACAAGCTGAAGAAACAAAAGAGGATGGCACGAATGTGCTGTACAATGCTAAGCCATTGGAAGTATTGCGGGGGACAAACGCATTCAATATCAAGTTCAGTACCAGCAACTCAAATGCAGTCACTTCTTCGGGTAATTCTCCTTTGCTCGTATCACGATCGTTAACCGGGTATTCGCAAGATAGAGGCGGCATGAGAGTGAATTTGAGAAACCCGTCCTCCTCCGATATAGTCGAAGCAATGTACTTTGAAACCTTGCCTTGGTTTATGAGGGTTTATCTTCACACAATCTCCATCAGCGGGGAAGGTCAAATTGTGTCCCAGTTCTACATGCCAGCGATCGATCGTGAAAGACCTGGGCATTTGGAATTTTTGGTGAGTATACCTGCGGGCAAAGACGTTTCGTTCACTTACCAATTTGATAAATCTCTTTTGTTGTATTCTGAATACCCTCCAGACGCGAACCATGGATTCGCAATAGCGCCCGCTGTTATCAAAGTGCTAGACTCAGATGGTAAGACGATATATGAACTTCGGTCGACAAGTCTTCTTTTGACTCTTCCGACACCTGATTTTTCCATGCCTTATAATGTCATTATCTTAACCTGCACCGTAATGGCCCTCGCTTTTGGAACAATTTTTAATTTGCTAACCAAAAAAGTGGTGACAGAAGAGGAGTTTGAAGAGGCTGCAAAGCATTCAAAGATGGCTAAATTACGAGCACAACTCCATTCTTTGAAAAATGGTAGAAAGGGCTAGATCCAAACAAAGTCATTACATTCTTATTTGATAGGTGGAAAGTGTGTGATATGTACATAAACTACAATTGTATACCTTGCAAATATTCACATACTGCTCAATATGCTTTCTTTGAATTATACTTCGATAATATTTAGCTCGGTAAATCATTTTATGAAATAACCCACTTTGTGTTACTTTTATTAAAAGATCTAGTATTGTGGCGAATGACTTATTTCTTGTAATTTCACAAACAAGAGGGTAAGAAATTTACATGAGTTTAATAAAATATGTATTACCGTATAAACAAATATGCACGAACTTTGATATGTATTGACTATGACTCGGTCCTTCCAATAGTAGCCTGGTTAGCTCAATCGGTAGAGCATTTGACTCTTAGTGCTTATAAGGTCAATCAAAAGGTTGCGGGTTCGAGCCCCGCATCGGGCTTCGATATTTTTTTTCTAATTATTGACTCATCATATGCTTTGTACACATCAATTTGGTTCGACGCGTTGATTTTTAAAAGGAAAAGGGGGCTTTGAATTAATTGAGCAATACGGACTAAATACATAAATCGCACAAGTACAAAATCTTCAGGTTTTAAAAAGGATCTTCGTATGGATCTTCCTCATCATAATCATCGTCCTTCTCGAATTCATAGACAATGGCACCACCAAACTTTCCCAATTCTGTTTGTGCCTCCATAAAAGGTAGCTCAACATTCTCCCTCGCTAACTTTTGTTTCGAGTTGGTTGTCAAGTTGAAAGTTGTCAAATCTTTGAGAAGCTCTTCATCATCCGGTTTTGTCTCATCCGTCAATTGCTTGTAAACCTCATAAGTGTGAGTGTTCGTATCCATCAGAAATGTATTAGTTTGTGACTTACCTGATTTCCGGCGAGTCGTAAGATTAACTTTAAACCTCGTCAGATTTAAGCCCAGGTTCACAGGGAATTGAAAGCTAGATATTCTGTTTCGTATTTCTTCGCGATCGCCGCTTTCAAGAGGTTCGACTTCAAAAATTGACAGGGCAATATAAGACAAGAGTTTCATTGGCAGGGGATACCCTAATGTTTGGGTAGCAGGGACCTCACTATGATAACAAGCCACAACTGAAAGAGATGGATGTGCTATCCCAGCGATAAATGATGCATGTGTTTCATTTTCGAGATAATTTAAGGAATCAATGATGACTAGTGTCTTTAACGAATAATTTTTTTTTGGAATCTGCGAAGAAACAAATTCTTGTATTTTTATAAGATTAGCATTAGAACAGTCCATGTAGCTGGTCGCATATGTTGGTTTAGTTGTTGTCTCAAACGAAAGATAGATAATTGGTCCACTGAATCGATAAACAATTTCTTGAATAAGATGGTAGGCAGATTGTGCTAAGGAGTCCGTTATGAGGGTAAAAGGAGAAGTTTCTTTAACTGCTAAGTGCCTATGAAGAAGCACCAATGAAGGATGGGTCGCCATCAATGTGGATGTTAATACGGTATAGGCCAGATACAATGAAGACTTCCTTACAAAGAAGACCCGCAACTATGAGTGCGATGACATGCGCGATATAGACATTTTTTGAAACACGGGTACGACCACTCGATAAGCTATGACAGAGCAATTAAATCACGGAAAATACATATTTTGATTCACCAAATGATTGAAATTATTGAGAAACCGAAGATGTATGGTACTTCTCCAGTTGATTTGGTAGATTTAACACGATTGAAGCCACGAGAACCAGCATAATCAATGGAAAGATTTCAACCACTTTCTTGGAAGTTCTGATCATAAATTTTCAGGATCTGATGTCTTGATTTGACTTGTGTTTTTTGTCGATGGTCCGATTTCTGTATGTACTTTTTGCAAGAGAGCGGAATAGTTCCCCCACCATAGCCCTTCGTACCAGGTCGCGAGCCAATACTCTTCGCGAAGAGTCTCCGCACTCATTCCACATTACTCTATAACACATTACTTATGTCCAAACGACCGTTGAATGGATCCTTAGAGAATCTGAGAGGACTTTTCGAGGCTGCTTCAGAGCCCAATAACCAAAGAAAACACGTTATTGATAAGGATGATTATAAAAACCAACGATATAACAGATCAATAGATATTCAAAATGTGCAAACATATCAGGAGAGAATGCTAGCCGTGGCTAAAAATCGTAATCCTAGGCAGTCTAATGAGAGCGACAAACAACCAAGTAAGAAACTTCGAATGGATGATACATATTATGAAAGCGAAAAGAGTGAGAATCTAAGTTTAGAGAACGCTCAACTAGTAAAAAATGGACTTGACGATACTGAATGGAACGACATTAAGGCTAGCACAACTGAGTCTAGCAAGGTTGCTATAAATCATCCCCAGAACATCCCAGTGGTGCAAGGTATAGCCTTGTCTAATGCTGTTCTTGACCAACTTATCCCCAAAGGATATGTCATGGCCCCTGTACCTGAAGGATATATATCCGCCTTGCACATGCCAACACTTTATGATCTTCCGCTGCAAAAGTCACAAGCAGAGGTATTCAACGATGCCTTACCAGAATATTCGGGTATTCCAATGCGCAAAGAAGATGTGAAACATTTTTCAGCGCTTCTAAACATCAATCCCGAGAATCTTGATGGACAGCTCGATCGTTCGAACTTTCATGCACAGGTATTGGTGTTTAAGATTAAAAACGGATCTCCAAGTACACGAAAGAAGGCAATGCGATCGATTGTCTCCGGAGCAATGAATTATGGTCTGTCAACGCTTTTCGGGATCATTCTTCCCATAATGCTTGAGCCTGCTCTCGACGAACCTGACCGCCATATTCTCACAAAATTAGTTGGAAGATTGCTTAATAGTCTCGGAGATTCCATCAAGCCATTCACTCACCAAATTGTTACTGCTTTATCTCCGCTGTTAATCGATGAGGACATAACGCTAAGATTACAGGCAAGGGAGGTAATATCCAATGTAGCACGTGTCGCAGGATTTGCTAATATTGTTTCAAGCCTCCGTCCGGACTTAGATCATGAAGATGAGTACGTTCGGAACTTAACATCACGTGTTCTTGCTCTCGTTGCTTCAACTTTTGGTTTAGTGAAAGTTTTACCCTTCATCAAAGCAGTTATCAAATCCAAAAAGAGTTGGCAAGCTCGTCACACAGGCATACGAACTATATATCATATTTGCACTCTTTCAGGGATTGGGAACGGTGCGTTGATATTGCCTCATTTGCTGCAGCTAGTTGACGTATTATCACCAGGAATCACAGACGATTTGCTTCAGGTAAGAAGTGCAACTGCGAACACACTATCCCAATTGGCAGAAAATGTTCACCCATATGGAATAGAGGCTTTTGAAGTCATATTAGAACCATTGTGGAATGGTCTTAAACATCACAGAGGCCGAGGGTTGGCCGCATTCTTAAGAGCTATTGGCTCCATGATCCCATTGATGGCACACAATCCGCAATATGAGGAATACTCAAACTTCTATACCAGGGAGATTGTTCAGGTTATGACAAAAGAATTTTCGAATCCTGATGAAGATATGAAAAAATCGATCTTACGCATTCTTATCTCGATGCCCTTGACTAAAGTGCTTTTTCCAAACCATCGACGTCAAATTGTGATTCCGTTTTTTCACAGCTTTTGGAACAGAAGAGTTGCACTGGACTCTTCACAATTAGCTCGCTTAGTGGTCGATGGAACTCATCAGTTGGCTAGGAAATTAGATGTGAGTTTTATACTCGAAAAGCTCACGCCTTTTGCAAAGGATGCAAATGAAAATCTAAGGAAAATGTCTTGTGATGCCGTGAACAAAATATTGATTGGCTGTCCAGACTCAATCGTCGAATTGGACCAGAGTCTTGATGCTAACTTGATCGATTCATTATTATTTGCATTACAGGAACTGACCAGCCCAACACCGGTTTATCTTCAAACATTCGGTACAGCATGTCGAGCTCTTGGATTAAGACTTCTGCCACACATGCCTATGATCCTAAGCTCCACTCTTTATCGACTTAAAAGCAGTGAGCCAGAAATTAGACAACAATCAGCGGACTTGATTTCTGTGATCGCAGGCTCAATTAAGTTTTGTTCCCACGGCGATGATACAACCATGAAAAAGCTAATTTTATTCTTGTATGAGCTGTTGGGAGAAGTTTACCCAGAAGTCCTTGGTTCTATTATCGGAGCACTTCACAGTTGTATTAATACTATGGATCGTGATACCTTACTCACGTTAGAAAATCCCTCTGTGAATGTTCTTCTCCCCACACTCACGCCTATTTTGAAGAACAGACAGGAGAAAGTGCAAGAACAATGTGTAAAGCTTGTTGGTCTCATTGCAAAGGGAAATGCTGAATCAATTAATGCAAAAGAATGGATGCGAGTATGTTTCGACCTTTTGGATATGCTTAAGTCGCCGAGAAAAAAAATCAGAATTGCTGCAAACGCTACGTTCGGATATATTGCCAGAACAATAGGCCCCCAAGATGTGTTGGTAATGCTTCTTAACAATCTCAACGTTCAGGAGCGTCAACTCCGTGTGTGCACAGCTGTAGCAATTGGAATAGTGGCAGACACATGTTCACCCTTCACAGTATTACCTGCCATCATGAATGAATACCGAGTGCCAGACAAGAACGTTCAAAATGGTGTGTTGAAAGCCCTCAGCTTCCTTTTCGAATATTTGGATGGCTCCACTTCCAAGGATTACCTTTTTGCTATTACACCGTTGATAGAGGATGCTTTGACCGATCGCGACTTAGTTCATCGGCAAACAGCTTCATCTATTGTTCGACACTTGGCATTGAATTGCTACGGTTTATGTCATGATGATTGCCAAGAAGTCTTCATTCATTTTTTGAACCTTGTGATACCGAATATATATGAGACATCTCCCCACGTCATAATAAGGATTATCGAGTGCTTAGACGCGCTTCGAATTATTTTAGGACCTGGCCTATTCCTCAACTATATATGGACAGGGTTGTTCCAAGCAGCTCGCAAAGTGAGATCTCCATATTGGAAGGTTTTCAATAATGCGTACATCCAGAACTGCGACAGCATTGTTCCATACTACCCTCGCTTTGATTCTTTAACCCAACCCTGCCAGATATCATACAATGTGGAAGAATTAGATATATGGATGTAATGATAGCGAACTGAAGAAGCGAAATGTGACGAAGGAAAATACTGCAGCCAGTTATAATAAGGCTTCATGTGAAGTCCGAGTCTTCTTCTAGCTCGATCTGTGCGTATCGATAGAGATAACCGTCGTCAGAATACCTTTGATAACTGATTTCCAGGGTTTGCGTTAAAGGACGCGCAGTGACCTCCCCATTATAAAGATAGCTATTTGTGATCATTCTTGTTATTTGCCGGGCTTGTTGTTCGAAAATGTCTTGATCATCAGGTGTAATCCTTAAGTCATCAGAGTTGCCATTTGAAGAGGCGTGCCCCGGGTAACACTCCAGGTACCATGCACCATCATCCCCTTGAAACCACGGAATATTGTAGAGCCATGATGTTATCTTTTCTATCAATGGCATATTTTTGGCTTCCCGTGGGTTGAACGAGCGAGGTATTTTATTGTTGCGAGGAGTCTCAGCTGCAGGCTTTGGAGGGCTCATATGGTGAGCCGACACTACGTGTGCCACAATCTGATCATTTTCCTGATTTACGTTTGGCCGAGACTCCAACTCGGGTTGAGACACGGAGTGTCTAAGGTGTAAACCCAAGGCCTTGTTGTGTTTGAACGAAGTATTCATGCTCGTGGGGAGAACACAGAAGGTGCGAGGTCACAAAGGGTCTTGGTAATTTGGGGTAAAACCGAGCGAGCATGTACAATGGTGAGAAAATTAAGAAGCTAACAATGCAAAGGCAACTGACGCTAGCCATAATTATAAAGTAATTAGTCAGCAAATCAGTCAAACAGTATTATTCCAAAATATAGTTGTTTTTCTAAATTTTGAAATCATTTAGGCAGCAATTTTAATTAAATACACGAAAAACAGAAGTTTTGATGATCTGATCTTGCAGTTCATTGCTCATGTGTTCTAAACCAACTACCATATACACTACCAAGCAGAATATATTCGTGTACGCAGAGAATTGCTACAACCAACCACACTAGATCTTGAACTACATTTATGACTAATGGGAGTACACTTATTATGGGAAATTGTTGGTCCTGCCGCCCGGCCAGTGAAACTTGAGGCTCTCTCGCGGAAGAGACTAGCAGTTGATGCGTCGATATGGATATACCAGTTCATGAAGGCGGTGCGCGATAAAGAGGGAAATTCGTTAGGCCAGACGCATATTATTGGATTCTTCCGTCGTATCTGTAAGATGCTCTTTTTCGGTATTCTTCCGTTGTTCGTCTTTGATGGAGGAGCTCCGCCTTTAAAAAGACAAGTCATTCAAGCTCGTAAGGAGAGGCGACAAGGCAATCAAGAGAACGCTACACACACGGCTCAGAAGTTATTAGCCATGCAAATGCACAGGAAGGTAGGAAATGTCGGACCTGGCCAAAATCGTGAAGGTATTCAGAAAAAATCTTCTTCAACATCAACAAAAGACACAAACAATGAGCAAGTATACTTTGGTGATTTACCCATTTATTGCGATGAAGACTCGTCACATCCTCCGAATGCCCGTGGACAACACGTTTCTTTTCGTAAAAAAGATGAATATGATCTTCCTGACTTGAAACAATTCTCAGTACGAAAGGGTGACGAGCGAATCATGCCTGAAGAAGAATTCAAGGAATACGGTAATGAACATTCATTGGATGAGATAGATGGCATCAACATTGATTCAGTGGATCCCTCTTCTGTAGAGTTTGCAGAGCTTCCAATGGGAACCCAATACATGATATTGTCACATTTGAGGCTCCGCTCTAGGTTGAGAATGGGTTATTCAAAAAATCAACTAGAAGATCTTTTCCCAAATAGCCAGGACTTCTCAAAATTTCAAATACAACAGGTTCAAAAGAGGAACTACTACACTCAGAGATTGATGAAAATAAGCGGGATGGGCCAAGAGACAGGAAACATTTCTCGCAGAATTGCAGGTGATAAAGATCGACAGTATATGCTAGTGCAAAACTCTGGCGGTTGGACATTATCTTTGGGTGGCGACAATCAAGATGAGACTGTCGTATTAGATGAAGATGAAGATGCCCTGAAAAATACAGTCTATGCTGTTGCAAAAAAAGAAAATGAATCCGAAACTTCAGAAGATGAAATTTTGGAGGATGTTCCTCTTGATGACTCATTCCCTGCTGAGAGCCATCCATCAACTCTCAATCAAATCAACGTGAGCTCAGATGAAGAAGTGATAAGCAAGGCTGTGGTTGAGTCTATTTATGATCAATACAAATACGAGTTTGATCTGACTACAGATGTGCGATTGAATGACCGACAGCTCCGGCAAAAAATCGAGAAGCTCAACGACTCAGAATTAAAGAATGCTATTGAAGAGTCTAAAAATAACATTTACCGGCAGGTTTGCAGGGAAGAAAGATTTTCCACCAATACCAATGAGCTGTCCAATGCGCTCAACTTTGAATTCGGCCAATCGATTTTATTTGGCGATAGTACACAACAAAACTCCCAAGTCAATATTGAATGTGAAATCAGAGATACTCGGCATTCTCAAGGAAAACTGGAAGTTTGCGTTGAAAATTTCACAGATCCAAAAAATGACTCACAAGGGGAAAAGGAAGGAGAAGATTTAGCCAAAACGCAAATGACTTTACCTCTGTGGTTCCACACGTCTTCTGACTTACGAAATACACATAACTACGCTGGGTTTTTAGTTGAGAAAGAAGTTATTCCACAAGAAGCCGACGAGGAGAGGGTTGAGTTGATACCATATAACGAAGCAAAACAGTACTTCCAAGAAATGGCTAACAAAGATTTAAGAAAAAATATCACGAAAACAAATGATGTCTCTTATAACTCAGACCTCGAAATCATTGAGAATCTCCGAGATCAAGATTCTGTTATACACTTGAAAAACTCATCTCTGACAAAAGATGATGATATTCTGAAACTGTATGCAACAACAAATAAAGAATTTGATACATGGCAAACACCACCAGTGAAAATAAAAAAATACGAAAGTATGGTGAACCCAGTTGAAATCCAGGATCAAGCTCACAGTGAAAAGACAACAAATCCCCGTAAAAATCGCGTGGATAAGCCAGTGAAAGATATCAAAAAAGATTTAAATACGTGTGTTGAGCTTTCTACATTTGGTGGGATCAAAAGTCCTGAAATTAGTAATGACACGGTAACAGTAAAAAAGCCAGAACAAACAATTCTAGATTATGATTTTGACGAAAAGGAAGAGAATGATTTAATAAAGCAACTACGGGAAGAAGAACAAGAACACGCTGATTTCACAACTAGTATTCAAGGGGATAAAATTCATATAAATACAAAGGTAAGTGAGGAGCAGCTTTTACAAGAACAACTTCAGAAGGCAAGACGCGATGCCGAAGAAGTGACTCAAACTATGATAAATGATGTTCAAGAACTATTGAAAAGGTTTGGCATTCCATATATAACTGCACCAATGGAAGCAGAGGCCCAATGTGCCGAATTGTATCTGTTGGGGTTGGTGGATGGAATTGTCACGGACGATAGTGATTGCTTTCTTTTTGGAGGCAGTCGCATCTATAAAAATATGTTCAATCAAAAGCAGTATGTCGAATGTTATATTGCGGAAGATATTGAACACAAGGTTGGACTCGATCAAAATAAACTTATTGAGCTTGCATTGCTTCTAGGGAGTGATTATACCGAAGGAATAAAAGGAATCGGGCCTGTTTTGGCCATGGAGATTTTAGCTGAGTTTGGAAACCTTACTTCATTCAAAAAGTGGTTTGATGAGGCAACGAAAACATTCAAGAGATCCGATTCAACTCATCTGAAACTTGAGAAGACTTTGATTTCAAGAATAAAGAATGGAAAGTTATTTCTCTCTGAAACATTTCCCGACCAGGTTATTATTAATGCATATAAATGTCCAGAAGTTGATCACGATAATTCAGAATTCAAATGGGGAGTACCGCTGTTGGACCAGATACGCAGTTTTTTGATGTACAACGTAGGCTGGTCACAAGCAAAGGTTGACGAGATTATGGTGCCGTTGATTCGAAACATTAACAAGACACGAACCCAAGGTCAACAAAGCACCATTGGAGAATTTTTTCCACAGGATTACATATCCTACAAGAAAGATGTGGGTATGGGTAAGCGTATGAAAGCCGCTGCCGAAAGAATACGGAAATAATAGACCTCGTTATCGTAGATGGGACTAACAAATATTGAAATATCCATAATGAAGTTGGGGTAGCAAGACTTGAGAAATGTAAATTAACCGGATAATTAATCGTCTGCCTTTAACATAGCATAATATATTCTAGGACACGACTTCAAACTTTAAAATTAAAGAAATGTGATACCAATGCTGCTGACGTAAACTCGGACGTATTACCGAACCCGCTCATATATGCCAATCTCTTCACGTGACTATTTGTTGGAGTGGAAGGTGCCGCGCCCAAGCATGGCTAAATACTTAACACGATTAGAAGCCGGTGTACCTCTCCCCCAGCAAAATGGCCGATTCGTTTGCAAAACTCTCTTCTATCATCGAATCAGCTCGGGATATCACTATCGAGGCCGCTGTGAGTGCTTCGACAAGACTCACTGAGACTCCGACCGCAAAACGTCCCCAGGAAATTGCTAAGCTTCTCAGTTCGAGGCTCGATCGCGAAGTGCTCAATGGAGTGAAATGCGTTGTATCACACATTTCCATGGGCGAAGATGGACTGGAATACTTTGCAGACGTGGTGAAGAATATTACACTGACAAACGCTCGCGTACGTGCGCTCGTGATGATGTATGTCGAAAAATATGCTGAGAGCGAGCCTGATACCGCCCTTCTTTCAATTAATTCCGTGCAAAAGTCCCTAAGTGACAAAGCTTCAAACGTGCGAAGTGCAAGCATACGAACTCTTGGCGGAATAGGAATTCCAGAAATTTCATCCTTGTTGCTCTTATGTATCAAGAGAACAATATCAGACCGCCTGCCTGATGTCAGGGCTGCGACCGCTTTGGCAATCGGGTCCGCGTATAAGATTGACGGAATTGAGAAGACGAAGCTCCTAAGCTTCCTCAGCACCTTGATGGCAGATCATTCTCCTGTTGTTGTAGGTGCGTCGGTGAAGGTATTCGTGAAATTAAAGCCTCGTCTCTTGAAGCTTCTGCGCTCGAAAACATGGGCACCAGTACACTCAAATTACAGACGGTACGTAAGAATCCTTCCAGAGCTCGAAGATTGGAGTCGTTCTCTTCTAACTGACCTATTGGTTCTGTATTGTCGCCAATTCGTGCCTAGACCGTTTTTAATTCTACCTGATGGTTCGCATATGGATGTTCCAGAATATTATGGCCCATTTCCTCCTGAATATCAGTGTGAAATGGACTCGGACTTGGAAAGTTTCGTGAATGCTATGTCTCTAGCTGCTTTCAGTACATCAAATTTGGTGGTTTTTTCTGCTGTTAGAGGTCTAATCCTGCTCTCAACACCATCACACGTGCGTGAAGCTGGATTTCCGAAGATTCTCGTGAAAATGCTGCTCGTATCTACTAGTGAGCCCGAAACATTACTTGTGTTGCAACTTATATTCAAACTTGCTTCGTTCATGCCTGAGGCATTTCAGCAGTATTCTCGAAAATTTTATATTCATCCTGATGACACTATTTCTATTGCTTCATGGAAGCTCCGCATTCTCCTGGCTATTTTTTCTGAAGATGTCGCAAATTTGATAATGAGAGAACTCCAGCTTAATGCTACCAGCTACAAGCGAGAGATAGCACAGAGTGCGGTAATTGCTATAGGTCAGTGTTGTCAAAAGTCTCAGGCCTGGACAGATAATATTCTTCAATGGTGCATTTTTGAGATGGAGAAAGAATCAGCGAGCCCAATTCTCGCTGGTTTATTGAAAGTGATACGATATCTCTTGCAACAAAAACAAGAATTGGGTGTTAAATCCGAGCAAATTACGAAAACAATTTATCGCTTGTCTCAAGTACTACAAAACCCTAATATCCATCTAAATGAGGAGGCAAAAGCCAGTATAATATGGACAATAGGTGAGTTTACTGAAATCACAAACAATATCATTGGCCCCGATGTGCTACGTCAAATATTGAAGACTTACGCGCAGGAAGCTGAAAAGGTTAGGTACGAGACCTTACTTTTAGCAGCAAAATCATATCTGTTTGAGATTCAAAAATTCAATGATAAAGTTGTCAATCACGAGACTCTTTCTCTTGCGCAAAACTTATTCGATTATGTTATGCAATTGGCTCGCTATGATGTATCTGTTTGCACTCGGGATAAGGTGAGAATGTTTGACGTATTATTTCTCGATAAATCGAATCATCAATTGGCGTGTTTATTTATGCAAGCACCAAAAGCTACATCACAGATAGACGTGCAAGCTCACGGTGCCACTTTATTTTCGCGTTACTTTCAAATTCCCGAATGGGCAGACCCCTCGACTCTTCCGCTAGCATCTATCAGAAAAGAAGCAAACAGTTCAAAGTCTTTCTCTAGCTTCAAAGATGACATGCGTGGCGGGATCTCTAATGCTTCAATAGCAGAATCCATTCCAGGTGTTTCTACAAAGACTGCATCATTTGAAAAATCATCCAACATCAAGCGCTTGCAAAGCTTAGATGAATTCTTTGGTGACGAAGATGACAGCGATGAGTCAAGCGCTAGTGAAAACGAGAATAGCTCTGTCGAGATGTCTGAATCAGAGGAGGACAGTGAAGATGAATTAGAATCAAGTGCCAACTCTGATGATCTGATGTTAGATCATTGATGTGAATTAGGGGCATAAAACTTTCATAACCACAATTTAAAGTTTGATGAATTCTTTGTCGATTCAATGCTATGTTACATTAAAAACATAGATCGGTTCTCAAAGTATAAGGTTAGCTGACCAATAGATGGAGCTCCATCGGAACGATTTCATACTTGGTAAAGTTCTCATCATGTGTCAACAGTTGACGAGTTGTTACCTGGTTATCCTTCATGTATGTATATCGTTTCCAGGTAATAAAACACTACGACAATCAGAAAAAAGAAGCAATGGCAAATCGTTTTATTTGAAGATTTGGAGTGCTAGTATTAAAAACAAAATTCGTTCAACATTCGAACTTAATCCCAGTCTGGTGTACAGATCTGTAACTCAGTTAAATTGCTTGGATCACTATCCGCTTCCTGGGACACATTTCTTTCTTTATCAAGATGTTTAGACGAAGTATCAATCTAGCTCCATTACGCGAATACTCCAAATATATCAGAAACAATCAAATTTACTTGCATGAGGTGGCCGGGAAATACGTTGCCACGCTTTCGAAAAACTCAAACGACTTGCCAATTGGATCTTCGCCTTCGATGGATATCAGTCCTGCCACATTCAAAGAAAACCCTGAATTTTTAAGCTTGCTTCACGATAAAATCAATAAAGAGATTCAACATGACTTCACATTTATAATTGAGGCCGGAGCAAATGCCCTGACTTTCATGCCAATTTACGATTTCCGAGAGATCCCTAAATACTCTCGCACCCCGAACGTTGATGATGTTTTTGGATACGTTTTGGTGGACGAAAATGGAAAAATTGTTCCCGAGAGTTACGAGAAAAACAATTTATATAGGATTTGCAACGGAACTGGCCTCATTAAGTTAAGTGATTACTTACTTGAAGTAATGAAAAAGGCCACCGCAGAGTAGATACTGGAGATTCGACATTATTTAGATTCTGATTCTGAGGTAAACTTTTTTAAGAAAGTTGATAAGTTTAAAAGGCCAAATCATTATAGACGAATGTTTTTAATAAAATTCAAAAATGTTGCTTTGTAATCTGAAGTAGAGATCCTGCAGAAAATTATCAGTACACTCTAAAACATGGATATGAGTCCTGGAGCAAAAAAGATTAACATTTCTAGATAGGTGTAACTACCACGATGACGGTACGCAATAAATTTTAATATTTGAGTTGGTGAAGGTCTCTGGGAGAAAAATACATGACAATACATTTCACCTTTCTCTTATCTACTCTCTAGCTAAGCGAAGGCACTAATTTCCCATTAGTAAGAGCTGCGAGTAAATCCCTGCTGATATACTACAACAGCCAAGTTGAAGGTACTTCACACCTGTTAGTAAATTGAGATAACCCGCATTTGGGGTATTCTGCATTATTATGTACATTCCGTTGAGGATATATGTGTATAGTTAACCATTGTTAAACCCACTTGAAAAACCATCATTAAGCCATAAAAAAATTCGAAAATAAATTGTGATATGCAGTTGATGCAGATGAAATAGAGAAGGAAGAGACATCTTTGGAGAGAAGGTTCATCAATTCCCGGCAGACGCGAGGATTTTAATGAGATGCGTTTTCAAGTAGTGACAGACAGAGCAGCACCGTGCTTAGTATCTGTAGATGTCGGCCTTAAATGGGCCCTCCTTTGGAATGCCCAAGTATTCGGCCTGCTTGTCACTCAAAGTAGACAATCTCGCACCCAAGTGGTCCAAGTGGCATCTGGCGACAGTCTCGTCTAAAATCTTTGG
Source organism: Metschnikowia krissii (assembly GCA_030561945.1). Lineage (NCBI taxonomy): Eukaryota > Fungi > Ascomycota > Pichiomycetes > Serinales > Metschnikowiaceae > Metschnikowia > Metschnikowia krissii. The sequence continues at coordinate 269,516 of JAKTYP010000061.1, read as the reverse complement.
CAACAAATGAACACCAACCTCGAACTTACCATTCTTACCGAATTCGGGGAACTGAGATCTGAACTCCTCGTTCTCGGCGTTGAACAAAGCAATCTGGGCCAAAACCTGGTTAGAGAACGAGCAAGACATGACGAACGAGGAGTGGCCAGTGGCACAACCCAAGTTGACCAATCTACCTTCAGCCAACAAAATGATGTGGCGGCCGTTCTTCATCAAGAATCTGTCGACCTGTGGCTTGATGTTGACGACGGACTCGGCGTTGGCCTTCAACCAGGCAACATCAATCTCAATGTCGAAGTGACCAATGTTGCAAACAATGGCATCCTCGGGCATCTGAGAGAAGTGCACACCGGTAATAATGTCACGGCAGCCAGTGGTGGTGACGAAAATCTGACCGATGGAGGCGACCTCCTCCATTGGCGCAACCTGGAAACCAGAGACAGCAGCTTGCAAAGCGTTGATGGGGTCAATTTCGGTGACGATAACACGGGCACCCATACCAGCCAAGGCCATGGCGCAACCCTTACCGACGTCACCAAAACCAGCGACAATAGCAACCTTACCGGCGATCATGACGTCAGTGGCTCTCTTGATACCATCAACAAGAGACTCTCTGCAACCGTACAAATTGTCAAACTTGGATTTAGTGACAGAGTCATTAACATTGATGGCTGGGACCTTCAACTTACCGTCCCTGAGCATTTTGTACAAATGGTGGACACCAGTGGTGGTCTCTTCGGACAATCCGAAGCAGTCCTCCAACATCTCAGGGTACTTCTCGTGCACCAAGGTGGTTAAGTCTCCACCATCATCCAAAATCATGTTCAACTTCTTGCCGTCCTTGAACGCAAACAATTGCTGCTCAATGCACCACAAGTACTCCTCGTCGGTCTCACCCTTCCAGGCAAAAACGGGAACGCCGGCAGCGGCAATAGCGGCGGCGGCGTGGTCCTGCGTGGAGAAAATGTTGCAAGAGCTCCAGGTGACTTCAGCACCAAGAGCAACCAAAGTCTCAATCAAGACAGCAGTCTGAATGGTCATATGCAAGCAGCCGGCGATTCTGGCACCCTTCAATGGCTGCGATGGGCCGTACTTCTTTCTGATGTACATCAAACCGGGCATTTCGTTCTCGGACAACTCGATGTCCTTTCTGCCGAATGCAGCAAGAGAGATGTCAGCAACTTTGTAGTTAGAAGCAGGGGCGGCCATGGTGATAATAGTGATTAACGCTGAAAAATTTTTAGAAGGCGAAGGTGCGAATATGCCGCAATATATATATATTCCGGTCCATCATATGTGCAGGAGCTTACGACAATGGCCATGAACCGCGCGCAAATTTTGCTGACCGAGCGGTACGACCAAACGCACAGCCACGTGAAAACCGAGTAGGCTTTGTTGGGGCGTGTATGTAATGGCGATCCCGGTCGCATGTGAAAAAGATGAGTTGTTTGATGAGAAACGTAGCGTTAGTAAGAATCTTGCGGGATTCCTTAATTTAATTTCGTTCGAAAAATGTAGCTAAGAATTTCCCAAGAAGACACTCCATGGTTCGCATAAGACTACGAGCCATTTCTTACATGCTATTGATTGATTTTTTAGCAAGATATGAGTGGGATTCTGCCGCGCCCTCAATTTTACTGAAGATACGAGAACGTGGGACCAGTGGTGATGATTATCTCGTTGAGTCGTGACGTCACAATGGTATCTCTCCATATTACAGACATGCATACGGACACATGTAACATTTTCTTATACATTCTGACACATGTCTACCAATCGATATTCATAGTTCCAGCACTCCATGCCAATGTGAACCACTTCATAGTTTATGGTCGTTAATCATTTATTTTTCTATGGAGGGAAGATTCGCAGAGGCGAACTGTTCTATTATGAGTGTATATGAGAAGCACAACTCGAAGAGAGTCTGCAGCAAAGGAATGCACGTGTGGAGACAGGTGATATTAAATCTCAAACTTCAACCAGTCCAAATCGGCTGCTGGTTTTTGGTCTGCCAGAGAAAGTGCATTGGGAAACTCGCCTTTAAGCCCGTGCGTGAGTGAAGACTTTGTTGTGGAGGTTTTGATGTCGAACTTGCTTCCCATAGTTCCAATGAGCGCCGTTTCCGGGGATGTAGTTTCCTCGGACTCTTCACTATGAAGAGAGGTGTAGTTCTTAAAGAAGTCGTCTGTCTCCATATCATCCTCGTTTTTTGCAGGGGAAGCTAGTCCATCGTTGCCACTTTTAAGAAACCCCTCGCAATTTGGCACGTCACTGGGCACCGTGAACGATTGCCGGTGTGCCGTTTCGTCAAATATGGACGGCGACGATATCGAGTGTGGCGTGAACTCAGACGAGATGCTGTCACGGTTCCGTAAAGACATACTGTCTCTCTGCTGTGTGTGAGGCGACGCGCCAGCAATCTGGTCAAAGTAAAGGTTATTACTGGTAGACGCGGGCTGCAGTCCCATATAGTACGCTGAGTTCACAGGTCCTGACTGTGCGGAAGTGCTGAGTCCCTGCTGTGGAGTCGTCGATCGCCCTAGTCCTGCCATGTGGCTCTTTTTCATTAGCAGTGTAGCCGAGCCGGCGCGCTTGTTAAAGTTAGAGCCCATGTTGGTATACGAGCCCGTGAACCCGTTGACGGAGGCGAGTCGTCTGCCGTAAGACTCGGACATTTCGGATATGTTGACCTCGGACTTCTTTCTCTTAAACTGCAGAGAGGCACTGGTGCTGTAGGGAGAGGACGGAGTAGACATTTGCATCGAGCCCCCAGGATGGTATGGCGTGTTCTTATCAGTGGTTGGTGTTGACACCATGTGGTACGAGCCATTGCCGGACGGCTTGGGCAAAATGAGCACGTTTTTTGGTTTCGACGCATCTGTAGAGAACAAGTTCGACCCCGCCAGACCATAGCTGTAGGACGCCGGTGCCGCCAGCATTGGGCTCTGCAGAATCGGGATACCAGCACCAAAGTCCTGCTTTGGGCGCAGGAACTCCATCAGATACGATCCGTGTCGCGATAAGCTGGTGGGCATTCCCGAGATCACGGGCATCGATCCTGGAGCGCGGGGTGTGGCTGATGCCCTGCGCGAGCTGCGCTTGCGAATAACGTCGGTTTTGAGGGAGAGCGGCCGTGTCGTGCCGTGCAATTTCAAAAAGAGACCGCACGCATTGCACAAAGTATTTCCCTCGGAGTCCTTGCGCCAGAGTGGGGTCTTAAGTGTGCCGCAGTTGCTGCACTCGATGGCCTTTTTTGGCTCGTCGGCGAGCACATTGCCAGCATCTTTGGCACCAGCTGCGTTTGCTTGCCGATCCTGCTTAGGGAGTTTCTGCAACGAAGATGTCAAGTTAGATCGAAGCGGTGTCTGACTCTGTTTCTGGGTTTGGCTGTGTTGCTGGCTGTGTTGCTGGTGCTGGGGTGGTGCTGACGGCATGGGCTTCTCAGGGTCACGTCCGAGCCGCGTCGACACGGAGATACCAACACGCTCACCGGCGCCGGGTGTGTGCGACAACTCGCGAGACTGCGCGTCGTACATGCCGCTTGGGCTGCTGTCCATAGACTTTGGCGTGGTGGAGTCGCGCGCCACGAGCTCAGGCCTGCCTTTGTGCGCCTTCCCCAGCGACACTGACGTTGACGCCAGGCCTCGCAAGTCGTCCACGGAGAGCGGCAGCAACAAGTCGAGCACGTGAGTGTGCGTGTGTGCCGGGGGGGCGGTGTGAGAATTATGGGTCCTATGGGCTTGCGGTCTGGTGCTGATGGAAGCGGCACCCGCATCCCGCAGGCGGCAGTCGATCTCGCGCTGCACCCACGTGTTTTCCTCTCGCACATGTCGGTTTTCGACCCGCGGCTGTAGCGCCAAGAGCCGTTTGGCCTGTGCGAATAGGTCCATAATCGATGGCCCCGTCGAGAGCTCGGCCTTAGCCTTTGCGGAGAGCAGATGCGCATTGCCGCGATGGGAATATTCACTCATCTTTCGTAGCTGTGTAAGGGCACGGGAACGGCTCTGTGATTTCTGGAGGGTGTGTGGACGGGAACTTGGACTGGCGCTAGGCCTCGGAATCCTCCGGTCAATAGATGAAAAAAGAAGCGCTGGGGGGTTCGAGGGTCTGATTTCGCTCGAAACCAGGGCGCTGGGAAACGGGTCGCTAGGCGTATGGATAAGTGGGTACCGGGGCGTGTGCTTTGAAAAAGAAAGATGGCCAAAAAAATGGGTGTTTCGGTAATACTTCCTTCGACGCTTGTTTAAGGATTTTATTTTTTTCTCAATTTTTTTTACCTCTTTCCGGTACCGCGGAGGTACGGGTGGCGCATGGGGCCAGCGGGGGAAGGGATCGCCGGAGAGTTTGGGTCAAGCTCACAGTGCATGTTCAACTCAAACCTGGGAAGCAGGAGAGGGGCCAGTCCATAGTTTCATCTTTCCTTTTGTCGTTAACTTTTTTAGCCTCGATTAGAACTCGTCTCTTGGCCCTTCCAAAAGAAACTTCATCTTAACGTCTGTCTTTTTTTATTTGTTCAGGCTTCTTTTCCCCTTCATAATTCTTCGTTTTTTCTCCCAGTCATTCAATAAGGACTATTGTATATACATGTATATATATATATATATATATTTGGATCGACTGTTGGATTGACTGTTGGATTGACTGTTTGCTTCCATTTCTGTGATCGATTTCTCATTTTGATCCTATTTCTTATATGAGTTACGTCTGTCGCCCGTTGCAAGGTTCATGAGCATCCTGGACTAAAATTAAGACATGCAAACGACGCATGCCCCGGGCGCTTTTTCCACTCACCTGTCGGAGTTACGCCCCACGTATGGTGTGACGCTCGCTGCCGCCCTCATGCGCGAACTATCTCCGTCGAACCATGCAGAATCGCACGTCCCCAAAAAAAATAGCCTGGCACTCGAGAAATTGGATACATTATACACTGTTGCCACACCCGTCAAAAAGCCTTATTTGGATGCTATTCTTCGCAACACGGATATACCTTGCCTTTTCCCGCGCCAAATTTTTTGTTCTCCTGTTTGTATGTGGGTGTTTCCCGTTAGCCGCACCTATGAATCTCTTCCTTTTAGAAGGCGCTAATCGTCGCGCGGTCTAAGCTATAATGAGACATTAGTCGATATGCACTCAGAACGCAGCCACCAATACCCAGAATGTACCCTGTATGTATCCAGTGGATCTGGGTTTAGCCCCATGCCAATGTCGGCAAGACATGTCTGTCTCGGTTCCAAACTTTCTCTTGTACAGATTCACGCATGTGCCTCCTCAGCCTCCTCACTCTGGTGGTGTTGTTGTGGTTGTTGCTGATAATGTTGTTGTCCCTTTGTTCGTCTCACACGTTCATTTATGTGGTGCGAATGCGCACAGTCCGCATGGGGTTTATATTCAAACGTCACGCCGTTCACGCGTTCGTTCGACGAGCTCAACTGGGTGTCGATAAAGTCAGAGCCTTGCATGATAGCATCCACCTCACGAATCACCCGCAATATGGCGTCGCAGTACACCCTTCTTGCGTGAAAACCGGCGAAACCCTTCCGCTCCTCATCGTCCCTGCTCTTCCTACCAAAATGCGAGTTAGTGTTCCAGATGCTGATGATCTCCTCATCCCGGCGCACGCTGAGCACCAACCCAACAATGTCGTTCAACAATACGTCGTGGTGATCTTTGCGCCCCAGAAGAATAGTGCCTGTCAATGTCTTGAGCACCAACCGTTCCCACACCAACGTGACCCGGCGACGTTCTTCCTGAACCGAGCCCAGCGTTTCCGCGATGGGTGTAAAAGAGTGGGAGCGGTGGTTGAACTTGAAGATCCAGCGACCGCCTCGCGAATTAATCGGGTCCTCCCACACGGGATTCACTCCCGTCTTAAAGATCATGATCTCATTGCCATTCGTTAACTCATGAGACTTCTTTAACGCAGACATGCTGACCCACATTTGCTCAAGAGACGCTATCGGCTTCACAGTCTGCTCCGGGCGCCCAAAACAGGGAAACTCAATCTCCATCGCGGCTCGCAAATACGAGTCGACGCCCGCCACGACTGACTTGGCTCCTTCTGCGCCCGACACGTTGTTGCCGCTGGTGTCCTCTGTAGTCGTGGGCACTTTGGTCCTGATTCTTGAGTGGTACCAGATAGTCCAGCAGTAAGGCAAAACATGCAGGTTCTCCACGAGCGCTGCCACGGCATCCTTGGCCTCCTGCTGCGGGTCTCGTTTGGGCACGTCCACGCTTGGCGTTGCAGGCAAAGACGACTGCAGCTTGTGGTATGACCATCTATTGTATCGCTGATGGCCATTGCCGTTGGGGTTTCCGTTGAAGTGCCCGTTTGTGTGAACATTTGAGTGATTGTTCGAGTGGCTGTTTGAGTGATTATTTGAGTGGCCGTTTGAGTGATTGCTCGAATGGTTGCTCGAGTGGTTGTTAGAGTAGTTGTTAGAATGGCGGCTGTTTCCACGGGACTGATCATCGCTGGTATGGTGCTGGCTTTGGTTGGACGGCTTGGAATATTTCTGGGAGCCAGACTCGCCCGAGCCTTGAGGTTTGCTTGGGTTCATGATCCGGTTAAATAGCGACTCGGCCCGTTTCAAGTTTTCTGACATGATAAGTCCTGGAAAGTTTGTAGATATGTGGCGCGGTCAGACGGTTTTTGGCCAGATATGGGTATTCTTAACTTTTGTTTCGGGTGGTATTTTACAGCCGACGAGTTGTTGGTGACCAATGGTATCTCTTGTAAAAGCCTTAGCCAGAAAATGTTTGTGTGTTTGGCTTGTTAAACAATCTGGATCGGTCTACTGTGGAATCACCCAAGGTTTGATGCTGGCCGTGATTTGAAGCTCAGCGAAATAAATCTTTGCTCACAGAAACAAAGAGACGACGGTGGTCGAGCACTATCAAAATTTACCAGGCGGGTAATTGTGCAGCGACGCAAGAATGTGTGGTATGTTGTTTTTGTTTTTTGTTTTTCTCGATGCGTCGAAGCAACACGTCCAAGCTGAAAAAGTTGGCGACTGGGGTTTTGGGCTGGCGACACTGAATAATGGTAGTACGACCTCCAAATTGAATAAATTGGTTTTAAAGTGTCAAAAGGTGCTTTATTTTGTTTTATTTATTATTTTTTTTGGAGTGGGAGATTGGATGGGAGATGGAAAGATGAAGGGTGGAATCTATATTAGGCAGAGGAGAAGTAAGGAAGAATTGCCTGGCGATGGCACCTGCTTGGGCCATGGGAACCACGTAACAAATTTTTCCCAGGTCGTGTACGGGTCAGTAGACTGACTGGTGCGGTTTTTGAATGGCAGCGTGCACACACGTCTATTGGCACGATATGGAAGATTAAGACGCATGACCCTATGGATTGGGAGGCTTTGCCCAATCAAGCAGGCCCAGAATTGGGGGGTGAGCGAGAAGATTAAAAGAACAGAGAATCTCTTCTCATGTAAATTTGAAAGGAAAGGGCGCGCCTAATTGCTTACAAGTCCTGTGAACCACTAGGGCAGTGTGTCCAGCCTACACGCAAGAGAATGTGATTCGTCGCTTGATACAGAAGTTAATGTAATGTATTGCGCCATATGTGCTCGGATGACACAAACACACTTTTTTCGTCAGGCGTAAGTCTCTCTAGCTGCGACCATAGTAGTGCAAGTAACCTCCCAAGGTTTTGCATCCGTTGATGTAGTTGCTCACGTTTAACTTCTCGTTAATAGAGTGCGCGCCGTCATCGCCTCTGCCCATGGGCAACAAAAGAACCTGGGTCCCGAGCTGCTGCTCAAATGTCAAGGTGATTGGGATGGAGCCGCCCTCTCTTGTGAAGTCAGGCTTCACGTTCCACACGTGTTCGGTAGCCTTTGACGCTGCCGTGAAGGACTCGTTGAAGGGGTCCAGCACCCAGTAGTCACCATCGTGGATCAATTCGACGCTCATGGTGTTCTTAGACCCGAGCTCCTGGAACACTTTCTTGACGTGGTCAAATACCAACTCGTCTAACTTCTTACTCTCGATGTCAGGCACGGTACGGATGGAAAACTTACCGACAACCTTCGATGGGATCACCGTCTTGGCCCCCGCTCCCGAAAACGCGCCTTCCACACCGTGGATTGACAACGAAGGGAATCTCCAGCGGTGCTTCAAGATGTCCTTCTTGTTGCTGTGTAAGCCAGTCTCGGCGCCGGCTGCGGCATGCAACTCCTCGGGCGAGAAGTCTATGTCGTCGTACAACGCATCCTCCTTCTCGGTGACAGGCGCCACCATTTCCATAATACCAGGAACCAAGATCTTGCCGTTTCCGTCCACCAATTTGGCCAAGACCTGTACTAAATCGGTCATGGGCTCTGCAATCACGCCACCAAAGATACCGGAGTGTAGGTCGGCACCAGGACCCTTTATAGAAACCTGGTAGTAGTTGCACCCGCGCAAACCGTAGGTCAACACCGGCTTAGTCGTGCCTAGCCAATAGTTATCAGAAATGCACACAGTGTCGACGGTCTTGAAGTAGGCCTTGGCCTCCTTTGCAATCAAGTCGTCCAAGCCGAGCGAACCGGACTCCTCCATACCTTCGAAGCAACATACCAAGTTCACGGGGAGATCCCAACCCAACTTGTTGTGTGCCTCAATGACGTTCAACCACCCCAAAACGGGGCCCTTGTCGTCGGTCAGGCCCCGACCGTACAAGATGTCGGCGGCCGTGTCATGGTATAGGGAGAAAGGGTCTGTGGCCCACCCGTCCTCTTTGAGTGCCGGCTGCACATCATAATGGCCGTACACAAGCACTGTTTTCTTGGCGGGGTCGCTGCCGAAACGCGCCAACACAATCGGCGGCAACTGCAAGTTTGCGTCGGCCACGGGTGGTGGCTGGGTACCCAAGTCTTTCAATTGAATATCAGCAAACCCCAAATTGGTGAGTTCGCTCACCAAAAACGCAGCCATATCCACAACACGTGGTCTGAGAGACTCGTCAGAACTCACAGAGGGGATGGCAATGGCCTTCGCCAATCGGTCGATAAAGTGCGGCTTCAACTCATCAATCTTCGCAAATAAGGGCTCTAACTCAAGCCTTTCAAAAGACATCTCGCTTAAGTGAAGATAAGTAATACTAAGGGGTAGAGGAGAAAGCAGAAGTTGGTGTCAATGGCCAACGGGAAAAAAAAAAAGATGGTTATGCCACCGCGCAGTCCTGCGGACGTAATAGAAAAAGGAGTACGTGCCGCGTAGGGGTGCGGCGCGTAATCATAGACTGTGGCCCAAGACAAATAAATTAGGGCCGGGGTCCGGCGCACGAAGTGTTGTGGGTGGCATTGAGAAAGGTCATCAATTTCCCAAGCCTTCAAAGTAAAAGCTCAAGAGGCAATGATTTGTGATTTGTGCTTTTTCTTTTTTTTATATCTTTTTTTTTTTTATTACGGCAGTAGCATATTCTGCTTATGCTATTATATTTTATATGAACCTTCGTAATAATGGCCGCGCGGCAAACTGGTTTTCAGTAGAAACCTTCGTGCGGCACGAGGTCAATAGCAACATCGATGGATGTGATCTAAAATTCAATAGGTTTCGACGATGTCGCCCCGACTACCTCTGAACACATTGTGTATGTATGTGTTTGTATTTGTATTGATTTTTCTATATTTATATATTTGCTAATTATAAATATAATATGCGTGTTTGTGTATGTATTTATTTGTATATAATATATATATATATATATATTATATGTGCATCATATGTAAAGAGGTTGGCGAATCCTGATACCCTGGCCCCGCGGATAGAGCTCGGCCCCATGCATCAGCATCTGGTAGCTGGCACATCGGAACTCCATCTTTTCCGAACATATCGATTATCGTGGTCGCCACATAGTTACGTGTTTAAGATGGCTCATCCATCACACAGTCATCACCATACCGTAGCATTGGCCTTTCAATTTAAATTTGTTTTATTTTACTTGGTTATTATTTTTCATATTTGTACTTTCATCCTACGGCTCGTCGACCTCCAATATAAGTACCGTTTGAGCTACATGGTGCGCAGAACGCACCCACCACCCCAGGGCGCGAAATATATGCCCGCCGAGTGCCCCTCCTTTATCGCCTCGCTTAATTCCTACAGAATTCCATGTATGACGCTTTCTCCAGTTCTTCCGATGACGACGCTTTTATAGACCAGTTTTTCGAGGAACTTGGCCCTCCGGTCGAAGAAAAAAAGTACCCGAGTCCGGCCCCAGAAAAAACGCATATATCGCCGTCACCGGACATAGACTGCGATCCCAAGGATATCAATCGCGACGTCGAAAATCAAGTCTTTGTTCCCAGAGGCTTGCCAGCTGGTGCCAAAGAAAGTAATGTGACAAACCCCAGTTCTATTTCCTCCGTCGACATTCCAAGCATATTTCTCACTGAAGGAGAGAAAAATAGACGGATTCTTCGCCAGGCGCAAGTGATTTCCAATGCCATTGCTGAGGAGAATGAGAAACACAGAACAAGAATTGAACGGGTGAAAGCAAAGCAGCTTCAAATAATCAAGGAGCTAAACGATAACGGATCCAGCTTCATCTATAGCTGGAAAAATGATTCAAAGATTATCGAGGACTACGTGCAAAGAAGTCTAGTAAACGACTATTCAATGATCACACAGCGCCAATTTTACTTTTTCAACGAGGTAGAAACTCCACATATTGATGAAAAACTAGTTCCTAAATCTTCGTTCTTAACTATGATCTGCAATCATTGCTCTGGGAGCCCAGACACGTTTTTGAATAATCTCCGCAAGTCTCAGATTCCGATTTCCGCATTCTTGGCAATGAGTCTTGTTTCCATTACTGATCTTACTCAATTGTCACATGTTAATGATATCTTTAAACATGCATGTCGTACTTTTGATGAAAGCGAATCGGCAATCCATAGTCTTGCGTTGCATGAGTTTAGGGACGATACATTTCCTTTCCTCGCGTTCATGAAGGCCATAGGTGCTAGAACACTGGATATGTCTTCTTCAAAAACAATGAAACTCAAACTCGTACATTTCAATAATTATGTCAACCTTTTGATCTTAAGACTAAGCATAATATTTCACTTCTTTCTTCCTCGTGCAAAATCGAAGGATCAGCACATTCTCTTGCTTAACTACTTCTACTGGTCCTGTTCAGACTTTCATATAAACAAGATGGAAAAGGATAATTTACGAAAAAATTTCATCGGACCTGTGTTTGAAGTCATTACAAAAGAGTGGGAGCGTAAATTCGACATAGTTTCTCTTATCGAGGAGATACACCACATTTCCATCATGACCATTCCTACTGTCTATGAAAATGACAAATTGCAGCATCAAAAAGGATTAGAAATCTATTTCAGTCTTCTATTAAATTTGCTACGTCTGGTTCAAACGGATTCAATGTACATTGTAAAAAGACTCGTTCTCCGATTCCTTGATTTCGAGACTTCGCAGGAGGATTTAGGACATTTATCTAAAGTGGTCGATACAATTGCGCAAATCAGACGTGCATCCGTCGGAGATGTCGTTAAAAATCATGAAAATGATATATACAAAAACTTCTTCAAAGTGCATCTCATCGCCGAACTCATCAATTCTTACCTTTTCGATGATGATCTTCGGAACGACCAAGATTGGTTCCTCTGTTACGAAAGCTTAATCAGTTGCAAGGATTCATACCAGCTGTTTATTGGGCAATTGTCATTCCTGGTAGAGAATAACATCAGAGATAAAAGCCGCATTTCGCTTATAATGAGTGATACGTATCATACTTTGGGCTACGTAGTAAACACACTAGGACTGAGTGGTGTTTTACCAAAACGAGATTTCTTTTACGATAAATGAGTGCATTTCTTAGTCACAAGAGTCATGTTCTCTTGTGTGGACATCCCAGGGGAGTTTATTACTAAGTAATATCTTCAAATGAGTTATGACTGTGGTGCGGAGAAATGCCCACGCTCAAAGAAGAGGTTTGATGGGCCATGCGCAGGACCAGAGAGTCATTACGTTGGTTAGATAGCGTCGCATGCGCTGCACTGCCCGGTTTCATTTTTTTAAAAATTCTCTCCCTGCTTGATCATATTGTTCTCATAGCAACATATGTTATAATACCTAGAGTTAAAACTCAATTGTACTTTCACACCTTCAATTCTTCAAAAAATGTCTTCTTTAACATATATCAATCCAGAATTGGAAGACACCCTGTTTCCCGGCCACAAAGTGTATCTCAAATATGGGGTGGGCCCAGCACCTCCAACTTCTGATGACAAAAAGATTTTCCTCTTTGATATCGATAACTGTCTTTATGACAGGTCCTTAAAAATACATGACATGATGCAGATAAAAATCCACAAGTACTTCAAAGAAACCCTTCTCATGAGTGATGAAGACGCACATAACTTGCACATGAACTATTACCGAACTTATGGATTAGCATTGGAAGGTCTTGTGCGCAATCACAAGGTTGATGCTTTGGAATACAATCTGAAAGTTGACGATGCCCTAGATTTGAAACTGGTGTTACTGTACAATCCTGTTCTAAGAGAGATGCTTGTCCTGATAAAGAATTCTGGACAGTTTGAGATGTTGTGGTTAGTAACAAATGCTTACAAGAACCACGCCCTTAGAGTCATCTCCTTCTTAGGAATCGGTGATCTTTTTGACGGTTTGACATTCTGCGACTACTCCCTGTACCCCATAGTGTGCAAGCCGATGAAAGAGTACTACTATAATTGCTTACGCAGTATTCATGTTGACAGTAATAATGAAGCAGAGACAACAAGAATATACTTTGTCGATGACTCAGAAATCAATGTGAAGGCAGCATATGATCTTGCATTCGGTAAAGTATTTCATTTCGTAGAAGATGATAGGGACCTTCTAGCTGTGAAACAGAAGCAAGACTTTGAGAAGTACTACGGCCAAGGCGACAACAGCGACGGGAGTAAAATTCAAATTATTCGGCGAATGCTTGATCTTCCCAAATACTTATAGACGTCACTTACGTATTAATTGCGTGGCAATATTAATTCTATATAAAATGTTTACATAAATATTCTTCTCTTGTTTTGCAATGGTATTGCTCCTCAATGCTGACAATGGGTGGCCTAATCTACCAGGTTCGTAAGATGTACCGATGTAGATAGAGCCATGCTGCGGTACATAAGATCTTTTTTTAATAATCTTTTCACAATTAGTTTAAACCAAGCTATTAAAAAAATCCAATGTCAGCAAAAACCCCGGTCGGATACAATGGGAGAGTTATTTTCCTCCACGGCTACACGCAAAGCTCCTCAATATTCTATGCCAAAACCTCTGCCCTTCGAAAAAAGTTGAAGGCATTGAATTTACAAGCAGTGTACTTGAATGCCCCATTAAAACTTACGCCTTCCCAACTTCCATCCTCAGATGCACTTTCTAAATTTAACTCTGTGGCATCTGTGTCGGATGAAGAGACATACTATCGTGCATGGTGGCTCAGAGATGAGGCCGGAAAGTCAAATCTAGATGATGCGTTCAATGTCATTCGCCAATATATCAAAAATGGCACAATAGTAGAAGGGTCCACGGAGGACGAAAAACTTAAGGCTGATCTTTTGAAAGAGTCAGGGATTTTAAAAGGCCTGGTCAAGGTATCTAAAAATATTCAATGGGAAAACACCAATCTTTCCAATGATAATGCAACGACTCAACCACCCATTGTCGGTATTATTGGGTTTTCTCAGGGCGCATGCCTTGCAGGATGCTTGGTGGATCTGTTTGAGGCAAAGTTTGGAATTCCGCTCAAATTTGCAATTCTTTACTCTGGGTTCAAACTTGATACCAACTTGATGCCAGAGTACAAATCTCTCTATACAAAAGACGATGGCGAGTCCACGAAAACAAGAATATTGCATGTTATCGGCGAGCTCGACACTATCGTAGGTGAAGACCGGGCATACACATTCTATGAAATCACCAAGAAGAATTCACACGTTCTCAAGCATCCAGGTGGCCACTTTGTTCCAAACTCAAAGCTTTCAATCGATCAGGTGACTAATTGGATACAGTCACTCGATGTAGAGCCGGAAGTGGAAGCCAAAGATTCTGCAGAAGAAGATCTTCTTTCTGCCTTTGACAAACTTGGCAAATAAGGACGACCATTAGTTCCACATGTATATTCATATAAAACTATATATTGAGATCTTATTTTTCTTAAGAGACGAGGTTGGAAATTCAACAAGAGTATTTATAAGAGACTACTACACTCTAGAGCTCATCTTCGATGCTTTTCTTCACGCCGCGGTACTTGCGTAATTTTTGTTCTTTCTTAGAAAGAGCACCCTCACTAGGCACTACGCCCGCTGCGTCCATGACAAATTTCTGTATCTTGGTCATCTTGTTCAATTTCTTCCCCTTGTAGCGAACAAACGCCTTCTCGTCTTTTTTGTAAACAAGTAAGATTGGAAGCGTGTCACCTTCATTATATGGCACGTCTATTTCCTCGTCCCCATACTTGATCTTCGTATTCAGTGCAGGGTTCTTAATTGTAACGCTTGCCATGCTCACTGAGTCAAGAAAGTTGATTGCTAAAGACTTCAGGAGCGGTCTCACAGAATCTGAGCTCGAAAGCACCACCACCTTCTCCAAGCCATCGTCGATATTAAGCCAGTCCGCGAATGCCTTTGAAGACAAACTGTGAAACTTTTTCACGTAGTTCTTAAGCCGCGAGGTCGTAAAGTCGACCAATGCAGGCAATTCCCTCGGGCCATTATACGTTTCGGGAATGTGCTTACCCTTGGAGGGCTGGTGTTTTGAATATTTTGGAGGCCGGAATATCATCAATGTGGGGAACCCTTGCACGCGGTATTTCGAGCAAAGCGGTTTGTTTTTACTTTCGTCACAGTTCACAGCAGCCACGTTCACGGCATATCCTGAATCTTCGTGCATGTACTTAGCTAGTTTGTGATATACTGGTTTGAGCTGCTTGCAATATCCACACCAGGGTGCGTAGAATTCAACTATGGTGGTATAATTCGACTCAAGCACAACTTTGTCGAAGGTCAGTGGCGTGAGCTCATAGACATTTGTGTCCTGGGAATAGAAGCCCAGGCATAACGCTGGTGCTAAGATAGTTGAGAGAACAACAAAGAGGTGTAATTTCATCTGGAGTTAAAAAAAAAAAACTGCTTACCCTTAGAAGGCATCAGTGGCCTCAACGCAAAAGTCGTTCGACCGCGAAACGTAACCGCACTGCGGGAGAAGAGGCGCTACACCAGGGCCCAAGGTCAAAAGTCCAGGCCACATTCAAAAATACTCAATATCCAAGGATATGGCTCGGCAAGCGTGGCTTTGAGGGGATTCTAAGAAAAGAATAAAGAATCTGTCGTCATATATATATTTTTTATTACGTTTTTTTTTTTTGCTCAAATGTATACACCGAAGAAGTTACATGCGTAGATACTGGTCAATGCAATAGAGACCGCTGCGAGAAGGGCACTCACCAAATACGTCAACACATTTCCCTTTCTATTGAGAAGTGTCAGCGCCAAAGACGCAAATGCTGGGGTGTTAGTATATGCGGCCGTTCTCTAGGAACCTATTATAACATGGTTACCTTTGATGGATCTGAGTAGTCCATTGGAGAATATGGACTCGTTGATACGTACAAAAGACAGCGAGAACAAAGGTGATGAACAGCTGCTGCTGGCTCAACTTTGTGGGCAATATCTCGGAAGAGTTCTGGTGGAAATCGAGGATAAGATTCGCGTACTTGAGTTTGTTTTCTATGTAAGACATGACGCTGGGAGGTGTGACGGGCCTGAGATGTTTTATCGAAGGTAACGACTGGTTTACGTGGAGAGAACACAGGACTGCACGTAAGATGTGCGATCTGGGTCCCGGGAGCGTCGACGCCGCGGTTCTAGGCTGGCTTCACCCAATGCCACTGCCCTTTAAAATTTTTATTCATGAAACACGTCCCAACGTTATATATAAATCGTCAATATAGTCACTTTTTGGTCAAATATTTTCCGAAATATGCAACATAGAAAAATAGCACGTCAAGTTGTTACACCAAGCAAGTAAATATTCCCCCCCCAATTAAGCTCTCCAATGGATATGTGCCTGTGTATTAGCGCGGGCAGGCCTTTGCTTCGCATCCAGGCCCAGGACAGCTGGACGAGCTCTACAGGCCTAGTGCGACATCTAACGCTGGAGTACACTCGGCAAACCTCTTCTCAACACCGGTGTTCACTATTGCTGCATTTCTCGGTATTTTTTTTTTTTTGGTAAACGAATAACAAAGGTAACAATAATAATAACAGTAACAGTAACCACAACAATCGTGCTCAAATAAAACCCATGTCTTCTGGTTGGAACACGATTGTTTCAGACGCTGGTGTATTCACCGAGCTAGTCTCGAAACTTGGGGTCCAGGACGTTCAAATCGAAGAACTTTTTTCTATCGACGCTTTGTCTTTGCGGGAGTTAGCACCCGTTCATGCAGTTGTATTCTTGTTCAAATATGGCAAAGTCGACCGTCGTTCAGCCGCTCAAGACAAACCTCTCGACGGTGTCTACGACGAGAAATACCAGGAGAAGGGCATCTTTTTTGCCCGTCAGACCATCCACAACGCCTGTGCCACGCAAGCCGTGCTCAATTCTCTTTTGAACAAGACGGCTGACTTGGACGTCGGTACTGAGCTCTCCAATATCCATAACTTCGTCACAGGCTTCGACCCCGATATGTGTGGAGACACCATATCTAATAGTGAGGTTATCCGTAAGGTACACAACTCATTCAGCGCTCCCAAGTTTATTGAGTTGGATAACTCCGACAGGCCAAATCCAGATGAAAAGGACAACGGCTTGTTCCACTTCATCACTTACTTGAACATCAATAACACAATCTATGAGTTGGATGGACTCAAGCGGTGCCCGATCAAGCACGATATCTTGGATTCTCCCGATGAATTTTATGATAAGCTTCCTGATGTGCTCCATCGAAGAATTTCAAAATACTCTGGAGAAATCCGATTCTCCTTGCTTGCAATCACGAATGATAAGTTACATCATTACCGAGAGTTGGGCGACGAAATATCTGCAGCACAAGAGCTCGATAAAAGACAACGCTGGGCACGTGATAACAAATGGAGAAGACATGACTACACTCAGCTTACAGTGCAACTCTTGAAAGATATATCTGCCACGTTGTCCGACGACGAATGGCTGAAACTTATTCGGGACGCCAAAACTATAACCATGAACAGGGCCAAGTCCTGAGCAAATATACTGCTATTTAATGCACCACGGCTTTCATTCTATGTATGTTTAACTTTGATCCGGATCAGGCTTCTTGAATCATTCGTATGAGCCAAAAGTCATGAGCCCGCCTCCTTGTCTGCTGTGTCTCGAGAAGTAGTCAAAGTCGATACTGACTGCATTACCAAGCAATATAGCGCGTTGATCTAGTGTGAGGGGCCCTGCCACGGTGGAGTACAAGTCTCCAAGGCCAGCAAAACTGGCAGGGTCCATACGTATGATGTACACACCGGAATCAGTAAAGAGCTCGCGTCCTAAGCCAACCCAGTTTCTGTCAACTGACGCAATCACGTCACCCTGCTCATTTCTAACAGGAAAGTCGAATGCCAAGAATGGCGAGTCGATCTGCCCAAACTGGTTATACTCATCTGTTGTTTCGTCATCTAGCTTGAACAAGTTATACTTTCTGCGCCAGAGGTGCCAGCTCTGTACTGACTCACCAATGACTTCAAACATGAGATTTCCGTTTGGATCGAAACCAGGCAAAAGCGATTTGATGTGAGAGTTGATGAATGAAAATGGTCTTTTTATCGTCATGAGGAGCTCGCCGTAATTGTCAAACACATCAATATCAAAAGGCCTGTGAAGCCGGAAGAACTGCCTGCCGATCATCTTCATGATTCCGTAGTCTTTTTCTTCCATGTACCCGATCTGCTCCCCCAAAGAGTTCATAATCTTGTACCTATTCGCCTGCTCAAAGCCTAAAATCACGTTCATGAACTCGACCTGTCTTTCAATCACAAGTGTGGGTTCCTTTAAGATATTGTAGATACCGTCTTCCGGTGTGATGATGCCGTTTTCGTTCGGTGGCATTTCAAACACCGTACGAAACTGGCTCGGGTCGTTCTGAAAATCACGAGCATTGGACGAGGGCGACTCGTGGTAGTAGAACGAGCTCTTACTTCTGCGTGCCTTTAAATCTCTGTAGCGTCTTAACTCCTCCGGAGATAATTCTACTGCATGGCGTGTTCGAAAAACCTGGCTTGAATGGGAGAGACCTCTGAATGAAAACACACGTGAGCCATTGGAAGGTTGGTGGAATACGGCACCGGACGAAAGTCTCGGTCTTGGTGAGCGCAATGCCATATCGCTGCCAAAAAGCAGTCTCATTACACCTGTTTGAAGGGGGGTTTTATGTAGATGTTTCATATCTTGTGCCTTAGCCAATGTATGTTCTTGCTATCTAGAAGCAGCGGTCCTGGTCGTTTAGCCGATCGCGCCCGCGAAGTCTCGCACCAGCGCCGCCATACTTTGCAATGGTTTCATAGACTCAATGGGGACTTACCGCGAGGCAAGAAATAAAATATAAGATACGACAGTTTATTGGCCATGATAGAAATAAATATATTTTGAGTGCGAGAGTCTTGTGCGGTTTCAAGTTATCTTTAGAATCGCCTAGAATCTATTTCATCTATAGACACATAGCTCCGCCCCAATCAAGAGAGCTTCTTGGAAGTTCCTGGAATTGCAGTTTCGCCATTCAATACACCCTTCATGAATTCGTAGACAGTGAATGTGACAGCTTGACCTGGCGCAACTCTCATTATACGCGGCGTGATACCTTTATAGAGTGCGTTGATACCTTCCTCCTTGATCAACTGTTTTCCAATCTTCATGATTCTGACCCAACCAGACTCATTGGAAGCAAACGTGCTCTTTTGCAACCGTGTCTTGATGGTGTCCAAAGGTGCATTAGACAAAGGTCCCAAAGCACCTGACACCAAGCCAATCAACGAGGTCTCCCAACTTGGCAAGATATCGATTCCATGGTACTCTTGCAATCTTTCTTTCAACTTCAGGTACACGGTAAAGTTAACACCTTGGTTCGATGCTTGTCTTGCAGCAGTCAAAGACACACCTCTGTACAAAGTGCTGAACCCTTCCTCTTTACAAATAAGATAGGCTGCATGTGGAGCGTTTCTGTACTTTGGCACATCCAAAGGGTCAGCCATCGAATGGTGCTGTGCTTGTAATCTGATCTTAACAACCTCCATTGGATTCACAATCATAACAGCCTCGGTTGTACCAGCACCAACACCAGCAAGGAATGTAGAGCTGGTCGAGATGCTGCCTTTGTCGTCCTTCAAGAGAGATCTGTAGAACTCGTATGATTGGAACCGAATTCCCATCTTGGGAACAATTCCCAAGACCACTGCTCCCAATCCTTTGTAAAGCGACAAGAACGTCTCTTTTTGCACGATGTTGATTCCTGTTCTCACAAATCCTGGGGGCTTGTTGCCGGATTTCTTGTACAACTGCATTCTTACCTTCACTGTATCCAAAGGATGACAGCAAAGGGCCTCGAAAAGACCAGCAGTACCACCGGCCACTAAATCAGTGATTGATCCACCTTTCTTTTGCGTCGACATATCTGAAAATTTGTTTATCGGATTTTTTTTCTATGGCGTGATAGTGAATCTAGCTTTAGCAAAAATTCTAGAGCGTATGGTATTATTTAATTTCGGAGAATAAATGTCTGACCGAATTTGGAACAAGAGTACGAGCTCTTAAAGCCGTTGAATGTGGATAAGAATAGTTTGAATATAAAACTCTTAAGAAATGAGTTATTTCAAAGTGTGGGAAAGAAACATTTAAAAGTTCGAAGGGGTCTATGCCATATTTATATACCCCACAAATTGGCCAGCGGATTTTTCAGCCGACACATCCCTTGGCCCGGGGCAACGACAAAATATGGACCTGTATGTAATTTACGGAGTTTGTTTTTGCATTGACGAATCAAACTTCAGTATTGATAGTCGAACTTCGGGGACTGTCAACGGTTTCATTAGATACTATTTTAATAAGCATTTTCTCTTTTTTTGCCTCGTAAACGTTATCTTACATGGATACCAAATGAAACTGAGAGGATTACTCCATGTATTTCCATAGGCCGTTGCCCCGGGATTTCTGGGGCGCGCATGGAATCCGGGGTAGATGGTTTTCCGGGGCTACGGAATTGTCGAGTCAAAACTTGTGCTGTTCACCACCTAAACTTTAAAACAATTCCTTGCGTCTTAGTTTTTTTTTCCATTTCCAGAGCTAAAAAAATTAAATGAATACACAAGTGACAAGAAGATTTCGGAGTTTGTCAGTATGTCCGTACCCGGTCTCAAGACCCGGGGCCCGCGGCCTGCGAAGCAGTGACTTTAACAGTCACCCGCTGGAATATAGGAACATGCAGGTTCATAAATTTAGACTTTCGAAGTTGGATGCGCTGCCCCACTCGACGCATAAGGACGGGTCTGAAAAAATTCATAAAAGTCAGGAATCTCAACTTTTGACATCTAGGTACTACTTCTGGTCAAGCTGAGGTGGCTATTTCGACAGAATTATTACATAGTGCGTAGTGGCTGTTGCACTTGGTTGTACCTGGCGGAAAAGCAGTCATGTGAGCCTCAGAATTTTTTCCTTTCGATTCACCTTGGTATTCCTGTACAAAAACTAGGTTTGGGACCACCGCATACCTCAGATACACACACATTTTGCTCGAAATAGGGAGATCGCCAACCATTCGATGCATAAAGACTGATCTTTTTGCAAAATTTTTCAATTAAAAGTTTATGTATTACTGACTCTAAGCAAGTGTAGTGATGAACTCAAGATCACCCCCACCCTCCCTCAAGATTTGCTCAAGCCACCGATTCAAGGAATCGATAACTTTTCGAATTCTCGCTTTGAGCGTCTCCTGTAGGTGTGTAGATCTAAAGCTTTTGAGATGCAAAAGTACAATGCGAATCGCGGGGTCTGTCGTAAGGTTTTCTTCTGTTATCGATTTTAGTATAGATTTGTAGCTGGAAATTAGTATTTTTGCGTATTTTGCGTTTCCAGGGTGGTTTTTGAATAACACATACCTTATTGTCAATTTCACATCATCTTCAAATAATTTGCGGAGAGCAATAAGGTCATAAGCCAAACCAGACGCTAGTCTTGTATTTTCGAATAACGGCTGGTTTTTCCAAATGTCTTCGGTGGATCCCATTCTAAATCTTGATGATGTTTGCAAGAATATGTCTGGTGGTGATTTTTGGAATGTCTGTAGTGATTTTGGAGATGCAACTACGCCTGGGGGCGTTGGGCATAATACCAAGACTGATTCGCTCCCGCGTCTCTTTTTCTTTTGGATAAAAAAAGTCAATATAATATCAAAACAGGAATATAATTTTAATGCTTATGTTGTATAAAAGTGTTTCTTGAACTACTCATTGAAGGAAGCACAAACACAAGGGTTTAACGAAACAGAAGGGTTTCGCGCAATACGCCCGCAGCGATTCTACAGTTTGACCTACTCATTCGCACGGTTCCATACAAACGCGTTCATCCTCACGAAGTCCTAATGGTGTCGGCACTTCATACTACTAGATTACATACAAGATTGTCCAACAATTAGAGAATTCGCTAGATGTAAGGTATAACACATTGAACCCAAGCAACATGAAGTTGCTTATCGGACCACTGGATCATTATACAAAGATGCTTCTGCTTTTCGTTTCACTGCCTGCGTTTGGTTAAATCAAGAAAATGTAAGTTTATATGTCGCGACTGGATCTTGGGGCGGACCACTTTGACATTCACTTTTTCAAGAGCCCAAGAAGTAAGGCCACCGTGGAATGGCCCAATTACTCCGTTTAAAATAAGAGACTGCGTGTGAAAAGGGTTCGTTTTTGCGATTTGGTTTGTTCCATGTTTCCACTCCTA
This sequence comes from Metschnikowia krissii, assembly GCA_030561945.1. Lineage (NCBI taxonomy): Eukaryota > Fungi > Ascomycota > Pichiomycetes > Serinales > Metschnikowiaceae > Metschnikowia > Metschnikowia krissii. The sequence goes on along the minus strand of JAKTYP010000061.1, from coordinate 247,541 downwards.
AGAATTGATTCAGGCGTTCTGTTTGGGAAAAATGATTTTGACCTCGTTATATTGCATCAATCTACTCACTTAATACCTCATTATTGACCAGTTACCCCTTGTTTCTCAAAAAGGTACTAAAAAACAAAATAAAAGAGAAGGAAAATAATAGAAGGGAAGATTGGAACGGAGAAAGAAAAAGGAGGGAGAGAGAGAAAATATAATTTTTTTGAAGCATGATGGCATAAATAGTCCACGTTTCTTCGGCCGCTAATTCAAACCAATGAAGAGTGACTATTTATCATAAAAAATTGACTATGTATTTGATACTGAGCCCCGTAGCTCAATGAAGAGATTGCGTGAATTCAAATACCCGAAATGTGCACTCCTTATGGTGTTCAAATGGTCATAATCTCGATATAAGACCCAACTGGGTTACTGTAAGTCAAATAATTTCCTATTTTTTTTTTGATGAGTAGTCGCAATGCAGACAAGAAAAGTTCGGCCGGAATTTTACCAGCCCAACTTAGTGACTACAAAATTATATACTTGCTAGTATTGGCGTTGTGTGTATTTTTTCTCGTGTGTTTGGCATCTACAAGCGCGTTTACCTGTTTTCTATACATTATAAAGCCTGTCTTGGATTTGCCCATGAGCGCACATTGCTTTTTCATGAAATCAGAAGGTATGACCTACAAGAGTTAAAATTTTAGATCAGAAAACAATATGCATGTGTTTGTGTCCGAATGCATATAAATCTCCTTTAAAATGTTTATGAGTTTGAGTTAGGGGGCTGATTGTTTCGGAACCACGCCGGAAAAACCTGGTGTTCTTAACTAGATTCCCCGAGTCACCGGATCTAAGCTCTACGCCACCAAACTCCAATCGCAAATTCACCACATAATAGGAAATAGTGGGAGGGCTAATATTTTTCTACGAGGCTCAGTGTCGGTATCGCGATATGCTTATCGTTTCTCATTCCCATACGGCAAAATGAATAGCGGGAACACTTTTGTATGTATTGTATATAAGACACGGCATTTTACCTTAACCTGAGCATTTGCAACCAATTACGTAATGTCTGCCCTGCCTCTAACAGAGCACTTGCATAATATGATGAGGCGAAATGAACCTAACGCCACTTTCTTAGACATAACAATATCATATTCCCTGTTCTTATTTTGTAACAAAGTGTATGTACCCCGATATTGGGCGGGGTCACGGATCCGGGAATAAACTAGCGAGGTCAATATGGCCACGCTCATCACTGGCGGGATTCCACAAATATAAATAACCCTGATTACAACTATGCCCGTTTCCCCTAACTTCCTAACATTCAAATACTTCTCTGCTTCGATATTTGCTCTGGGTATCTACCATTTTTCTTGGCCCATTTAATTCAAAACACTTGCTTCCTGGAAACGCACGATTGAAGGGAATCAAAATTTTGCCAGCAATTGTCAGCATTTGTCTGATCCGATTCAATTTACATCTTTAATACCACGTTGTTCTTCCCCTCCTAATTAAATCAAAAATGGGTAATCCAAAACTTGTCTCCAGTGATTCTAATGACCTTGAGCCCATTATTACTGAGCTCAAAGCATACTCTGATGATGAAACAGCTACCAAAATTGGTTTCTGGGAGTCTTTCCAAAGGAAAGATGAAAAAGAAGTGAAACAAAAGGATTTAAAAATGGCACATTTGGCTGTTATTGCCCTAAGTAGCGGCATGGGCACCGGTCTTTTAGTGGGATCAGCATCTAAGTTGGCGAGTGGTGGACCCTTGTCCTTATTGATTGCATATGGCCTTGTCGGTGCCATGTGTATCTGCACTATGAATGCTGTTGGTGAGCTCACGGTAGCTTATACTTGCTTGGATGGTGGCTTCAACGAGTGGTACCGAATGTTTTTAGATGAGTCAATGGCGTTTGCTTTAGGATGGAACTACTTGATATCCTGGCTCACAACAATATCATTAGAATTGGTTGTTGCTGCCTTAACTATCGAGTTTTGGAACACAGGAATAGATTCGGATGTTTTTGTTTTAATCTTTTTCGTTATCATATGTTCCATCAACTTTTTCGGCGTCAAGGGTTACGCAGATGCAGAATTCGTGATGAATTCTTTAAAAATAATCGCATTGACAGGTTTCATCATCATGGGTATTTGTGTTGACTTAGGTGCTAGTTCTGATGGATTCATAGGTGGAAAATACTGGAAAGATCCAGGTTTCTTTACCACATTCAAAGGATTGGTCTCTGTCTTTGCTACTGCATCTTTCTCTATGGGTGGTACTGAGTTCTTAGCCTTGTCAGTCAGTGAAGTACGCAACCCACGTACGGCTTTACCAGTGGCCATCAGACTCGTTTTTGTTCGTATCATATTCTACTACTTGGGATCTTTGCTCATTGTTGGTCTTTTGGTGCCCTACACCTCTGATAGGCTTATGGGTTCTAGCAGCTCGTCAACCAGCGCCTCGCCGTATGTTTTGGCAGCCGATTTGCATGGCGTCAAAGTCATCCCTCATATTATGAATGCCATAATCTTGAATTCGGTTACTTCTGTTGCCACTGCGGCTATGTACTCTTCCTCCAGATTGTTGAGATCATTGGCTGTTCAAGGTTTTGCCCCAAAATGGTTTGATTATGTTGACAAAGCCGGACGCCCCCTTCGTGCGTGGCTAATCACAGTTTTAGCGGCAGCTTTCGCATTCATTGCTACTTACAAGAACCAAGATGCCGTGTTCACATGGTTGCTATCTATTGTCGCATTGTCGATTGTCATTGTCTGGCCTTGTCTCTCCTTATGTCACTTAAGATGGAGAGCGGCTTTAAAGCACAACAACATTCCATTGGAATCTTTGGGATTTGTTTCTTATACTGGAGAGATAGGCTCCTACTACTCAATTGTAATTAATGTTTTGATCTTGATTGGTCAGTTTTGGGTTGCACTTTTCCCCAAAGCCGATGCTGACATCAGCAACTTCTTCCAAAACTACCTCACGGTTCCATTCTTTATCATATGTTACCTTGGCCACAAAGCGTACACCAAAAGTTGGAGAAAGTTATATATCAAAACTGCCGATATCGATATCACTGGAAGAGTGATTGTGGATGCAGATGTTTTACAACTAGACCGTGAAGAGAAGCAGCAGAAGTTGGATAATGCTAAGTGGTGGAGCAAGCCATTCATTTGGTTTTTCAATTAAGTTTTTTTAATACGTAATAAAACTTCACTAAAGTATATAATAAAGTTAAAGGAAGCAATTCCAAGCTTTATGTGAACAAAAAAGAGTGCAAATACAATAGCATTGCACCTCGGTGAGTCTTTGGTCAGTCTTAATCGGTATTTTTTATTTTTCTAAAAAAATGCCCTTCGGAGCAAATAGATGATAAACTGAAGGTGATAGAAAAAGACAAAGCTCCTATAAAAAAAACTCCGAACTAAGGTTCTTTCATGTGCTTAATTCGTCTCTAAATAAAATTATGTGACTTGGAGAAAACTTGTGAATTCGAATATATTGCGAAATGACATCAAAATCTGGGTACAAATTGGCGCTATTAATTTGTGTAGTTCCTATCACATCATATTTCTACAGTACAAAGAGGAAAGATCAAAAACATCCCCTTCTGTTTTTCAGAGAGAAATCAACATAATGCAATCAAAGGACATTTCGGCGTGTTCCGTCTAACGTCTTGAGTATCTTAGTGGTCGAGTAAAGGTCTCACTCTCTAAGATAGTGTCAGGCACAGATGTTTCAATCCGAAATTATCCTTTCCCGGGTTATGTGTTTCGAATATGAATGCACAGCCTGGAAAATGGCAAACATGTCATATTCCAAAATTCCTCAATTTACATTATGTCCCTTATAAATCGTCTGTGTCTTCTGGGCATTTAAGTCATCTATAAATACTGATCCTTATTATATGGACATACCTACTTTTTGGATTAAATTCCAGCTCAATGAAACATGCATGGTAGCTTGTAGCCATCAAAGGCACCTCGTATAAATACTCAGCTTTACTCCTCCCACCCAAATTTGATTTCTGATATATCGGGATGTTTAAGCATGAAAGTATTCCCTTCACTCTATTTTTTCTGACTAGTCAATTTTGTTTTGTTACAAAAAGCATATTAAATAAAGCGGTATGTGGGGCGTGGGATGATCTCTAAAATTAAAAATATCTCAATAATAACCTAAGTATACACCAATCAGAATGATAATTCTTGTTGAGCCATGAATGGGGTGCATTGTCGTTTTTTTATCCTTTCCCTCGTGCAAACGTGTACATGGTAGGCGACACGAAGGCTAAGTTGCGCACTTTTGGGAAATTAGTGCTCGTGTGCTCAGGACTTTTTTTTTCTTTTTTCCCCAGCTTGAGAAAAAATACTTGTAATGATATCTTGAGGGCCCAGAATCTACATTTGCTCGCATATCATAACTGTAGACTTTGTTGAAAGTCTTTTGCATTGCTTTTGTCAAGCTTGCATCTAAATTTCCGACTTGACAAGACCTACGCGCTGTGCAAGATATTGCAATGAGAATATAGGTGCACCCTCTGATTCAAGGATGCATTAATTACAAATTTATTTAGCGACACTTGTCGTAATTTTATATCACCCTAATCGTTTAACTTTTTCCCCTGATCTTCACGATCCTTGGGACCCAGTTTCTTTTTTTATGCTATCATTTATTTAATGACGATGTATATATGCCTCGTCCGAACGCCGCGACCACGTCTGTCCAAATTTTATCTGCATATTCTCCCAACTTGAAACGCTTTCTTTAGTACGTGAACTCAAAGCCCAAAAAAAGAATCGACATCGTCGGACTAGTGTCTGCTATTTCCAGGCAAGATTTGCAAAGAGAATATATAGTTGAGTGCTTAATAAATCATCTCAACTTCCAAAGACCATTTGGAATGAGAGTTCCAGTGAATTTGCTTCTCGCGGTGGCGTGCGTGCTAGGGCTTGAGATCCCACCGAGAAACTATGATGAAAGGCAATATTTTGTGGTTCAGTTAGATACGCTGGAGCTGCTTTCTCCTTTGCAAAGTTTCATCTCTAGGTTCAATGAATGGGCCCGATTCGAGCACCCTGCTCGAGGCTTAGATGACCATTTTGTATTCTCAGTGGCCAAGAACCATAACTATGCGGAATACTTGGGAAATTATAATTCCAATGAGTATGATCTCATCAAACGTTCCGATGTATTTGAATATGAGTTCGATGATATCACTACCTTCCCCAACTTGAAGCTGATTCATATGCTTCATCCAAAAACACTTGAAAGAAGATTACCGGTTTTCTTGGACCAGCCTGTGGACTATGGATCAAAGATCACCAATCACCCAAAAAATGAGCGGCGGCTCAAAATTGTCGACTCTTCGCAAGAACCTGCGAAGAAAGTCAGCGATAAACTTGGCATTGAGGACCCTCTTTTTCTTGAACAGTGGCACTTGATCAATACCAATTACCCGGGTCACGATGTTAACGTGAAAAAAGTATGGCTCGATGGAATACGAGGAAAAGGTGTAACAGTGGCAATCATTGATGACGGCCTAGATTATGAATCTGCCGATCTCCTGGATAATTTCAGCAGAGAAGGGCTGTGGGACTTCAATAACAACGGAGCTTTACCCAAGCCTCGTCTTTTTGACGATTATCATGGCACTCGCTGTGCGGGTGAGGTTGCTGCTGTCAAAAACGATGTCTGTGGTCTTGGAGTGGCCTATGAAAGTAAAGTGGCAGGCATAAGAATTCTTTCTGGTTCAATTACCTCTGAAGAAGAAGCTGCAGCCATGGTTTACGGTTTGGAGCATAATGACATCTATTCGTGTTCATGGGGACCGACTGATAACGGAAAAACCGTTGCCGCACCTGACAATTTGGTCAGGAAAGCTATTATTAAGGGAGTCCAAGAAGGACGCGACAACAAAGGAGCGATTTATGTCTTCGCGAGTGGAAATGGTGCTCGTCTGGGTGATCAATGTAACTTTGACGGCTACACAAACTCCATTTACTCAATTACTGTGGGTGCTATTGATCACAAAGGTTTTCACCCTGCATATGCCGAGGCCTGTTCTGCCGTGATGGTTGTAACTTACAGTTCTGGCTCAGGAGAACACATACACACTACAGATATACATGGCAAATGTTCAAAACTGCATGGTGGTACATCCGCTGCAGCACCTTTGGCTGCTGGAATTTATGCCTTAGTCTTACAGGCTAACCCAAAACTTACATGGAGAGACACCCAATATGTGAGTGCCAAGGCTGCTGTACCTATCAATGAAGATGATGGTGATTATCAAATGACTGCTTTTGGCGAGAAGTATTCAAACAAATATGGTTTTGGTAAGCTTGACGCAGAACTTCTCATAAAAGAGGCTAAGTCATGGAAAAACGTAAATCCTCAAGCTTGGCACTACTCTGATCTACAGACTGTGCATGATACACTCAGAAAAAAACGTGACGATAAAACTAGTTTTATTTCAAGCAACATCACAATTACGGAAGAGGATTTACGAGTGATGAACTTTGGACAAGTTGAGCATGTCACTGTCAAAGTAAACATTGACTCGCAGATCAGAGGAAAGCTTGATGTGAAGTTAATCTCTCCATTTGGTGTAGTAAGCCAGCTAGCGAAAAAACGTGATTTGGATACAACCATAGGAGGTCTCGTGAATTGGACATTCATGTCTGTTGCCCATTGGGGAGAGACTGGAATAGGAGACTGGAAACTTGAAGTTTCAACGCCCCTGAGCAATAAAATTGTTGTGAAAAATTGGCAACTTCATTTCTTTGGGGCATGTGTCGAACCTGAGAAAGCTGAAGTGTATGACTTGGATAAAGATTATGCTAAAATTCGCCGCGAAAGAGTAAGCGCTGAAGGGAAAAAACCTATGACATCACTTTCTGAAGCCACCTCCGAAACAAGCTTGTTGCTTTCAATTTCTTCAATTTCGTCTCAGCACTTAGAAGTCTCTTCAACGACAAGCTCCATACTTGCAATTTCCACGAGCACATCTATAACCTCTAGCGTTCCATCTGGAGATGCTATAGAGGAACCTGAAGGTCAGGAGGAACAAGGTGGTGCAAGTAAAATAATATCGTCCGATCATGTGGGCCAATACTTTATGGTATTGGCTGTTCTTGGTTTTATCTTCGTCCTCGCAATGATGAAATGGCACAGGAACCAGAATAGTACAAGAAGACGCAGGCGAGACTTCGAGTTTGACATCATTCCGGGTGAAGATTATAGCGATAGTGAGTATGAAGAAGAATCATATGAGCTTCAAACTCCTACACAGGAAGACTTTGATAGAGAAAGACTATTCGATGATTTTAATGCTGATTCTCTTCCGGATTACGATGATGATGCGTTCCAAGTAGGTGATGAAGATGAATTTGATAGACCAAATGACGACAGCAGAATTACTCCCGGGGAAGGTTCAAGCAATTCAAGAGTAGTAATTGCTGGAACGACAAACGAGGGCCAAGAAACAATTGCCGAAACTTCAAATGAGGATAAAGCTTGATACATGGAGTCAGAAAAATAATCAAGTAAGTTTTCAAATTACATAAGCAAGACAAAACAATCGATAAGTAATTTGTAGGAAAAGCACATGGGTGTTTGCAATTAAAAGCTTTTCAAAAATGATAAATAAGTAATATTCAATTATAAATCACGCAAAAGAAGCATAAACAAATTTTACTGTTATATAAAATTATATTCGAGAATTTAGAATTGAATTTTACAGGAGTGATGCAAAAGTGTTTGGAATTTATGTAAGATATAAAGGTATGAGACCATATCAGTGTGCTTTTTTACGATAGTAAAAATCGAAATGTTGATAGATTTTTTAACAGAGAATAAAACACGAAAACTGTGTAGAGTTAAACCTATCATCAGGTATTAATTGAAAAAGAACCCGTCGGAGTTTGATTATTAGGTAAATAGGATTTCTGACTCTCATAATTAATCACATCGCTCGAGTATTTGGTAAGTTCACGTGAGATTATATACAGTCAAATATATTTGGCTTTAATTGATGCACCCGTATGACGCCAGTCGAGATATTCCAGTTTCGAGCAGATCTGTATATTAGGTTATACCAGATGCTTTGAAAAACTAATATATATACTTTGAGAGGAAAAAAAAAGTCAAGAAGGGATTCTCAAAGACAATTAAAATGAGGGTAAGAAAGGGGTGGAAAAGATTTTTGAAAGGTCCGAGATACGATTTATGCACAGGTGAAAAAAAAGTTGGCCATCCTGTGCGCAGCAAATACGTTCTTAAATGCAGTAATATTACACTATGGAAGACAGCCGTCAAAAAAAGCCAACAAAACAGAAGCTCATATGATAGTTTCCTCAGATTTTTTTGCTTTTATCCAATGGGTTAGGCTCATGGTCAAAGAATAACATTGATGCAGCCTCGAAAGAATTTATGACTATGTATGTACTATTTTTATGAACATCGAAAGCGGAGTAATGTAGTCCTATTTTTCTGTGGAAGCAGAACATCGAAATTCAAATACCTCAGATAATGCTCAGCATTTATGGTCTTAATTAGTGACCAAAAGTATCCAATGTAAGAGCCTTACGGTGTATAACCATGAAATAAATGAGCATTTTCTAGGAAATTTATTGTTATATTCTTGGAACTAATGTGCGATGTTTTCTTAGTTCAGGCTGCTGGTATGACAAATCAATTTGCCATTGCGGACTTACGTAGTCCACTTCAGCCTTATCGGGCAGGTGCGAGTTCGGTTGACGACAATATAAAATTCGCACGGAAACCATGGTGCGCAACTGGACTTTTTCCGTTCGATTGCTCATCAACTTGACTACAGCATAGTTATCGATACACATTTTTTCAAATTGTGTACGTTCTAAAGCAAAAAGTACTAAAAAATAAGCATGTCAACAGACTCTTTCGGTGAGCACGTCTCAATTGTTGTTTTTGGCGCTTCTGGCGACTTAGCCAAAAAGAAGACCTTTCCTGCCCTTTTTGGTCTCTACAGAGAAGGCCAGTTGCCACCTCATGTGAACATAATTGGCTATGCTCGGTCTGAACTCTCTATTGAAGATTTGAGAAATAGAATCAAACAGAACTTGAAGTTGGATGACGAAAAGGCTTCGTCTAAGGTCGAAGGCTTCTTGCAATTGATCTCATACATTGCTGGGCCATACGACAAGCCCGAGGGTTACGAAAAACTTGAGAAGGCAATCCAAGAATATGATGCTGAGAACAAGGTCAAGCAATCTGAAAGATTATTCTATTTGGCTTTGCCACCATCCGTGTTCACAAATGTCGGTGCCCACATTAAAAAATATTGCCACCCTAAGGATAATGGGAGACTTAGACTCATTGTCGAAAAACCATTTGGCCATGACTTGGAATCAGCCAGACAATTGCAAAAGGACTTGGCTCCATTGTTCACTGAGGAAGAACTTTATAGAATTGACCATTATTTGGGTAAGGAGATGGTGAAAAACTTATTGTTTTTGCGTTTCGGCAATGCTATGTTTTCTGGTATTTGGAACAACAGACACATTTGTTCCGTGCAAATATCTTTCAAAGAAGCGTTTGGAACCGAGGGTAGAGGCGGATACTTCGACGATATTGGAATTGTGAGAGATGTTATGCAAAACCATTTGTTGCAGGTGTTAACCCTTTTGACAATGGAAAGACCAGTGTCTTTTGACCCAGAAGCTGTTAGAGATGAGAAGGTCAAGGTTCTTAAGGCTTTTGAGGAAGTCAAAAAAGAGAATATTATGATCGGACAGTACGGAAAATCCGAGGATGGCAAAAAACCTGGCTACTTGGATGATGAAACAGTAAAGGGGCAATCTAAATGTGTTACATATGCGGCTATGGGTCTTTCAATTCACAATGAAAGATGGGATGGTGTCCCTTTTGTGTTGAGGGCTGGAAAGGCCCTCAATGAATCCAAAGTTGAAGTCAGAATTCAATTTAAGGATGTGGCTAAGGGAATTTTCACTGACATTCCAAGAAATGAATTAGTGATTAGAATTCAACCAGACGAAGCTGTCTACATGAAAATCAACACGAAAATTCCAGGAATTTCAAATGAAACTTCCGTCACTGAATTAGACTTAACATACGCTTCCAGATTCTCCAGAGAATTTTGGATACCAGCAGCATACGAGGCTTTAATCAGGGACTGTTTTTTGGGCAACCACGCCAACTTTGTAAGGGATGACGAGTTGGATGTTTCTTGGCAATTATTTACGCCATTGTTGAATTACATTGAGTCTGATGAAGCACCAGAACTTCATATTTACCCATACGGTTCAAAGGGACCAACGCCTTTGAGAAGCTTTTTGTCCAAGCATGGATACGCATTTCAAACGAAGGGAGCATATCAGTGGCCATTGACAACGCCCGCTGTTAAGGGAAAGATTTAAGGTGTCGTGAATAGAAAATAGTATGCGTTAGTTACGCGATATGCGGAACAATTTTTTTTGAATGAAAAAGTGAGATATTACCTTAAGTGTGAAAACGGATTTCAGTTTGATAGTCAAGCTCTGTGATGGGTAAATGACTTGTGGCACCTTGACCTTAAAGGTAATGGTACCTTCATCAAATATGGACGAGCTGACCTTAAGAATTCTATTTCTCTTCGGGAGAAATACTAAAGAATGGTAGAAAATAAAGAGAAAAAAAACTAGCCTACACTCTTTTGTTTTCCTCAGACATCCATGGAAGGTCATAAAGCGGTCACCGGCATGCTAGATTGGGTTCTGTTGCATGCTACCGAGGAAACTGCGAATGTTATGGGATATTTCATCATTGAAAACAAAATGAGCGAGACGATAGTTTGTCACAAAAATTCTTCTTGATTGCTCTTTTGCACACGCTTTTAGAAATCACCTAACCGATAATTTGAATGAAGAATCAGAACCGTTAAATACTGGCAAGTATAAGGTCCCATTACGGCTGTCTGCAAAGACAACGGAAATGCAAAGAGACCGGTTTTCAACCCTGTCGTCATAGTCGAATCAGACTGGGAAAGAAGTAGACTTAATATCATCATTTTCAAATTCAAATCAACATTAGTTAACAACTATAAGCTTGTACAAAAAAGTAATCTAGAGAATTAGTGTGGTAGAGATAGTTGGATGAATGGCGATGAATTTTCTTCTATTTATATAGTGCGGCATCGCGAAGGTGTACTGCACATTTTCAAAACGTTACCCGCATGGAAACAACTTTGGGGTTCGAAATAAACGTATTTGAATACATTAAGAAAAGAGAATTGATTTTGTTAGAATTAAAGATGAAAAAATAAATGATTATAAAAAAAATTCCCATGCATAAAGAAACAACAATAAAGAAATATAAAAAAGGTCATACCCGGATTCGAACCGGGGTTGTTCGGATCAGAACCGAAAGTGATAACCACTACACTATACAACCTTTGATGTCTCATTGTGATTAAAAAGAGTACACAAGCAAACAAAGAGAATGTATTCTATAAATATTGGTGAAGTTTATGGAGTAGAAGTAAATTTTTTAAAAAAAGGTTAAGGGTAACTGTTAATTATTGAATCATTTCAAAATTGGGACACCCATGAAAAATACATGAAATGTGAAGTGTGTTGTTAAATTGCATTTAGAATTCCGTGTTTAAGCTCAAATCAAGTCTGAAGAGAAAATGCGACCTATCCGAAAGGTTTCACTGTCGTCAAAACAGAAGCTTTATGGCGCATCGTTTTGTAAAACACGATGTTATTCTACTGGGACAAACTGAAACTCTATATTTGATTCATGTAATAGCATAGCTCATTTAGACAGGTGCATTTTTTTAGATTTAGTTTTATGTGTCTGCACATATTTTTAGACCTGGTAAGCTGGTGACACATTCTTTTAATAAGGTGTCTTGCGTCTCAAAACTCAATAAGAATGAAGTTGATGCTTGAAAAAAAAATTCTGAGTACCTTGTTATTAACCATTTAAAAATGTGTAGATACCAAGAGAGAGAGAAGGAGATATGTGGATTTAGACGACTAAATAAATTCTTCGTGCAGATACTTATATACTCAGTAGTGGAGAAGCCTTGCAAGCGATTTTCCCGGCGGCGGTACGGAGTTTATACGTCGCCGCAAACAATACGTCCGGATTAAAAACATCCAATTATACATGAACATTTGGCTGATCGCCATCGTGTATGCAAACGCTTATTACGACAGAGTTAATGTATCAACAACAGCTTGTCTGACCCAGCAGTTATTAATCCCAACGTCAGGCATATATAGCGAAAAACTCAAAGCAAAAAAAAAACACAACACAAACAATTAAAGCAGCGTATAATATGCCCACGTAAAGTCAACCCAGAAACAAATTATAAATGCCTTACGAGATATGTCCTTTAGCCTCTTCCTTCCGTCGTGATGCGCGCGAACACTCGCTGAATAAATTGGAGTCAAGGGAAAAAAGAACAAATACATTCAATGAAAGAAATCACGCATTGAGGAAACAAAAAAAAAGAACAAAAAAATGCATACCAAACCAGGCTCGAAGTTCCCTCAGCACTTTCTCAGGTGTTCATATTACGCTGGCTTCAAAAAGATACCGAGCCATCTATTAGAAACACACTTCAGACCGCGCCAATCGGCTTTCTTTTATACTCAGATATACCGCAAACTGGTATACTCAGGGTAAATTACTGTACGCGATCTCGAAACTGACAACACATCCACGCCCATGCCCGGAATTCTAGTGCTTACTGTGACCCCACCGACCTTTCTCGCGCTATCAAAATGTCCAGAAGAAGAGCATACCCACAGCCGCAGTACGCGGCTCAGCAGACGCCCTTGTCACCTCTGGTCAACCAGGGCTATGGATTTTCGCAATTGAACCAGAGTTTCAGTGCCATGAATGTCCAACAACCAGCACCGGCCACTGACCCTGCGGCAATGACCAACGCAAACATGCAAGCGCCTGTCAACGGGAACTACTCCCAACAATATGCTGCTGCTCCTGCACAACAAGCGGGTCAATACGGCCAGAGTGCCCAATATGGCCAACCCGCTGCACAGTACTCAGCATCCCAGTATGGCAGTGTTTACGGCCCAGAGGCTGGTGCCGGTGGTACAGGTGCGGGAGTGATTCCCGGCCCCACCGGATATGGATATGGTGCCGGTAGTGCTCCGCAGATGGGAGGCACGCAGGCTTTGCCGTTGAATCAGTTGTATACGACGGACTTGTCGAAGGAGTTGCCCCCGTCAATCAGCGACTTGTCCTTGCCGCCGCCACCACTTGTGTTACCCAGTACGGCGCAGCTTATTCCAACGTCTACTACTGCAAACGCACTGCCTGATTACCTCAGATCTACTTTGAACGTGATCCCCACCAACGGGTCGCTTTTGAAGAAGTCGAAGTTGCCCTTGGCATTAGTGGTGAGACCGTACAACAGCTTGCATGATGAGACAGAGGAAGTACCCGTGGCGAAAGATACCATCATATCCAGATGCCGTCGTTGCCGTGGCTACATCAACCCGTTCATTACCTTAACCGAGGGCGGCAGAAGATGGAGATGTAACTTCTGTGGCTTACAGAATGACATTCCAACTGCCTTTGACTTCGACGAGTCGACGCAGCGGGCTAGCGACCGCTACGAAAGAGTCGAGTTAAATCACGCGGTCACAGAGTTCGTCGCGCCAAAGGAGTACATGGCCAGGACTCCTCAGCCGATTGTTTACACTTTCATCATCGACGTGTCTTCCGAGGCAGTAAACTCCGGTATGACCTCCACGGTTGCCAGAACCATTTTAGAGAGCTTGGATAGAATTCCAAACAAAAACAAGACCGCGAGAATCTTCGTTATCGGTGTTGACTCGTCGTTGCATTACTTCAGATTTAAAGAGGGGTTGGATGAAGCCCCTGAGATGTTGATCGTATCAGATATCGACGACCCATTCTTGCCTTCGCCTGAAGGCTTATTAGTAAACTTGGAGGAGAACAGAAAGTCTATCGAAAAATTGTTGCTTGATTTCGCTGCGTATTTCGAAGGAACTGCTAATAAGCACTTCGCGTTGGGACCTGCTTTAAGGGCTGGTCACAAAATGATCTCTAGTATTGGTGGTAAGTTGATTGTCTTTTCATCTAGCTTGCCAAGCATCGGTGAAGGTAAATTGGCAGTTAGAGACGAAGGTGCTCATTCGGGCAAAGCGAAGGAATCTCAAGCATTGTTAAATGCAGCAGACTCTTTTTACAAGTCATTTGCTGTTGAATGTAACTCGGCTCAGGTAACAATTGACTTGTTCTTGACTGGCTCAAAGTATCAGGATGTTGCGTCATTGTCCAATTTACCACGCTATACTGCGGGTCAAACTCATTTCTATCCTTCGTGGATGTGCACTAAGATTGAGGACGTGAACAAATTGTCTAAGGAGGTCAGCGAACATTTGTCCATGGATATCGCTTTGGAGGCGGTTTTGAGAGTCAGATGCTCTACTGGCTTTAGAATGAGCGGATTTTTCGGCAACTTTTTTAACAGGTCGTCTGATTTGTGTTCTTTCCCAACATTCCCTAGAGATCAAAGTTACGTTATTGAAGTTAGTATAGAAGAGACGATCACAAAGCCGATTGTGTACTTCCAGGCAGCAGTTCTACATTCGACTTGCTTTGGTGAGAGAAGAATCAGGGTCATGAACTTAGCCATTCCAACATCACCAAAGATGGATGATATTTATGCATCTGCGGACCAGTTGGCCATCACGAACTATTTCACCCACAGAGCAATTGAAAAAGGCTTGTCGAGCTCTTTATCTACAGCAAGAGATTACTTGACCAAGTCAGTGGTCGAGATCTTGAATGTTTACAGGAAAGATTTGGTTCCTGGAAATGTTACTGGGTCATCACCTCTTCAATTGTCTACAAACTTGAGAATGCTTCCTTTGTTATTGTTTTCATTGACAAAGCATTTGGGTTTCCGGGAACAAAGGGTTCCAGCTGATCACAGAGCCATTGCTTTGAACAACTTAGGATCTTTGCCCCTTCCACAATTAATCAGGACTATTTACCCAACGGTTTACTCTTTACATAACATGCCAGACGAGTGTGGCTTGCCAGAGGAAATCGTTCAAGTAAATGAGGGAACTGGTGAAGAAGAAGTTATTACAAGCACGGAAATTTTATTGCCTGATCCTATCAACGACACTAAGGCATCTTGGGAGACGTATGGTCTCTATTTGATCGATAATGGGTCGGAATTGTTCTTGTGGGTTTCGGGTGATGTTGTTTCAGGTCTTGTACAAGACTTATTTGGCACTGATAATTTGTACGCTCTTCAGACAGGAAAAACGGAACTACCAGAATTTTCCTTCGAAGAATCGGAGTTTAATTTCAAGGTTCGCCAAATCATTGGCAAAATCAGAGAACAAAAAGACTCGATTATATGGAAGAGTTTATACATCATCATTGGAGGATCATCTAATGAACCAATCGAAATGACGCAACAGCGTGACTTAATGGCTTTGCGCTTATGGGCGTTGAGTTCTTTAGTCGAAGACAAGTCTCAATTTGAGCAAGGATACAGAGAATTTCTTACTAGCTTGAGGACCAAAATTGTTGTGTAAATCAACATCCGCCAAAAATAGCGATATCGAAAATAGAGAAAAAAATAGTTTACATACATTTTTTAGGGAAAATGATAATCATGAAAAAGTATTGAATAAGAATTCAAATTTCTAAACGATCTAATTTTGTCCCCCTATTAAACTCAACGCATCATTTACCAATGTTGCGGCAACACCTTCAAGTTCGGACTCAACAGATTCTTTAAGCAGTTTATGTTGCGAGCGTAAGTTTCGGGCTATCGGGCCACCTCTTGCCATGGTTGCTGCCACATTCTTTTTGAACTTAAAAGCCAACCTTGACCAGTATATTTCTTCAATTGAGGAATATTCCGTCTCTGGTAAATTCAAAAGGAAAGCATCTATTAGAAGCGGACTTTTTGAGCCTTCTAAAGTCATAGTAGCTGCACAGCAATTCAATATAGAGGAGAGCGTGCCACTGAAAGAAGTTGTGTTTTTTTTAATTTCAGAGAACGCAGTGGTCAACATGCGAGGCGATTGTAAGGACCTTGTCAATTGTGCCAACGCAATCTGGATAGATTTGGTCATAGCATTTTTGTCAATAACAGAAAAAAGCTTCTTAGGATCCATAATGTGCAAAGCTAATATGTTGTTTTGAAGAGACTTATTATTAGCATTAAAGGAGCTGTGATGCCCCAAATCATTGGAAATTTTCAGCTCCAAGTCTGCCACGAACTCAGCGGTTTTAATCTGGAAGAGCGGATTGTAATCACGAATTAGCTTAATGGACAATAGTTCTGTGGTTGGGTTTTTTATTGAGTTTTGAGAATGTGTAAAAAATGACCCAACCTGTCTATAAGTTTTTGCTAAGCGAATGACGTCTTTGTTGTTTTCAGACAGCTCGACTAGCTTTTCACACTCGTAAAGCAGTTGAAGATGAAGCACAAAAAAACTGGTTCCTCTCAACAATGTTGCTGTTTCGTGAATTTTTTGGAGACTACTGTTGAGCTTCACAGCTTCATCGTAAGGTGAAATAACATCCTTGTTGATTCTGTCATACGCTGTTTTTAACCGAACTGTCAGTGGTGTGATTATATCGTTCATAAGCTTTTTGTTTGCTTCAACTGTATCAAGGTTACGTAGAAGCTGGTTATGATGTGTAGACGTAAGCGACTCCATACGCTTGTTGCATTCTTGAGCATCAAATTGTAGCTTTTTGAGTGGTGTGGATAGATCAAGCTCTGTATCATCCACAACATTCGTGGCTTGTAGAAGCGAAGCAGCAAACTGAACTGCATCAAATCCGTCTTCCAAAAAAGCCTCAAAATCTTCTAACTCAGACATTAAATGGTAATGAAGGTCAAATGTTGTACCTTAGAAACAGAGGGTTATGGTTGGCATTTACTTCTCTGTGGTTGCGTGGCTGATTTACGCGAACAAAAAGATCGCGAAAAGTTATTTTCAATAACGCTGTTGATAGTCAAATGTATAGACTAGGTTTTGGGAAGAAAATTTTGATTCAATTTATGTACGATTACACGTGTTGGTCTACAATAGGGTCAAGAAATTGACAATGCTTCATGCGAAGTATTCCATATACACATTCACAAATTCACAAAATATATGTTCGTGGCAAATAAGCTTGTTAAAAAGGTCAGGACTCAATGAGGATCGACTTGAGGCCTAATCAATTCGGTTTGACTAAATTTTAATTAGGACGTCGAGACAAAAATTTGAAGGTTTCAGCAAAGTCTCGATTTGTCCAATACTCAATATGAAAGAGAGCAATTTGCACTGATATAAGGGTATATTCATCATGATGTATACCCATAATAGAGTACTGGTCTTTGCCGCATGAAAATGTTTCTCCCTAGACCAGAATAATAATCACAGGGTATAGCTGAGCTGTAAAATTTCAAAATGCTCAACAAATACCCTAGAGCTGTTCGAGAAATTCGACCGGAAGAGAATAGAATCGAGTCTTTATTTTCAAAGATATGCGTAACACCGTCCTCTAGACATCAATGCTCCAGCCACAAAATTTCAAAACTTTGCTTAACTAAAACAAATCATGTTCCTGGTTTATATTCTTAGTGATTAGTGCAAATTTGATCTTCAAAATAGAAAACAAAACAGGTTTTTAGAAGGCAAAAATTGCTTACTCAGTGCGGTATGTCGGTTTTGTCGATTTCATTCTGGGTTTACTCTGAGGGCCCTTGTCTTTGTATGCTTTTTTTCTGAGACTTTTCAACATGAATCGTTGTTTCTTTTCTTCTCTCTCAAGACGTTTGATTTTCTTTTCTCTCTCAGTTCTGCGCTCACGACAAATACATTTGTTATCTCTTTTTTTCTTGCCTTCTCTTCTATTCTTTTTGCGTTTCTGAGCATTTTCAATTTTCTTGTTGTGCTCAAGAAGGTTCACAACTTTCCATGATTGTCTGTCTATTGGTTGAGTTTTTGCCTCCATCCAGATATCCTCAAACGAAATAGCAGCAATTTCAAATTCTTTGCGCTTTGTATCAGAGTTTATAGCTCTATAATAGGTCTCAGGCCGTTCATTTATTATCACCTCCTCTTCCTCTTCTTTCAAAGACACCTTCATAACTTCATTTTGTGTTGCGCCAGCACCGGCAAAGAGTGGAAACGCAAACTCTTCTTCGGATTCATTTTGAGATTTACCCTCTATTTCAACTCCGTTAGTCGACTGTGGTTCGTGAACACCTACCTCAACAAACTCAAGATGAGGAACATATAGTGGCTCCTCCTCACTGTAAACTTGATCATCATCAGATTGATAGAGGTCGGCCCTGGATATTCTAAGATGTTAGATACACTAGATGAAAATGACCTGGATACTATCCATTCTATTGTCAAAACATACATTTTATAGTCGCTCATGAATTAAATTTGCTGGACGTGATATTCCATTCGAGGTTTTGTCTGTTTTCTCGTGAAGAGTTCGCGCGTATTGATTCTCTACAGGGCTAATAAGTAAATTGGGTGCGTTTGATGTCGTATCGTCATGAATCATTAAATTTGTATATAGTTGAGTGAAATCTTCACCATAGTGGTGCATTAGCAGTTTGTATTGTCTTCAAAACATCTTCACGTTGTCGAAATTTTGGAGGAACAAATCCCACATCTAGGCCATGCGATAATCTGTTTAGGTCTTTTCTCGACAAGTAAGTCTGAGCAGGTTTAAGACTAGCCAAATCGATCTTAGTTAGTCGATTTTCACTCCACAAAATATTGTACGTCTCTGAATATTGTTGTTTTATCCAATCGGCAATATCAGCAAGCTTGACAAATCGCAAGTGAAGGCAACGGAATTTTTGTACACCATTTTCGTCAATTACATTGTTTTTGCCAACTCCAATCATTTTGAAAAAAATGGACCAGAGTTTATCTTTTGAGGAGGCATCGATTTCTGGACCAACATCGCTTTTGAGGACGGAGTGAACACGTTGCACTGATATTGCAAGTATCAAGGCTACTTGCATGTCAATAACCCAACTCTCGTTTTCCACATTGAAAATATAGAGGGGTGTGTATTTGAGTTGAGTCTCTTTTTCAATCTTGCCATCAAAATGTACGTCCTGTAGGCCAATGGGGTAATTCAGTAACATGTACTGTAATTGCATTAGTTTTTTCTTCTTTTCAAGCTCTTCAGCAAATTTTTTAGCTTCGAGGAGCTCTTTTTTCTTTTGCTCCATCTGTTCAGCTTCTTGCTTTTTCATGAGCTCCAATCGTTTTTCTTCTTCCTCTTTTTTTCGCCTTTCCTTTTCCTTTTCTGCTAACAAGAACATCTCCTTTCGAGCCCTTTTCTTGGCTTGTACCTTTTCTTGCCAAAGTTTAGCCTCTTCAGCCGCACGGAGCCTTTGTTCTTCTTGAGCTTTGGCGGATGAAGAAGGATTTGCCAATGTACTTGTCAACTGAGGTCCGTGATCAACTGGCAGCGAAGATCGAGCTTCAGATTTGGAGAAAACCTTTATCTCTTTCCCTTCACTTGAAAGTGCGTCTATGTCACTTGATTGAATATTGCTTTTATCTTCACCCAAGTTATCACTAAGCGAAAGCCCCGAAGATGAACATTTGAGTTTCTTGTTTCCATTTAGATTTTCGCATGAGATATTTCTTTTACTCGAAGAAACCGTGTTTAGATTTTCTTGATTAAGTGATTCATGATCTTCAATTTGAATTTGTTTTATTATTTCATGGGATTTTTCAATAGCAGCAACAACATTTTTTTGTGTATCGATCGCTTCAGTCACAAGTTTTTCTGACGTACATTCTTTTTCTTCTTGAAGATGATTGGGCTTCACCCACTCTTTTTGGTCTGTTAGTGATTGACTTGTCTCGTTACTGAGATCTTTATCAGTCATTTTGTCATTGGTACTCCGCTTTGTATCAAATGCATCAAATTTCGAAGTATTTTGCTCGCATGGAATTTCATTCTTACCGTTTACCTTGTTCTCAAGAAGCATCACTTCTCTTGGATCGTATTGAGCAGAATGTTTCGCTATCTCCAAAGCATTCAATCCATCTTTGGTTCTTTTGATCATGGGGTCTGCTCCTTTGGATAATAGGAACTTCACCACATCGTAATATCCTTTTCCAACAGTTGATAATAGAGCGTTTACACCAATTTTGTTCAATTGATTGATATCAAAAAAGCCCGGGTTTAAGCCTAACAAAATATCGACCAACTCGACGTGTCCGTTCCGAGCAGCCAAATTAAGAACATCGGGCATTTTCAGGAGCGAATAGGCGCGAGTTACAAAGTCTTCAGCAGCAGATTCCTTGTTTCCTTGTGCGGCGTACTTATATATCAATGATTGTGACTTTTTCTTCACAAGGTCAACGAAATAACTCTCCGCAGGATCGTCGATTATTTCACGTGCTTGATGTATAATTTTACCAAGGTCCGATTCTGTTTCTGACGGGGAAAAGTTGTGGATAATTTCGATAACTTCCTCATATTCATCATTATTTTCTTTAAGATGAAGAAGCTTTGTAATAGTAGAATAGCCATCGTTATTACATAAGTGTGGGTCTGCACCATTTTTTAAGAGAACTTCCACGGTGCTGACATGCTTATTTTCAGCAGCATCCATGAGGGGTGTTTCGAAATTGCCTGCTTCCAGTGCTTGTTTATTCACATCTGCGCCATTAGCAATGAGATAGTCAACGATTTCAGTATGGCCTGCCAAAGCTGCTTCATGAAGACAGGTGAACCCACCAAAGTCACTTTCATTGGCATCAGCCCCTTTATCGATGAGATTTTTAACTTCTTGCAAGTCTCCTTTTTTACAAGCTCTTTGTAACTGAGAGCGACCGGTAGAATCTCGCTTGATTTTGTAAGTGTCCTTCGCATTGTCTTTTTGAAGGGAGGTATTTTCTTTTTGTATCTTCATGCCAGTTTCGTCCCGGATGGCCTCTAAAACTAACCCGCTGAGCTCGAAGCTACTGCCATTAGAAGTGTCTTTAGCATGTAAATCGTAGTCATTGTTAGGTGTATCCTTAGGAAAGAAAGATTCGTCTCTTCGGGCCAAGCTCTCGAGGTCTTTGAGGTTTTCAGCCAGTTCATCCGATGAAATACCTTCATCTTCAGATAAAACGATGTTGCGTCTCTTTGGTCGACCTCGCGAAAAACTTCTGCCTTTATTACGAAGAAGCAGCCTTGATTTTGACAAATCCGGGGGTGTAGTGTCTGTGACTGTTTCGGTTTCAGAGAGGTCATCCAAGTCTTTGTCATTTTTATTGTCATTTGCAAGTGATGTTTCTCTAATGACGTTAAGTGTCTGCACAAATGCATCATCTGAAGCGAAAGAGCCCACAGGAGAAAGGACCGATGTGTCAAAACTATTTGATGACAGTGATGCCATAATGTTTACATCGTCCTTGCTGGGATTGTCTGTTCTATTTCTTGTTGTCGCATTGTATGTGGCGAGAACGGTAGGTTGCGAATTGTTCTCTTCGTCATCGAACAAGCGGAGCAAACGGTTTCTTTTGTTGGTACTGTCATCCAACGCAGTGGTATTGTGATTGTCTTTGTGGGCAAGAGTATCGTCGATTGGAGCCGTTGCCTCAGATTCCTGATGCGGCAAATTACCTGGCAGAGGTTTTGAAACAGGCGGTGCGTCTGTTTGTTCGAAAGATACAGCGACATCCTCCAGTTTCGTCGGTAGCACCGATTCTTCCGAAGAGTGCCCCAGCATGATTGGCAATTTAGGATCAAGCAGGGGGCGAGACGCGATGTTGTGCTGGGTTTTGTTGTGTTTATCACTGCGTCTTCCATGAATGGATTGCTTCACAGCACCGTCAGAACCAGTCTCTGAATCTGAGGGTGTATTGATTTTCGCTGATACCCCGCTCTTGGGTTCATGGGCATCGCGGTCGTCAGTAGCAACGCGTGCCAAGTGTAGCAGCGTGTGTTTAGAACCATGCGACATTCTTGAGTCCCAGTCTTGCTTGCGCGTCTGGGGCCGTCGGGTATCCGCACGGTCTTTTAACGACACCTCTTTCAAAGGGCCCCCAGCACGAGCCCCTGCCGGATCGCGGAAGCTGATGGATTCGGGGCCCAGAGCGGCGCCTCGCGGCCTCACAGAGCCTGGACGGTACTTGCTCCCTAAATACAAGTCCGACGGTAGGCCACGGTTTCGGCGCCTGCCACTGGATGTGCCTGTACCGGCATGGTTGTGTGTGTGATCGGGGGCGTTGTGCGTGCTGCCATGGCCGAGAAAGTCTCGGTTGGCGTCCTGCCGTCGGAACGCCGGGCCCACAGAGCTGTCGCCAAAGGCTGATGGCTGGTAGGCATGGCGCCTCTGTGTATGGCTGTGACGGCTGCTGTGGCTGTGACCGCGATCGTACCTGTCGATTCTGTCGAATCTGTCTCGTTCGGGCCGCTCAGACCTAGCTGGCCTGCCGCTCTCCCGATCTCGGCCTATGGTGTAATCAGAATTGGTCCTGCCATTAGGACCATTTCCAGGGTGACTGCCAGAAGACATTGCAGCAGAGTTTGTAGACAGAAGGGTAGGAGAAGGCGCGTATAGAGTATGGGGGTTTTTTTTTTCGGGGACTTTTTTCGTATCCTGATATTTTTTTCTGAGTTCTGGATGTGCGGGAGTGCTGGTGAAGCGTACATATAGCCCGGTCTAGAAAAGATGGCTGGGGAATGAGAGGGGAGAAGGATGTGTGTACCTGCGAAGGGCCCAAGTTCTGCAGAAGACATGGTAGCATTTCCGAGGCTCTGGCAAAATTGAACACCAGGCGCTCGCCATTTAAGCAGACAGTGGACTCGCGTCAGCCTGCCTGTCAGTCGCTGCTGGTGTTATTGCTTATTTTGGCAGTTATGGATTATGAGCTGGCTACGCCGAGCACTGCGCGGCACCGTGCACCTTGCACCGTGCACCTTGCACCGAGCGTTGAGTACCGAGTGCAAGCCAATGCTTATGCCTATGCCTATACTGATGCCATGTGCATGCGCCTAGTCCGGCCAAAAACCCGAACCTCAGTGTGGCTTTCACACACGGAACCTCAAGGAGGCTTTTTTTTGAGTCTTGTATACGAGGGTGAAGGGAAGAGGGGGAGGGCGTATATTGATTGCTGTTAAGCGTCGTCTGGGAGCCTGTCGCCAAATTCCATCAACTCGAAGATTAGACTCATGTTGGGACAAATGCGCTCACAAGCTTTCACTATGTGACCCTCGTCCCTGATTCTGCGTGAGGAGGCTTCTGTCGTACTCTCGGAACCCGACTTCAAGAGCTCGTAAGCTTCGTTCACGGTGATATTGAACTTCACCATGAAATACGCCACCACCACGCACGCCGATCGCAGC
The DNA here is from genome assembly GCA_030561945.1 of Metschnikowia krissii. Lineage (NCBI taxonomy): Eukaryota > Fungi > Ascomycota > Pichiomycetes > Serinales > Metschnikowiaceae > Metschnikowia > Metschnikowia krissii. The sequence goes on along the minus strand of JAKTYP010000061.1, from coordinate 224,155 downwards.
ACGCCGCACTGACAGTGCACGAGGATCTTGTTTCCCGGCTTGTCCATGGCGGCTATTTCTCGCGTAATCATGGGCAACTCCTTCAGAATCGTCGACGTGTGGGTCCACGGCACCCTCAAATACTTGCGCGTGCCGTTGCGGTCATCAAACTCCGGCGTGAGGTCGCCGCATTCCCGCGCCACGTTCACCACTAGGTCGTAATCGTTCACGTCCACCGGCACCTTCGACGTTTTGGGGTCCGAGTATAGGTATATCACCGAATTCAACACGTTCGCAGGTCCCTCTGGGTACGCGTGCGTTAGCCCCACCTCTTGTAGCTCCTCGGGCATCCTCAGCACCGCAGTCACTCCAGCGTGCAAGTTGCCTGTTTCTTCATGTGAATTGCAAGGCTTACCACTACTAGATTGCCGGTTTTTGCCTCTAGTAGCGTCATCAGGAGCCGGCGCCTTATCTCCGGCCTTTATTCCACGCCGCAAGAGACCGGGAATTTCTATCCCCGAGTTTGGCTGCGTGGCGTGTTCTACGCCAGGCGGGCTTCGTAGCCTAGTGTTTGTTTTATCCAGGTCCAAGTCCATGGCGGATCGCGCTTCTGCCTTGTAGTCTACGCTACTCGGGATCCGCGTACATTCAATCGGGCGAAACGGCAAACATGGCGCCAAGCCGCTGCAGTTGACGCTATGTATAGCCTCCTTTGCGGAAGACTCTAGTGGCTCGTGAAGGGGTGTTTGCGGCGAGACGCCTGGTGGAATGAATAGCGCCAACGGCTTCCCACGGCGTGGCAGCGGCGTGGCGGACTCGTGGTGCGTTGGATCTGTATCTAGCAGAAGACGCTGGATATTGATATTGCGGGAGCTCAGGAGCGAGCTGGGCTTGCACGAGTGCCGTGGCGAGTAGTTCATGGACCCCATGGAAGACGAGGTGGGGGTTCCCGCAGCCGCTGCCCAGGGGTTTGCCGGGGAGGGCTTGAAAGCAACGGGCAATTTACGCGTCGAATGAGTGGCATGGCTGTATGCTTTGGGTTCCATGAGTGGGGCAACAAGAGGCATCTAAAACCACGAAACACTGAAACCGCGAAGGAAGGACTAACCCGTGTCCTAGAAGAGAACGGGGATATTTCTCAGGGAAAAAAAGAAGCAATGATTTGAAGTCAGATGCCGCCTGAGGGCAAAGAATAGGCGGTGTGTTGTTTAGGTGGATGTGGGTATGGGAAAAGTTACGCTGAGAGAATTGGGTGGGGGTACAAGAATAACAAGAAAGCGCATGAGAAACCCCAGTATAGTTTCAGAATCGCCGGGTGAGGCTGTATATGCTGAAACTGCTGTCAGTGGGAAGGTGAGGTGCGAAACTGCCTGGGGCACTGCTGTTTCTAATCGGAATCTGCGGCACTTCTTAGGTTTGCTTGAGATGATGAATGGAAAAAACAAAAACAAAAAACGATCTAAAAAACCTCGTAAGCCGTTGGTCTTGTGATATATTTATCTACAGACAAGTTCACGTATATGTATGCTGTTCGAATGGGTTAAACCTCTCTTAAAAAAAAGGGGCCTATATATGGATCTGGAAATTGGGAGGTGACTTGCAGAAAAATTGAACTTGGGCTGAAAACAGAAAGAGCGGATACGCCAATGCGCCGCTCTGCGGAAACCTTCACCTGACCCCACACATTTATGCTTGTCTGACTTTCAGAACACTTTAATTTTTTTAGCTTTTAATTAAAATGATGCCTAGGAAAAAGTCAGAGCTTGGATCATCACTGGAGTCCAGATTTGGCCTGGAAGTGTTCGTTGTTCTTCTAATCCAGCCACTATTTATTTTTAGACTCAGCTGCGGGTTTCGTGGTCTGGGTCTACGCTCTTTCCTTTTTTTGAGCTCGCCAAACAATAGCATAATATTGTCTGCATACGTCAAGAACACCTTGGCCTCAACTCGTTTCTTTTTATTCCGAAACCTGAGCCAGAGCTATGTGCCCATAATTTTGTATAGATGTCGGAATTCTGCTGTGATAATCTTCGGTTGGTTATTCATCAGAAGTTATAGCTAATTTCGTACCTGTCTTCTTATTAGTGTTATCTTGATCTTGCCATGCGGAAGTGGGCATGAGTACGGGCATGGGCTTCAGCCGTTTGGGTCGCTTAGAAACCCTCATTTAATAAGAGCCTTGCTTGCATGATTTCCCGAAAATGTCACATATTTACTGGCTGCTTTCTTTGAGACCCCAACAGGGTGATCGTTAATCAAGCTTGATCTCTCCCTAGATTCTGACCGCGTTTTCTCACGTGAGCCTTGCGACCCAACGTCCCAAAGCACTGAGCGATAAGGTGACCCCGTGTTTTTCTCCGTTTAATTTTTTTTTAATTTTTTTAATTTATATAGTTGACTCACACACGTTTCATTCAATGTCCATTTCTTCTGAGTTTCTAGATGCTGACTTACCGTCAAATATTCAAAAGGGGTTGCTAGTCTTGCTTGCTCTCTTCGTTCCACCGTTGCCAATATATCTTTTGAGTGGTCCAACTTACACGTTGAGAACCAAAGAGTTCATTATTTGCTGTATTTTGACAGTAATGTTTTTTGTCATAGGTTCCTTTTATTCTGTGGTATTTATTCTTCAGATTTTCCCCTCCGCAAGAGCTGCTCGTGATGGCTATTTGAGGGTGGAAGACGTGGAGACTCACACAGAAAATTTAACTCAAACTAGTCACCAAAGTGGGGACATTCAGCGGAATGATATTGTAGAATCTGCATTGAATAAATCTCTTGCAGTCTCAAAACACCCGGCGCAAGTGTTAGCCTCAAGGGAACATGAGGATAGTCTTCTTCCCCCGTCATATGATGAATCAGAGGGTAATTCACGAGGGGATACCCGCAATGAGATCACTAAATTTGGAGATAATAAAGTACAAAGCTAGAAGTTCTACTTTTTTTTTTTGAAAATCAGTCCCTGACAACTGTGGATAAACACAAATAGACTCGGCAACCCTTTTCAACCTTGATACCCTTTAATGTATATATATATATATATGCATATACTGAGTTTATTCCGACACGGATACCGTTTTATTTTGCTCATAGCTAATCGAAATATGCGCATTGCTACAAGCCAGATTGAGACGACGAGTAAGACTATTGATATCTGATATGGACGCAAGTTCAGCAATTATATCAAAATCCGCACAACAACTTTGCAAACTTAGTTTGGATCATTAAAAGACAATGAGAAGAAAGTGATATCTCTATAAAATCGTTCATATGCCCAACATTCTTTTCGACTTCATGAGGAAAAGATACTTTATGACATTGCAACCATGGTCTTTGCGGCAAATCCCTCCAAATGAAAAATTGCTTTCAGTCCCAAACTCAATCGTTCATCAAAAATGGCAGCGCAAGCTATGATGTCGGATGTTTTGGCTGGTTCCATCTGTGCTAAGTTCAAAGACAAAGTCTTCAATATGATTCTTGGAGGAATGCAGTGGGACAAAAGTTCGTAGAATGTTACTCTTAGCTTTGCTAAATTTGCCACAGACTTGTCTCTGCGCATAGAAATGGCAATATTTTTGATAATTTGCTCCCAGTCCAAAGTTATATTGGCAGCACTGATATTTTGGATGTCGACGGTTTCTGATTGCATGCAAATGGTCTCAAAACTCAAAAGAGCTCTTCTCAAGTTGCGGTCTGCGGCATTGGCAACAACATCAAAGAACGCCTTTTGTGCTTGTGAGTCATCTGTAGAGAGCTTTACCGACTCCTTCTGTACGACAATTCGTAAGACCTCCGTAATCTCTTCTGTAGTGGGCGCAGGGATTCGTACAAGCAATGTTCTTGACTTGATTGGTGCTATTATATTGGAGATGGTGTTGGAAACTAAGATTAAGCGGATGTTGGAGGAATATTTCTCCATTGTTCTCCTCAAAGCAGCTTGTGCGTCTCTACTCAAAGACTCGGCTTCATTGATAACAACAACTTTGAACCGGTGCTTGGATGCAGACTTGGCTTGGTTCGAAAAGTCAACTTGCTCAGTAGATGCCACATCTTTTAACAAGTCCTGGATTACCACGCGGTCGTTGTTACCCATGTCGGACGGCGTGATTTCCAAGTGATATGGGGAGCTGAGTACATTGAACTCAAGCTTCCTGTTTGATGAAGTTGTGAAGGTCTTGACGTCAATTTTCAATTTTTCAACCAGCGCACCAAATAACTCATTCAACGTGCTGTAAATACGTGTTTTCTTACCAGCTCCGTTGGGTCCATATACGAGTAAATGTGGAAAGTCGCCAGTAGACGCCAAAGCACGGAGCGAGCTTGTGACATTAGCGTGGTATGTAAGAGCGTCTAAAGTTTTAGGCCTGTATTTGTCCACCCATAAAGACATTCTTGTTATAGGTATTGTTCGGATTTTGAAAACAGATATTTGTTCTAAGAAGGTAGTTTTTCTTAACTTCGCGAGGACGCGGGGCGCGACTTACTCAGAAAGGTAAGACTTGCAAGATACTTAATGCAAGTTTTTCGATAAGATTATATTTGCTTGTATTTTAATTTTATTATTTTTGCTTAAATATATTTATTATCACATCCAGTTATTAAAAAAATAAGAGATTGAAAAAAAGAAAAAAAAAGTTGAAGTGTTTTCCGTCTGGGATATTATTTGTCGTAGCTTGTTGAAAGGTCAGAATATTGCACCGTGGCTTAGCGTATCTCTCGTCATCAGAAAAAGCGGTCCCCATTTATGATATATGAGATGTGTTACTTCCCTTAAATCGTACACTCTTTTCAAATTTAAACCTTTGGCTTGGTTCTTAAGAAGTGAGTAGGGCATTCGTATCCACCTGGGTTCTGGTCTAAGTATTCTTGGTGGTAGTCTTCGGCATCGTACCAGTTTTTTATGAGGTCGATTTCCGTGGCGACTTTATGGTTGGGGTACCATTCTTTTTGAAAATACTCCTTGCTAGATTTGGCAACGGACAAATCTTCATCATCATGAGCGAAAATTGCACTGCGATATTGAGTGCCTTTGTCTGGACCTTGGGAGTTAAATGATGTTGGGTCATGAATCCTGAAATAGATATCTAAAATTTCTTTCAACAGAACTTCATTTGGATCGTAGGAGATTTGCAAGCTTTCAGCAAACCCAGTGGCACCACTGCATACATTTTTGTACGTAACGTTAGCAACTGATGGCGAGCCGTTAGCGTATCCGACCTTGGCATCAATTAAGCCTTTATTTTGGAAATGTTTTCTCATGACTTTTTCTACTCCCCAAAAACATCCTGCAGCTACTGTGATAATCTTTGAGCTGGAGGATAATTTCAAGGTGGGAGAGACGACTGTTGGTTTTGACATATTGATTGTTGCTTATAATGCATCAATTAGCTAAGGGTGTTAATGTCTTTATGTATTCGATGATGCATCGCCACCCGCATCACGTGACATAACGTTTGCGATCACTGATTTCAAATGGCGCGGCAGGAATGACACACATTTTTCTCCAGCACAGCCGATAGGCCTGTTTGTTTTGCTTTCTTAATTAGGATTTATTTTTTCTCTTGAAAGAAAATATACTCCCCCTTCGTTTAACTTTCTCCGCACTCGAATCTTCGGTTAGACTTGTGTCTGCAGTCACACTTGGGATGCTTTTAACACTGCTCACTGATGCTTTCCTTTCTTTGTGACCATTTTCAGACTTCAGCTCTCTCCGTTTGAGACCGCCAACCCACGATTTCTTTTCCGCCTTAATTGATGAACGTTGAGGATCTAAAGAATTCTCAGAAAGTTTTCCGTATTTGGGAGCAATGGAAGATGGGATGGAGTCTTTGCCTTTCTCACACTCTCTCGAGTCCAACATTAATGTTTTCTTCAAAAAAGACCCTCTGCGACCAGTGACATTGCTCTCAACGCTTTCCACAATTATATCTTCATTAGGTACAAAGGATTTGGAACTGTCTGAGTTTTGCGGCACATTTTCAGTGTTTGTGCTTTCTTCATCTACTGATGATGTTACATTGTTACTCAGTTGAGCCATTGCATAATCACCACCGTTGTAGACATTGTCGAAGTTGATTCCCAAATCTAGTCCGTCCTCAGCAACTCTCGTTTCTTGCAACTCATAGAATAGCATGTAAGCACTGGCTAGCCCAGGACCATCTCCAAAAAATTGAAGGACATATGCCTCGTCCACCACCTCCACTGTTTCATCATCAAATAAGAACCAGAGGCCAGCTTCACACTTACAAAGCGCAACATAGTGTCCGTGCATAGGTCCTCCACCTATATGGACAACCAACGCATAAAGGCCATATAAGCTGAAGTCATTGCTGGGTGTTTCCTTTGGAGATGGTCCATTTACATTATCTTCCGTTGCATCTTTTGATGTCAGAGTAGTGTTAAAGAGGCGCAAGTTTAGTGGATACAGAATGGAGTCGAACAACTTTACCATTCTATCCAATTTATCATCATATTTGAATCTCTTAAAATTGATAATAAGCACCTCTGGTATTTTCTTGATTTTGATAGTCTTGACAGCCTCCTGAAGTGACAGACAAGCATTGCAATAAAACTTATTCTGATGGTTTAGAGTTTCCGGTTTGGAGAAGTTGTTGAGGGAGAAATTTAAAGAGTAGGCACTATCTCCTGGTGGAATATCAATTGACAAATCCAAAAAGCTTTCATCTTTAGATGTCACGGTTTCACACAACAAACACTTAGTTTCATTGGTAATAGTTCCCTGGAACAACTGTGTACACCAGTTGTTCTCGGCTTTCAACTCCAGGTTAAGTGTTTCGATGGTCTCGTTTATCAAGTAGTTACAGAACTCGTGTGCATCGTGATGCATATTCGCCTGGCGGAATAGGATATTTTTTTCCTTCAATTTCTTGATGAAGTACAGTGGCGAGACGACACCGATTTGGGACTGATTTTCTTCCATAGATTCAAATATGTCTTTCAAAGAGTAGAGAAGACACTTATTTTCTGATTCTGAGAGCGACAGTAGGGGATAGTCGATGTTGAGAATCGGCCCATTGATAAGTGCAGATCGTTTTCTGTGATCTGCCGAAGGATTGGGGCTAAATGGATTAAGGAGCGAGGAATGTCCCTGGTCTGAATTTGGAATTCCCACAACCACAAAACTCGACATAGACGTAATAGGCGGCGGCTCAATCACGGTAGGAGCGTTACTGTGGACATTGGCCAGGTCTAATGCTAATGATGATGACACTGACAGATCGCTCCTTATATCTGCCAGAGCCCCCACTGAAGGAGGCCTAGTGACGAGAAGTTGAAGGTTGTGGAAGTCCGGGGTTTTCCGAATAATCAACCTCTGTTGTGTCGAGAGAGCGTCACAGCTTCCAGCTTCTTGTACGTAGTCTTTATGTGTGAACGCCGGGACGGCAGGAGTCTCTTCCGTGTTTGTAGCATGTGTGTTGTTGGAGCTAAATTTTCCGAAGAAGGAATTCCGAATCAGTGGCCGTGATGGAGCCGTACTTCCCAGTGGCAAAGACGTTTCCAGGGCGGAAGAACCTGGCTTGCCCTTCTCCTTTATTTTTTTGGCAAGAAGTTGCTCGTATTTAAGAGTATACATATGTGGTCCTGAGCCAGGCATCTCTAGTCGCCTCTCATGCGGAGTATTATTGTGTACCAAAACGTGTTGACGAAACTTGGTAGTGTAGTATAGACATTGGAGGATGGAGTTACAATAGCAGGTGTTCCCGAAGTTCTCCATTCCAAACAATTTGGTTCCCCCGTCCAGATATTCCGAAGCATTATAGATATCCAACGATGTCATGCTTAAATGTATCGAGTTGAGTAAAAAAAGAGAAAAGAAAGAGAGCCTGTGTGGATGGTAGACTCTTGCGTAATGACAGATTGACGAAATATGATAAGGTGGGGCTCGCGGAAATTTAAGGTAGGTGAGTGTCTTTTGGGTGGAGAACGCGAATTTAGCCCGATACGGAGAAAAGCAAGATAATCTCGAACGGGACATGGTTTGATCGAATGTAGACATGATTAGCTGGCGGAATCGCCAGAGAAACTTTTGCATACCTGAGCATGGATTCGATGATTCCATTGGGACGTGAGTCTTTCGCCTGGTCAAACATATGTGTTTATTATTCTACCTCGGGTAAATTGATTAGTGTATTCACCACAATACGCTAGAAAACACGAGACAAAAAACTATTGCAGCGCCTGCCGTCTGGAAAATAGAGAAAAAAAGTATTTAATACTCCCTTTAAATAGATAATACTGTCAAATCATCACCTTGCAATAAAAAACTAGGTGATATGTCCAATCGACACATTTTTGAATACGAAGGGGGCACTCCCTTACCAGGCAACGTGGAATTTCGCTTAAGACGTTGGTCTTCTGCAAGGCCGTGGTGCAAAAGTGGACTACGAGATCTAGAGAATAATTGATCCTAGTAATTATCTATAAGTAATGTGTACACCCGATTCAAGCCCATTTTCCCACAATTGCCATCATGAGAGCTCCTATAAGAAACATGATATAAGCAAGCGCAAAGCGAAAGTTGCTTGCGGCTTTCATCAGTGGGTCACTGATGAAATCCCTCGACATAAGCTCAACTAAAGAATTATAAATCAATAAGCCAGAACAAAACCCGTCAAAGACTCCCACTACAATGAGTGACTCGGAACTATTCTCCAGATAGAGGTTACGAACACCAAGACCAGCAGCAATACCAATTGGAGTCGTTACCGAGTACACTGCAGAAAGATACCACGGTATTCTTTTTAGATAGTCCGGCCACTTTGCCGAGGCAAAACGAGCCCCAAGACCCATACCTTCGAAGAACTGATGGAAACAGATCGCCACAAAAAGAGTTTTAAATCCTTCGCCAGCTATGGCAAGAGAAAGACCCACAAAGATAGAGTGGAAAACGATCCCAAATTCTAAGAGGTAGATATTCACTAAGGCTTTGAAAATAGCATCTTTCAGGGCCTTCGTCAGTTCATTCTTGCTTGGAGGGTCATCGCAAGTTTCTGCAGTATCTTCGGCAGAGCTCGAGCCCGTACAGACACATACTTCTGTCGTTTTTTCGTGATTTTCTGCCTTCTCGTGGTCATGAGACCCCATGCCACACAGTAAAAGAGCCTTGCGGTTTCTACTGTCCAAACGTCTGTGGGTGAAAGCTTCGATGGAGAACATAAGAACCACACCCATTAGCGAGAATCCAGCAGCCCACAGGTACTCCAGAAATATTGGGTCCAAGCATTCGTTACTTAGACTTATCTGGGACTCGCCCAACAAGTGGATAAATGCAGTGGCCACGATGACCCCACTTCCAAAGTACCTCACCACAAAAATCACTATTTCTGGAATGCGAAAGCACTTGTAGTTCACTGCTAGAAGCGGAAAAAACGACCCAGCAGCAGACAATGCCAATAATACAAAGACTGACGCAATCCGCGCAGACATATATTCACCATTGAAGGCAGTGGTCGAGTCACATGTCAGCAGCATTCCGATTTTATATCCTTAGTGCGTACAATGAGCTAATTATCGGCCGAAGGGAAATGTGTGGGGATAGAAATAGCTTTAGAGTATGTATTTGCCGGCTAAGTTTGACAATTTTTTATAGGGTGAGTAGTAAATTGTTGAGCATTCACCTCCTATTTAAATAGCGCGATTGAAGAGCTAGAGAAATATGTGCAACCAGGCTTAGGATCACGGTTAAAAGCCACTAGGAGGCATAAAGCCTCTCTATTCAGTATTTTCCTCTTTTGAATATTTATGAACATATACCTTGCAGATCAATCAGGGAACAAAAAAAACCGAAGGCGATATGAAAAAAACCGGCAGCTGCCTGAGAGACAATTCTGTTGTGGTTGAAATAAATGGCTCTTGAGTTAGAGTTCGTCCCCAGGCATATCATTAACCACGTGACTCATGATACCGTGCGCACCAGTACTGATATTTCCCCTGGGTGCAAGTACCGGCAATAACATATGTACGAATTTACACGGCTAGCTTACGAGCTCGCCAAGATTACAAATACCATATGACATTGTGCAAACATACTGAAACTATTGCCGCTAACGGTGAGGAACACTAAACCACGCAATAAGGCAAAGCAACATGCAGATACGCATATTGCGGTTTTTAGTTATGCCTGTAAAACGGAAAGTTTAATCGTGAACATTCTTTTTACAGGGCGCAGCGTGTTGGATCTCGTAAGCTTTTGTTTTCACACTTTTTACCGCATCTGTTTCTATGTTCAGAAATAGAGCTTGGAATACATACTCAAAAGGCATATTAGTCTTTTTATTCCTACCACGTATGTCCATAACGCTCCGCGAGTATAGGTAGAAAACACGCGGGCCTATGTTCCAGCAAGCAATGTGTTGTCACCTTAAGCCTAATCAGCGTCAAGGCGTTGCGAAAATTTTCCGGGGTGATATTTTTTTATGCGCACCATCAATTAGCCGTTAAAATTCGACCGATTCTACTTTAACATTTCCTAGATGATCAAGTTGATGCGCCGCTCGGCTGAAAGGCCGGGAGTTCCCAAGGCAATTAGCACCCCGGAGTCTCCTCTCAGAAGTTCCTTTCCCCCGACCAAACGAGCATTTGACAGGTCAGGTCCGTGACTGCATATATACCTGTCTTTCAAAAGTATAATACGAACTCTTGCACATATCATCCCGGGGCCTGCGCGAGCGCCACTCTCGGAAAAGTATACCCCGCAGCAATACACTTTAAGCTTTCGTGTCCATTTGGAAATGATAGTTATCATTATCTTGAATGACAGTTTGTTTTACGCATTTAATTTCCTGACGTTCTTGTATAAACATAAGGGGGAGAGCTATTTTAGGAGAGTTTTACATCCAAAAAAAGTGCGCAAGCCCGGAATCGAACCGGGGGCCCAACGATGGCAACGTTGGATTTTACCACTAAACCACTTGCGCTTTATTTTATGGTATTACTAACAATGTGTGATTAAATGCATTGTATAAAAAATAAAAGTTTTTTATCGAATTATAAATAATTCACACTGTTTATTAATTATTAATAGCACACAGCTATATGCGTTTGCTCCAGAAAACATGGATTTTGTTTGCTCGTCCTAATATGACACTGCATCGACTCTGAATTCCCTTTAAAGATCCTGTATTACTTGAAGTTTTTCAGTCATGGGCTCTATACATGCGATCGACTCCCATCACAAGAAATGTGACTATGATGGGGAGAGAACATCGCAGAGCACAAAAATTATTTGCAAAATAATTGTCTTGAATGATTTAGGTTGTAAATTTTCAATCTCAAATGTGATAGTGTTATAAATATATGTGTTAACTTAAAGTATCACATGATTTCAATAAGACAATAATAATTGACGACCCTTAAATTTTACGCTGCTCCAAAAGAATGAAACACCATCTTTCGCCCAGTTGAAGTATGCAACATGCGGGTCACATATTAGATGGGGAGTACGCGTTTTTTTTTTGATCTTGGTCGTGGGGAAACTTGATTTGTATAATCTATTCTGATAATTTAGCACTCACACTCCACGAAAGAATCAGTTATTCAAATATTTTATCACTTGTGCAGCACAACGCACTCATATTCTTGGAACGTAGCACTGTATTTCAATCCCTCATACCTCGTTAATTCCATGCTACCAGCAGCCATTGCAGACGTATAGAACTCGAGAGTCTCTGCAGGTGATACACCGGCAAAACCAGCTTTTTTAAGTAGATTCCAAAGAGTTTCTGTGCAACTCCAATGTTGTTCCTCCGCCACCAGAGGTAGAAATGTGCCCAGGTAACGACACCCCAGCTCTACAAGCAAAACCTTGAGCCCGTGTTTCCCTATCACCCATTGCTGGGGATCTTCAATTTCTTCAAATTTGTGTAAAAGTGTGATGCTTACAGATAAAAAGGGAAGTTCGGTTGGTTGTATTGGTGCAAATCTGGTATCCTCAAAAGCACTGATAAGGGCATATTGAGCCACACCTTCTTCAACAGGAATGGGTAGAAACGTGCCGATACACCCTCTTAATTCGTTGTGCTTGTTCCATGTCACAAACAAGGGGGCCTTTTTAGGATATCTTGAACTTTTAGACTCGTAAGGTTCTAGCTCCTGAACACTTCTGCGAGAAGAAGATTTGAGTTTTGAGACAAGAGTTTCAAAAGCGAACAATGCAAGAGATTTAGACATATTCCGTTGACTGATTGTTTGGAAGCACACACACACACAAATATATATCACCACTCAATAAGGTAGCACGCTGATTGCCACAATTTGTATGTATGGTACGAAGTACTGAACATGGGGGAAAAGGGGAGGTGACACTCTATGCATTTCCAGTAGAAATCGCGCGGCTCGTCTCACGATGTTGGTTAATGCATGGATACGTCAATTCCATATATGCATATCTTTTTATGATGATTGTTTATTACTAATTGTATGATCATACATGTTTACTTTTAAGAAAAACTTTGTCTAAAACAAGTGCGAAGGGTGAAAGTCCCTTGCAACACCGGCTCAAACCAACCTGATTGTAAAAATATAGTACGACATGTTATGGATACTTAAGATATGTAAAATCTGATCATAGGAGCAAGAATATAGATGAGCTACTACCCGAATGACAGGTCTTTTTCTAAGAGCACATTCTTATGAATCACACTCATAGTTTGCAAGAAGATGAGTTTAACTCATTAGCCTCATGTAAATCCTTCATTAAAAGCTGATCTATCCCCAAAATTTCGAGAGATTTTGGGAATGACAATGCATGCACATCCCGTTGTGTTGAGATGTAATTTCCAGTCAAATTGACCCTATTCATAGACGTGGAGAATGTCGATATACGGCTGATAAGATTATGAGATAAGTCCAACTCTTGAAGATTTGCAAAAATGAAACCAGAGAAAATCTGCGAATATGAGCTCAAAAAGTTACCCGATAAATTAAGCTTTCTCACTGCCGAACACACAATATCAACAGGCTGGCAAATGTCGAGGCGCATAATATTGTTATTTGAAAGATCAATGCTCTTCAATGCGAGCAATTTATGAAATGGAATCATCTCGCTATCAAATACAGTGATCGAATTGTTTGATAAGTTAAGCTCTTCTAGACCCTCTGGAAGTATTAGTGAATGGATGTCCAAATCTGAAAGCTGATTATAAGACAAGTCGAGGTGTCGAACATTGTCCAAATTGATACACATTTTCACGGCTGAAAAGTAACGATGTATTTCAAGTGGACCCAAGAAATTTGCATGGAATGTTTCAGGCCGGACACTACCAATTTTGGTGGACAAGGTATAATCATCACAAATATTAGGGGGGTTTCTAGAGCGCAACCCAAGAGCCGACAGATATCTGATCGTGAAACTTGAAAGATTAACCAGATGATGCATGAGTGGCTCAAGCCACGCTCTCAATACTTTCGTGTCTAGGGAAATATTCTCCCAAAGCACAATCTCGACATTGATCTTTGACGAAAGATGCTGCAAGAATGAAAACATTGATGGAGAAAAACAGTCCCAGAGGGAAAATGAACCTTCATAATCGGTGAAATCAAAAATATTAATGTTGATTTCAGATGGTGTTATGTGGATACCTCTATCTATAAGTGATCTCAAATGGCACAATGGCATCGACTTGCTTGCAAAGTCATTGCTCAAGAGCAAGGGTTTTTGGTGGAACATAGCAAATAATGCCTGGTGTCTCAAGGCACAAAATCCATTATCGTGTGAAGAGGTCTCTGACATCTCATGAATGGACAGTTTCTCTAGTAAACTCCCGAGATCAAAAAGGGAAGTAAGCTCGTGTTGCGATAAGAAACATAACACATGTGTTTGGATTTCGGGAGGCAAAAGAAAGAAGAATCTCATTTTGATTTACAATTCTTCGTGTTGCACTATTGAGGAAGAGTGATGTTTAAAAGAGAAGTACATAGCCACGCTACACGTCTCGCAACCACACCAAAGGTTGACATTTCGATCAAACAAATCGAGTGGCACATGCGATAACTACGGTGCGCAAAGGGCAGGTCTTTATCGCGCAGCCGCACGAAGCTTTGATAATCTTGATGGAAAAAATAATTCAGACATCTCTCCTTGTTTTGCTTTCAACACCTTTCCAGAAAACCTTCAGAGTAAACTTGGTGAAAGATAGACGATTATCCAATGAAATAACCCGAAATTTGTTGCTCCATCAACACATTCAAATTTCGGTCGTGTTTGGGAACGAGAAATACATGTTCGCACATAACCACTAGTGTTCTCAATCACTTCTTCTCACGTGTCCACCTTCCTCCTACGAAAGCTTCTTGTTGAGCATTCAATCCCAGAAAGTAGGCTTAAAATTGAATGTTTTTTTTGCCCTTCACTATTATATAACTGAATAATGCATATATTCTAAGAATGTAAAAAGCATGAACTCACGTCACGTGATATGCATTGTACCCGCACCAGATCCTGTCTTCTATCCATGTATCTTTTAGTGTATCTCCAACAGCCAACTATGGGTATTTGCTTCTCTTGCCTTGGCTTCACTAATGATAGCGACCAGTTTAATGAACGGTCATCGCTTCTCGGAAATTCAAATGTCTTCTCCGATGAAGATCTTCATGAAAACCTTTTGAAGCATCAGCAACGCCAGAATGAGCTCTCTATTATAGTCAACGATTTAAGCGATAATCTCATTGATGTTTCCACGTTTCTTTCCAAGAACTCTGTTGAAAACTTCCATAACAAAAATACTATGTCGACATCTCAAAGCGCTGATGTGTTTGCTACAGCAACTGGCCTCCAAAGTACTGACAATGATACCGGAGTACCCACTTGTGGAGCGTCTCCCAATATACCCACAAGTGCAGTTGATGAGAACGACAAGTCTCTACCCTATTTGTGGCCTGTGGAAAAGAAAGTGCAGCTTATGAAAGATGTCTCTCTCTCTCATTCGTCCTTTGAAGTTAAGCCTCCCTCTGAGTCATTATACGTGGTATTTTGAACAATGCAATGACAACAGCTGCATATTTCTTTTCTTATTCGCTTTTTTTACTACGTGAGGTCTTCAAATTTTGCCCATTAATCTCGTTTTATTATCGTTGAAGTTCTTTAAGCAATCAAATCGCTGGTAAAATTACACTCTTGGGTCATATCAAACAACTTCGTTGATCTTCCAAGAATTTTGCACCAACTTAAAATCACTGTTGGAACCTACGGTCACTTTCTCATCTAAATCCGAATGTCAGTCGTATAAATTGCTGGAGATTATAAATGATACCTCCGTATATGTGAAATGCAAGATTTTTCGAAAGACGAGGTACAATAGATAGGTGTTTGTACATTGCAATATCTTTTTTAAGCTTCGTGGGGAAAAATCTGTCTGAAATTCGAAAGCTGGTGATTAAACCGAAATTTCCCTTCTGTGTAGCAGCAATAATTATTTCGCTTCTTTTGGTCAACTCCGTATCCCGGTTTATCGCGTCATTCTCCAACGCGCGCCTCTTCATGAACATCTGGCAAGTATCCTCACTATCTCCTAAAGCCTAGTCTACTTCAATGATCATTCCACCTGCCCTATATCTGTTTATAGAATTCATTGATACAAATCTAGAGTCGGCCTTATCCCAGTACTCTCTTACGAAGACTCTTCTACAAAACCCTATCTCGAAAGTGATAACAGAATGTTTGCTTTTGACCTTTGTTATTCTATTGACATACGAGCTCTTTTATTGGTCTGGAATTTATCTTGGGTTATGGGAGTACCATGCTAAAGACATATTTAAGGAAGTCCCAGTTCACTGTGCTCATGTGTATGTACGGTTGAATGTGGTCAAGAAAGATGATTTGGAGAAGGTGCGGAATTACTACAAGTACAGAAAAGAGTCACCATACAATATATTTAGATGGAAGACTCTCAATGAGAAGGGGAATGAGATATTTGAGCTCAGTCAGTTTGTCAAATATCACTTTGAGTTTAGTCCTGAAGACTTTGAGAACAATCCAGACCCTGAATTAGGATCCACAATAGAGCACCTTCGAGAAAAGACGCTCACGACATTCCTCCGCTCCTCGATACATGAAAGATTTTACTCGGGAATTAAGGACATACCCAGAAGAGACATCTTAATTTTTAATAATAAGATTGAAGAAGTCGGCATCGAGAAAAACAAGGTTTATTTGAGCAAAGCACATATCGAGACAGGAAATATCATCGATAGCATTATTCTTATTTAAAAGAAATAAACAAAAAAATGCAGCAATGAATGATATAACATATTCCGAGTCGAGTGTTGTCGCAAATCTAGAGACTCCGGGTACCATTAGCACTATTTTGTAAATAACGCTTCTCGGGTATAAACTTTTCTAAGAATAAAATCAGCTCGGTTGTAAGCCACAACTTAGCAATTCCTTCCAACTTCGATAGCGAACCTTCGTCTTCCGATGTTAATTTGGATTCCCCATCTGCATCAGCTTCCGATGTGTATGCCTGTATGTTCAGTGCAGAGACTGTTGAAATCATGCTTTGGATTGAGCCTGCCAAATCAGGGCCTGGAACAATTTCCACATCACTAGAATCCAGCTCTTCGCGGCAGAATTCGCTGTGTAGTGATACTCCGTTAATTTGAGCCAGTGAAAGATTGACGTCATCAATTGAAAACCCATGATACAGTGGCTCGGCCAGTATTGTCCTGTCTAGATCGAGGATTACCCTATTGACAGCACGGTAGCATTCATTCCTTAGAGATAAATTTAATAATTTACGTAACTCTTCGGGTAATTCTGTCATTTGAAAAGACGGTTTTCGGTGATCAAAGTCGAAACAAAGTAAACTCATTGTTATTTCCAATTGCCTCAATAACTCCATGGAATGAGTAACTTTTCCGAGTAAGTTTTCCCGCACAAAGCTCAATACATCATTTAAAAATAACTTTTCCGAATCTTCGATAGTTAACATAGTATTTTCTTCCAGCAGGCACTCCGTGGTTGTTTTGTGATTTCGAATCATTTCAATCAAATTGAGCCTCAAAAGTTTAAATAGAAGCAAGTTGTTTGCATCCAAGATCGTTGGGTAATAGGTGCTGATTAACTTGATTGCATGTGATATGTCTCCTCTAAGTATAAGAAATTTGATTTGCCTTCGTTTCTCAATGGTAGTGAAGCCTTTGACGTAGCTAATCTCGGATGTCCTACCAATCGAACCCCATTCGAAAGTATTTGTAGGAATCTTGGATGGATCAGCTACACGGTTGTTTTCTTGATCAAGAGTCTTATAACTTATGTTGTTTCCAGATTTTTTTCGACAGGCTCTAACCGAAATAGAAGCTTCCTCTGCCAATTTTAAAGCAGCTGATTGATAACCTTCCTGAACTAAGTATTCAAGAATTATATTATTGATTTTTTCTTTAACTCTCGACTTTTGGTGCAATTTTTTATCAGAGGCGCTTTGAGAAAATCTGAACAGATTAAATTTTTTGGTCTCATCAGCATGATCATGGGAGTAATCTTGCTGCATTTTGTGGAATTGCACAGGTTAGACTAGTTGTGATAAACCCAATGTTCATTTATCTTTGTTTCCCCTCATTTCGAGGTATGCAGGAAAGATACAAGCAGCGAGACTATCAGCACAGCTCTCGATCTCTATAGAAAATCAGAATTAAAAGGATAGGCTTCAGATCTTTCATTTTTTTATGAATACGAATTTTATTTTCAGTTTGGAATACAATAAGAGTGTTTTTAATATCTAGTGTGATGGGGTGTTATCTATATATTCTTGATTCAGCCTTAGTTAAGGGTTGACGGCATAGACATAATAAGAAGTATCAAGCTGGACCAGCCCATGAAATTTTTAGCACCTTTTGCAGTACCTGTTTCATCATCGTATTGTTCCCATACGAAACCTGTTCTTTCCCATTCCAGTTGAATTGTCTGTATAAGGTTTTTTCGGAGGTTGGTGTAGACTTTATCCATTTTTCTTCCAAGTTGTTCAGAGATATAGATATGAGAGAGTTCTTTGTAATGTGCAAGACTTTCAAGCACCAAATAATTTATGTTAATCCATATCGGGGACCTCCAATAGTTTTCTGCCGTACGGTAGTATTCGCTTGATTTGGAAAGCGAGCGAATACCAAACTCGGTCCAAAGCTCGTTTGGATCTAACAAAAGATCAACAATATTCTCTAACTTATCAATGCTTTGTGGCGGTATGAATTTGGTCAAGAAGGGGAAGAGGGATATATATCCTTTAAAACAAGCGAAAACATGTTCATCGTCGTCGTCGACTGATGCATCACAATATGCCTTGTCCTTCTCTGACCAGTGAAAATTTTCAATGTTTTTCGTAATATCGTCCTCAATCTTTGTGTATAACTCCATGTCTTCCTGTAATTCTAAAATCTCGGCAGCTTTTTTCATGGAGCGAGTCATTACTCCCACCCAACATAATAGATCAACATTGAGTTCTGCAATATCCATTGGAAGAACTCTAGGGTAATCATCAAGACCAGAGGCCAAACAATGAGAGAATGTCCTTCCTCTCCACCTGTAAATTTCTGTATTGGTGCCTCTGTTGAATTCATCAACCTCACCTTTTTGAGATTCCCGAAAACTTTCGTAATGAAGCTTTAATTTCGGATAAATTTCTTTTGTAAATTCAATGAGCAAGACTGGGTCATTAAATAAAGCCATATCAAGTTGCTCTCTGTTATAATCACTCCCAAATTCATCAAGGTTATGCTGAAGTTCTAGTTTCTGCGCCTTTTCAAGAAGTTGTGTGAACGCAAGCATAATGGTCGGAGGGTTGACCACAGCGCTACTCTGTACAATAAAATCTTCGGGCACTCTTGATCTTGCCTCATCACCTAGGATTTGCTCCCTTGCGATCCAACCCTTGTCGTCAACCAATTCGAACCAACACTTTACAACCTCAAGTGCTAAATCCGGGTCAAAGTCGAGAATTGGAAGTAAATGAAAACCTTCGTCCCAATAAAACCCTCTTGGAAAAAAGGGTCTTGATGGTACAAAAGAGAATAACTCAAAAGGACCTTCTTTCTTGCCTTCAAGTTTGGGGAGATGAACCTCTCCATTCACATTTACGGGAAGATCATCATCATCTAAAGACGTGGTTCTGTCAACCATGTGATCTCCATAGAAGTAAGAAAGCCCACCTAAGAGTCCAGAGAGAAGTTCTTTTGCGAACGCTTTCTCCTTGATTGAAGATGTGGGAAGCGGAAAGTGGCGCTCAAACTTTGCGTCTAATCTTTGAAGGAGTTCATTGATACGGTTTTTGATGTTTTCAAATGTGATGGTTTCCGAAGGGTCAGACTTTTCTTGATTGTATATAATGTCAAATTCACATGCACCTTGGTAAATCTTTTGAATAAAGTGCATATTACCTTCGTAATGAAGCAAATCTCTAGCAATAAGGCCTTGGTATGGAGGAATCTTGGAAGCTTTCTCACCTAGAGTTTCCATTAAATCTTTAGTAGAGTCTTGCAATAGAGTCAAAAATATGTCAGAGCCCTGCCAAACATGTCCATCTGGCACACGTAGACTAATATGATGCGCAAGCAATGTATCCAATCCAGATATTCTGACAGTGCGTTTGGTGGGATGAACGTTATTTACACCTTTTCCTCCATCATTTATCAGCATCTTGAAAAGGCTCAAGTCATTTGAAAAGCCTGACAAGTTTACCGTTTCATATCCGTTAACATTGTAAGCATTGTCTAGTTTTAGAAATCCTGTGGGAATCATCTCTCCGGAATCATCATTCTTCTCTTCCCCCTCCAAACCAGAGTACCACACAAAAGAAGTGGAAAGGTTCTCATAGCCTTTGTGAGGAACTGAGTTTATTTTCACTCCCCAATTTTTGCCATTATTACTCTTGACAAAATCAATAGTTATATTAATGTGACAGTCATTGTCGGAAATCACTTGTCTCCCGCCTAATCTGGGGTCAAAGTTAATCCAATTGGCTTTTGCAAGGTTGTGACCCTGCTCGTATGCATGTCTTACCGATTCAATACCTCGGTGAGAGTCAACATTAAACCATAAAAGGCCTGAAATTAAAGATTTTGGAATCCTTGGTCGAATTCCAAGATAGTTTCCAGATCTATAAGGGCCCCATAAAAGAGAATCATCAGATTTACGTTGGTATGTTGGTTGCGTAGAATTATCGGTGAAAGGATCGACGGTATTTATATCAAATTCGAATGGTACTTGTTCTGCTAGTACGAACAGAAACAAAAATAATCCAAAGGCCCATATCGAATATGTATTTAGTTTCATCTTAGGAATAATGTGGACATGTATCGATTTAGAAACATCAATTGCACGCGATCTTCCATGGGTTCTTTCACTTGTGCGATACACGCTATCGTAAATACTAATACATGTCGTAACAAGGGCATTTAGCCCGCAAACGAAGTTTAAACTGTCTGTAAAGATTTTTGGAAAATCTACTTAAAATTTTGGGGTTAAATTGAAAAAAAAGGGTGTTTCTTGGAAGATTTCTGTGAAAACTGGGCCCCGTCGACTCCTTTAATGCACACAGCCCGAATAAGTGTCGCCATGTTAATGCCTAGGGACTACAATCCGCAAGATACGAAAAAGGTACTTTTTTTTGTCCAATCATGACTTATATTATTTGAAAATATTTAATCCAGGCCCAAAAACAATTGTATTCCAAAAATACATAGCATTTGTATTGTAAGACAGTAGATCTGATGCTTCGATCAGTGAAGCGAGACATCTATACATAATTTTATGAATGATGCAAATACCTTGAACAGCGGTATTCAATTTGTAAGTTTATGCCTAGTTTTAATTTAAACGGAGAAATTTCTAAGACATAGGCCCATTGCCCCAAATAAGAATTTGTGGAGCACACAGCAACATTTTCCTGTCTCCTGTTCCACAATCTACAATGCACCTCTAAAATTGAGCCTCACAGAGCAAGCCGGTAGATCATTGTATCTACTTTCATGAGAGTATGGATCTGTATAAATAATGAGTAACACAAGGTCGACCATATTTGGGACGAAAGACGATCTCCGCTGGTATGCCAAAACTCGCAGAATTCTGGCGGTTCTGAGCCTATCATATTAGTCTCGCGATTCTCGTTCGGTGAATGCCTCACCTCTGCACGCCTGCGCTTGCTGGCTCAACGTATATAGGTAATGATAGAAACTCTCCTTCAAAACTCTGCCAGAAGACCCCGCAACTCAACATTTTTGCAAAGCGTCAATCTTCACCCCTTGAACAAACTTTTATTGAACAAACTTTTATCTAATCGCCCACGGCTTAGAAATACACGCACCTTGTGCATCCGGACCGCACTTAACTCCCCTTGTGCCAAGCTATCTTGTGACTATACGAAAGCTACAACTTTTAAATACCACATTTCTGATTCCCCTATTAGTTTCTATTCCAGATTCCAAGCAAAAAGAAATATGCAAATTACACCCATTCCATCTTCGTGGGGTGAGTCCAATAATTACGCTTATCTCATAATTGACGATTCTACGAAACATGGCTGGTTAATTGATGCTGCTTTCCCTAGCGATGTTTTGAAATATTTCGATGAGAAAAAACCCAGTGTGGAGTTGAAAGCTATTGTAAATACGCATCATCATTGGGACCATGCCGGTGGAAACAAGATCTTTCATAAAATGTATCCCGATTTACCTAT
Organism: Metschnikowia krissii; assembly: GCA_030561945.1. Taxonomy (NCBI): domain Eukaryota; kingdom Fungi; phylum Ascomycota; class Pichiomycetes; order Serinales; family Metschnikowiaceae; genus Metschnikowia; species Metschnikowia krissii. Next base: position 202,496 of record JAKTYP010000061.1, on the reverse strand, counting down.
TATTGGTGGAAAAGACTCTGAATTAGTCACTTACACACCTTCTCACCAAGAAGTAATTGATTTAGGCGACCATATCTCATTAACGGCCTTGCATACTCCTTGTCACACACAAGATTCCATATGTTACTATGCCAAAGATTCAAAAACAGGCGAAAAGGCTGTTTTTACGGGCGATACGCTTTTCATAAGTGGATGTGGGCGATTCTTTGAAGGGAGCGCAGCCGAAATGAATACAGCTTTGAACAAAATTCTCGCAAAATTGCCTGTAGAAACTATTGTTTACTCTGGTCATGAGTACACAAAATCTAATGTCAAATTCAGTGAAAAGATATTACAAAACAGTGCTTTTTCAAAGCTCAAGGATCTTGCGAATTCCAACGAATTTACTGCCGGCAAATCAACAATAGGCGATGAACTTGAGTTCAACCCATTCATGCGTCTCGATGACCCTCAAGTGAAAAAAGCCACCCAAGAAACTGACCCCGTGAATGTAATGGCGAAGTTGAGAGAAATGAAAAACAAGTCTTGAATTTCTCAACCATTTTTCCCATCAATGTTATATACATATAAACATCTCATTATTACAATGTCATATCCTTACAAAGTCTGGAAGATGTGCTTCTTCGTAGGATAACTCGGGCTGCCATAGCTCAATGAACTCTAAGTCATATTCCGCTTTTCCCATGGCAAACTTTTCATACTCCTCAAAAATGCCGCTCATACACCAACCTTGCAAAAGTTTACGTATCAACCCCACTAAGACGCCGATTCTATGTTTGCCTTTATTTGAGTGTATCAAAATAGGAAAGTTTCTTTGATCAAGTATGAGAGTCAATGCCTGAATCAACGCAGTCTGAGCTCCCTCTTGGGTATTCAGGATGAATGGCTCCTGTGAAGAATGCATCACCAAATGGTGAAAGTTGATATCTGTTGTGGCAATCCACGATTTATAATTGTCGAAGATTTCCGCAGTGCCATGCTTGTCTTTTTTTGGTTTCTTCTCTTTAACCTCTGCATCGGTCCTTATCAGCTTTGTTTCGTCCTTATTTTTTTTCTTTGGCTTTTCTTCCCCGAGATCTCCTAAATATATAATGGTTTTGATTTTGAGCTGCTGCAAGAATGGATAATTGATAGGCATTGGGAACCCACTCCGATATATTTCATCTTCAACGAGGGAGAAATTAAGAGGGGGGACATAATTAGCTCTTGGCGTGGAGACAACCAGCTTGGCAGTAGAGATGTTTTGTAGATCACCATCTGGTATATCATTCGGTTGTTGGTGCGGACGATTCCATAGCGCATCAGTCAACTCGTTTGAATTTTGGATCATTTTGAAAAAACGAAATGCTACTCCGTGGTTTTGTCGGTAAATTTTTATTCTGACTTACTAAATCTCTTGCCTGCGAACCTGATTGTCTAGGAGTTGTGAACCGACATACCAAAAGCGCGCGACAATTATGCTAGTGGCAACTACGAAAACGATTGCCCTTTATCCAAATAAAGCTAACTAAATGTTTGTGGCATGGGTAAATTATATTGTTAATCATGTAAGTTTCATTGCGCTGATTATTAAGAGTTATCATAGTAAAGGTTGGAATTTGGGAAGATATGGGAGACGCGAATACCCGGGCAGATGGGCCTGGTCCATTGGCGAGGGCAATACTGGCGGCACGTTTTGTCTGAGAGGTATGGGCAAAACTATTTTTGACTTCTCTTCAGAATTGTTATTATGAGTAACTGCTGTTGTTATCTCAGAAAACGGGATTTGAATAAACTTTTGAGAAAAAATTTCGAGCTCAATATCTTGCTCATTAGCAAATATGTGCTCTAGACTCAGGTCGGTGGTAATGATAAACCCAGTTTTACAGTTCCTCAAGCCATATATCTGATCATTATTGAGCTTGAATGCTTGTTTAGCATTATCGAGTATTTCGACGAGCCGGGGTGGTGCCGAGTTTTTCATTGCGAACAGAAAGTCCAAAGATGACGATGAAAACTTCAATCTAACGTCTTTTCTTTCCTGGTGTATGGTTAATGAATTGTCTATTGCAGAGGGCTCTGCTTTGATATTGGAATATGACACAGATGAAGTGATGGTCGGTGATACCCTTGTCTTGGAGGCTACTGTGGGAGCTTGATTGCGAAGTTCGGAAGCTACCGCTGCTAAATTACTCAAAGACACGGGTTGATCAATTTTAGTTTCTCTCTGATAAGTTGCAGAAACATATGATATATTCGGTATGCGTCGAAAAGGAATCGATGAGCGCAGTACTAAAGGATATTCGATTAATATAAGGAGGTAAAATGCTTCCCCAACAGAATACAACACCGAATCGAATCCAAAATCCTTGATACAGCATCCAATCAATGTCTCGAGAGTAGAAACAGCAGTTTCGTCATCTAATGCACTGGACACAGGGCATTCGGGCTCTAAGCTGCGATAAAATTTTGCCTGGAAACCCACCAGGGAAAGCCGATCCCGCAAATACTCAATAGATGTTTGGGAAAGCCCAGAAAATGAGGTTTCAAGTACAAGGTTATTCACTGTTGATAGTGATGATTGTCCGATAGCCTTTATGGCCTCATTTTCATGCAGAGATGCCAGGCTGAGACACAGTTTCGATTTTTTCATGAGCCACAAAAGCGAGAGCCTCAACGCCAGAAGGACTTTTTCATTTTCAACATGATGTGATGTCGACGCAACATTCAGGAGTGGGGGTAATTGTATCCCAGTCTGGGTCATTTTCTGCTCGATGTTGTTTGGTCTGATTATCGAGTCTATGGCAGCTCGCGACCGGTCCAGGCTGCTAATGACTCTGGAAGTTGAGTAGCTCATATCGTATAACGAATCAAAGCTGTCGGTATTTAGATTTGATATTTCGGATAGAAACAGGTTTTTTTCAGGGTTGGCTTTCTCTTGTACAAACGATGTTTGAAAACTTGGATTCTCTGCTGGTAGGCCCTCATCCAAGTGCCGACGTTTCAGATTAGCACGACCTGTTTTTGTGCCACGTTTTCGGTTCCTTCTTACACTTTGCACTGCAGCTCTCACCAACTTATCGAAGTCAGAGATATAATGTACATCATATCGAAACTCTATACGAAGTATCTCTGCAACCCTCTTTATATCATCTTCCTGATCACTTGCCTTCTTAGAGCTGAGTTCCAACGTGTCAATGAGTTCCAACCTCCTAGCCAGAAACCTTTTCCAAAGGCGACTGTCTTCAAATCCTAGTTTCAGCCGTATGGTATGCGTAAGGCCAGCTTTTTTGTCTTCGCTCATGGATGATTCACGTAGTGGGTTTGACGGATGACTCATGGTCATTAGTCAATCTTTTTCCCAGCGCGCACGCGCGCATTGGACCACCCTCGAATCATTTTTCAGAGTCATCAGATGACTCACGAGCTTCAAGACAAATAAGGTTGAAGATTGCAAGCGCGTAGCGCAGTTTCGCCTTGGGGTTGTTTGTCCGTGTTTATTTTTCCATTATGTACTCTGAAGAATCCGCAATTGATAATGAGTTGATAAACCGGTTTTCACACTCAATATTGCATACAAGGTGTGCAACGCCTGCGGGAGAAGATAGTTCGAGATATCGTCGATCTTGTACCTCCAGCACTCTTTGGTTCTTCATGAGGTGACCAGAATTACTTTACTTCTTCATAGACTTCCAGTTTGAATCATATGCAAGACTTGTTCGTTCACAAGGTATTGATTCTCCGTGAAGAAAACCGACCGATTCATTACTTTTGTCCGCGTTGCATTTTCTCCTAATAATGTAAGATGTTAAAAAGCTGGTGAGATCTAACCTGGTTGGGTGCTTCATTCCTTGTGCAAAATACGTACAGTGCCTCAAAATAAGTCTACAATCCAAACAAACAATCGGTGGGGTTAAAAATCTTAACATTCATCGAGCTTTTTTTCTCTTTGCGTTTATTTTATTTTAAGAATTTAAAAATGATTTGTAAATAAATAACAACAATTCTTTAATATTTCAAATATATGCATATTAGCGCACCTTCGGAGGAAGAATGTATTTCGGGAAGTTTTAAAAAAAATAAAAGAAATGAGAACCAAACATTTTCAACATATTTACATTATCTATTGTAGATCATCAAATGGGTTTTTCTTGAAAATAAAATAGAACTTATATTATTCATGGTCGTATGTATGCTTCAGGTAATGAAAAAAAACACCCAGTGTCAAAGCTTATCAGCCAGTCATACACAATTATGATGCGTTTCGGCCTCGCGCGCGTTATCTTCAGATTTCAAATCGTGTGCAGGGAAGAGCCGGAATAATCGCCATGAATGCAATTCTACGAAAACGATCTGATCCATAAATGGTGACATGCTGACGAATAAAGTACCTTCAAATTCACTAAGATTTTAACCCTAAAAGAGACCGTGGCTCACTCAACTGATGCGCCAGGTTAAAATGCTGCGTCTTGCAGCACAGGTAGAGGGACCCTATGAGTCACACTATATGCAGATGTACCGAATTGGGGATTGAAAATTCTGCCGCGGTCGACGATCACTATAAAGATGCTCCTGTGTCCGCATAGATCTTGTCAGCATTTATTCGCAGTACTAATTTACTTGGAAAGAAGTATCAAAATAGCACAACGTAAAAATGTCTAAAGGAAAAGTTTGTTTGGCATATTCTGGTGGTTTGGACACCTCGGTGATTCTTGCCTGGTTGCTTGAGGAAGGATACGAGGTAATTGCTTTTTTGGCAAACATCGGCCAGGAGGAAGACTTCGAGGAAGCTGAGAGAAAAGCATTAGCCATTGGCGCGACCAAGTTTGTTGTTGTTGACGTCAGAAAGCAATTCGTTGAGAATGTTTGTTTTCCAGCCATTCAGGCTAACGCCATCTACGAAAATGTCTATCTTTTAGGTACGTCTTTGGCCAGACCTGTCATTGCTCAGGCTCAAATCGAGGTTGCCGAGAAGGAGGGCTGCTTTGCTGTTTCTCATGGATGCACAGGTAAGGGTAATGATCAAGTCCGTTTCGAATTGTCTTTCTATGCTTTGAAGCCCGATGTCAAGGTCATTGCCCCTTGGAGAGACCCTGTTTTTTTTAACAGATTTGCAGGAAGAAAAGATTTGTTGGAATACGCCGCTTCCAAGAACATCCCAGTTGCTCAAACCAAGGCAAAGCCATGGTCCACTGACGAGAACTTGGCTCACATCTCTTTTGAGGCCGGTATCTTAGAAGACCCCAACACCACTCCTCCTAAGGATATGTGGAAATTAACCGTCGACCCAACTGATGCGCCAGAAACCCCAGAGGATTTCTCTGTCGTTTTTGAAAAGGGATTGCCTGTCAAGTTGATTCTTGATGGTGGTAAGAAGATTATCACAGACCCAGTTGAGTTGTTCCTCGAAGCCAACTCTTTGGCCAGAAGAAACGGTGTGGGCAGAGTCGACATTGTCGAAAACAGATTCATTGGAATAAAATCCAGAGGGTGCTATGAGACCCCAGGTTTGACCATTTTGAGAAATGCCCACGTAGACTTGGAGGGCTTGACTTTGGACAGAGAGGTGAGAGCATTAAGAGACCAATTCGTTACTGTTTCTTACGCCAAGTTGTTGTACAACGGAATGTACTTCACTCCAGAGTGCGAGTACGTTAGATCTATGATTCCTCCATCTCAGATCACCGTAAACGGTACTGTCAGAGCTAGAGCCTACAAAGGCTCTATGTCGATTTTGGGCAGATATTCCGACACCGAGAAATTATACGATGAGACGGAGTCATCTATGGATGAGTTGACTGGGTTCTCCCCAGAAGACACTTCTGGATTCATTGCTGTTCAGTCTATCAGAATCAAGAAGTATGGTGAAGCTGCTAGAGAGAAGGGTATTAAGTTGGAGTTGTAAATGTGACGGGTGTTGAACATCGACATTTAATACCAAGCAGGTATAAAAAGTAAAGAAAAAAGAACAACATTTAATACATTATGTTAGACATTAACCAGAACCTGCAAGCATAGTTAATAAAGAAAAAGGGGTCAGCATTCTAGAAAGATGTTTGTGCTTTGTGTGGCAATTTACCATCCTCAACCATCGGCCTGGAACAACCCCGAAAAAAGTCATTGATGCCATTGATTAAATTCACATTAGCTTTAATTTGAAACTCTCAATTTCCCCCGGCTTTACTGCCATTACAAATAAATCATATCATGAATTCGAAATTTTATTCATATCATTGACAAAAGTTAAAAAAAAAAACTATTTCGATAAGCAATCAAGAGATGTGGTATCTTACACTGAATTACTTTGACACGTAAACTTATCTCTATGCAACCTTGTAAACCTGGATGCAATTGTGAGTGGGTGGTTCTATTAGGAGAATTTATAGCTAGGAGATTGGCTGAATAAGTTGTGAATTATATCACTAACAGACCTTATATGAGATACTAGTTCGGTCAATTTACAAGGAGAGAATACTGGTGTTATAAAGTTTGAAGCCAGGAATCCAATTCAGCCAAATAAGCTTTCACATTCCTCCCGAAAAGTCGAGTAGGAATACTCTTTTTTGCAGTGGGCTGTGTTAGACTGATCTCGTAATGCTGCCTGAGATGAGTGATTAAAGCTTGTAAAACAGAGTGGGCGTATGATATGTCACCACTGTTTGTATAATTTTCACAAACTGATGTTTTGTTCACCTTAAAATGTTGGAGTTCCTCTTTCACAGAATTTTGAATGTTTACAATACCAGAATCTAGAAATTCATGGGATTGTTCTGATTTTATAATGTCTGATAATTCATTTGATGAAGTCGCAGACGTCTTTTGATTACACTGTTGAGAAGCAAAATCAATATGCGAGTTCTTGCAGCTTGAATCATTTTTTTTAAGTGCAACAGAACAACCCAAGTCATTTAAAAACTCATCCTTGTGGTTGAAATAGTGCCAACTGGCGAGCCATAAAACTTTGTTAAACATGGGGAAACGGTATTTAGAAGGCACGCGCGTGCGCTTCTCTATATCGTATATCGTCAAATGCATGGGCAAGTCACGTAGAGTCAAGTAATTTCCACCGATGATGACCGCATCTTTTGGTGTATAGACTGCATGAATCCAGCCACTAGGAATAATGAATAAATCACCCTCATGTAGGCTTATTTTGAATCCGCCTGTGGGTTTAGTGAATTTGCCTTTCAATCGCTTTTTGAATTCAGCAAACCAGGTGAAATTCTGCTGAGGCTCATGGCACCACATTTCGTAGAGTTCTAAATTTTCAGGGGTAGGAGGATACATGAGGAACGTTTTTGCGCCTTGGCATACAGTGTAGTAAACAGGGGTTCCGGAAAAGTCTATATGAAAATCGGTATATGATCCTCGAACAGACATAAGACAATAGACGGTGACTGGAGGCCGTTTCTGGTCGTGCCCATCAGAATCACACCACACTTTGTCCACCAAGTCTAAATCCGAAACCATTTTTGGGCGGACAAAGTCTGCACCGAGATTTTTAATATGCGAAACTTCAAGAGATATGACATTACGTATGCGGTCTCTTTCCAATTCAGGCGTATAAAAGTAGCTCCTCCATTGACACATTGTCCACGAAGGCAGTTCACTCTGCTGAGATAAAACATCCATGACTTCGATGTGGATATCTTTGCCTGTCTTTTCTGCGATGTAATCAACTGTAATCTTTTCCCTTGGTTGTGGAAGTTTCATTCCTGAAGCATCCGATACATTAGGTATTATCACGGGCCTTGAAAGACCAGTTGCAAGTACATAATTTTTATGGAGCTCGCGACTATCTAGAACAGCGACAATGTCTTGGTTCTTATCTGTGATATCAACAGAGGGCTTAAAACTTTGGAAGCTAGACACGTGCGGATGTACCGATTTGTCTACTGCAAATGTTTCACCTTGGTCCAAAGCAACATAGTCGATATTAACTCGAGCACGTTTCAGTTGGCGCTTCATATGCGACGAGCCATGTTCAGGTTCACACCGAGGGCAATGGTACAGCGATATTTGTTTGAGTTGGAAATCAGTGAGCTGTACGCACATTGAATGATACCATTGGCGACAGATATCGCAACGGATCCACGAGATGTCCACTTGAAAATCCGGGGTTTCCTCAACCTCCATTGATTGAGACTGACACACCGGGCATAATTCAGAGGCTTTAGGCTTCATTTAGTGCTATGTAAATTCACAATTCCTTCTTTGTGTTCTCGGTTGCTTCAGTCTAAGGTCGGCTGATTCAGCGTGCATCGTTAAGCCTGCGCGGAGATGGGTTCCGAAGTGTGGAAGCGCACCGCCCCAGATTATCTTGCCGTTGCGCACTTTACACAGGCTTGAACGACGTATCCCGCGAGGACTCACCTGAGCTCGTAGGGCCCCAATCTTATTATATAGGTTTGTAGTGAGCCTTAAAAGAAGCCGCGGACTCACATTTAAGCTTTCCGAATCAACTTTTGTTTTTGTTTCTTGGCTGAATTGGAAACTCAACACGCCTCGCTCTCTCATTCTGTTGCCATAAAACACCTTAATATAGAAGGTTTTGAAGTACGTTGCTGAGACCCATTGCTCAACCCCCTTGCCGCAGAAGCCATGCTCTTCCGTTGTTTGAGAAATCCAATCGTGAGGAATCCTCCAAGAATATTGTGGCAAAGGACGATTGGAACGGCCAATGGGAGACATATCTCCACAGATGCGCAAAGCTCGTCCAAGGATTTTCTCAAGGAATACAAGGTGAGAACGTCGTTGGAGAAACTCATATACCACTACTCCAACCAGCCTTTGAAAAAGTTCTCAATGTCAAGGCTTTATGAACAGTCAAGGAATTTGAGCGAAGTTTACGTCTTGCAGATTGCAAGAGATGTCGTGGAGTCTCTTTTAGCATACAATGCGAGGAGATTGCGGAGTTTTCGGGACTTGCCGTATTTAGTGATGTTGAATCCATCCATATCTGAACTGTACAATATGTACTTACAGTCCATGTCAATACTTCTCAAAGCTTCTTTAAATTCTCCGACCACACTCCAGGAAAATGAGCATTTTGCCAATGGTGTTTTATCAGAGTTTATCGAAATACACGCGGATGCCCTTCCGACATTGTCAAAAGGGTTCAGCGAAGTTGCACAATTGTTGACCGCCAAGCAAACGAAAACATTTTTGGATAAACATTTGGTGGAAAGAATAAGCATGAGATTGATTGCCCATCAGCATGTACAACTCACCAAATCACTCCTGTCCAACTCTTTTGTGAGTGGTGGGAGCTACAACGGAGTTATCAAAATGTTAGATATACGTGATGTGATTCGAAAAAATGTTGAGCTAGTTAACGACATTTTCTTGATGAAGTACGATACGTCTGTGGCAGTAACTATTGATACAAATCTTTATCCTGGTCAATTCTGGTCACTGAGAGAGCCGCCTACGCTTGAGATACAGAAAGTGAAAAACTCTCCAATTCGTTTTCCGTACATCGAGTACCATCTAGACTACATTCTTCAGGAGATTTTTAAAAACTCCTTCCGTGCCCACATCGAAAACAAGGTAAGTGACCCTGTTCAAATCACAGTTTCAACAAGTAAAACCCCATCGTACATGGAGCTTAGAATAAGAGATAAGGGCAAGGGCATACCCCCTCAGACATTGAAGCATATGTTTGATTACCTGTTTACTACTTACGAATCAAACGAAGGCGAGGCTTATAAGACGTTGAACGTGCCTCCGGGCATGGCTGGGAACACAGTGGCAGGAATGGGCTATGGACTTCCCCTCCTGAAAGCTTACATCGAGATATTTAACGATACTGTATCATCTGAAATGGCTGTATCGGCAGTTAAAGGTCTGTTAAGTGTGCAGACTTACTGGGGTTGGGGTACAGATGTGTACTTGAAAACAGTGGGTCAGTAAAATATTCTAGGACACAAAAGTTTGGCAATATTTGTCGTTGTACAAAGTTTTTTTTGAAAATCACATATGTTTGCAAGTACAGTCTTTGTGAAATACCTACCACTGACCATCATAAATGATTTATGATGAAGACAGTATGAACGTTTTTTTTTGACCAGTGTTCGATGAATGTTGCGTACAGAATACATAATAATTATACAGAGAATTTTAAATGGATTTCACTTGTTATTTTTTTTTTTTGCAAGAAAGTCAAATAAAAGTGGTCTACATAGGCCAATAATTAAAGCCAGTTAGTAAATTTACCGTGGAGCTCGACACCGTGGCCTATTCTTGCGCGAAATATCACATATCCAGCATCCGCCAACTTTTAACTTACCAGTAAATTTGAGCAAACAACTTTGCCCTCAACAAAGCCCTATGGCATACAAGTAGACGTGGCTTTTCGCCGTCGTTGTGGTTCTTATAAAAATTTCGAGGTGTCTTTAATACCGACGTTTGATCACTTATTCTGACCATTCTTGCCGCGTGGCTCTTTTTGATATACCCTAAGTAACGATCTTTGAAATTTACATATCAGAATATTATTAAAAATGCAGAGAAGAGATTCACTTGAATCCATGGATCTTCCCATTACTTCGTTCCCTCTCCTGGGCAACTATTCACCCTCTTCAGATCAGGATTTTGATGAAGATGTTATGTCCTTCGATCGATTTCTAGATAGCTTGTCTCCGATCCTCATTATCAGTGATGCCAGTGATTGCAACGCCAATTTTTCTGTTTTTCTTAAGCTGTCGCTTGATTACCTCGAAAAACAAGATCAGACCTATCATAGGTGTTCGATCATAGCTCTCAAGTTTCTACATCTGAATCTCTTTATAAAAAACTACCATTTCTGTCTAGGAAAAATCCTAGGACTTATGAGCATATTTAGTCAACCCATTGACGGAGACTGTGACAAGGATGCACTATTACTAAAAGAAGTTCTCTCCATTATCTTGCTTCTTCAATTCAAGTTGATTGCAGAAAAGACCGACTCGCTGGTTTCATGCATGGAAATCGATCAGCAATATATTTTAAACACATTAAGAGAATTGTCTTTTGTTAAGACGTTAGCACAATTTATTGCTGGTCATGTCAAAGGCTCTGATAATTCCCATGAATCATATGTGATCCTCAACTTTAGCTGCAACATATTCTTTCAATACTTGTACCACATCGTTCTTTTGTCTGATGAAGAATTTCACTCCCTCACTCATTGTCCATTAATACCTACGCTTATTGATGACATACTTTCAAACGCTAATTTTGATAATTATAGCATAACCGGTCAGGATTTCGAGGACGTGAACAAACTAATAGCATACGAGGAATTTAAGTTATTACTCCTTGTCAACGAACAGTACATGATGAAATTCATGACGCATAATATTTCGGAAAACAAAGTTGTTGAAGGGCTTCTACAATCACGAAAAGATACCGTCAATGGTATTTGTGGGTTCATTAACCTCTTGGTATATCACATGAACCGCGAGGAATCTCATATCATCAGGATTCAAATGCTTAAATTTTTATACTTGATATTGTCTGCATCTAACTCTTGTGAAATGGCATATCTTAATGATCTAAAGATTCTAGTCGACATCATAATTCGTGAGTTGGATGATTTAGACTATGGTTCAGATGAATTTTCACAGGAAAATTGTTTTTTGGCACTTGCGTACCTCAAAATATTGCATCCTTTACTCACATTCACGCAACTTAATCAGATAATGCCTAAGTACAAAGCGCCACAGCTTGTTGAAGTTCTTTCGAATGTGATCATGAATTGTAGTTCAGCTTCACAGATTGTCCAATCTGATTCTGCGAGCGGAAAATCTCATTCGTTCACAAAATCAATTTTGAAAACAGCTACGAAATGTCTCTCTATACCTTGGCTTAAATCCTCAAGAAATCAATCTAGCTCAACGAAAACAGGGCTCAGCAGTGTTCAAAATTCTAGTACCGAAAGTCTAGCGTCGGGATCATCTCTTGGTTCTGGTATAAGCAATCTCAAACTTGATTATTCTAACTCTAACCCTTTAAAAAAAGACTTTTCATTGTCGAGGATGGCATCGGTTCGGACGTCATCCATAAGTGATTATAACAAGCATACAACTTCTCACAATTTATTGCTTGCTGAAAATGATGCAAATATTTTCGAGGCTAACAATAATAATGTATTTAGAAAATCTGGCTACATGCAGCGCACTTCAACGAAATCAAGACCGCTTGTGTTCGAACCACTGCTAAATTCTGCTGGTCTTTCAAGTACCATTGAAAGACGTCCGTCATCAACACAAACACTAGGTCTACTTAATTTGCCGAAAGAGTACCTTTCAAAAAGCCTACCACAAATACCGAAGAATCAGACTGACCAAAGAGAAAGTCCTCAAAATTCTACCATACTTCAAGAGAAAGCGAAGTGGAAGAAAGCCCCACCACCTCCGCCTCCGCCACCCCGTAGACGTCGTGGAATAAAATAAAATGAAGTCTCTGATTTAAGCTAATAAGTATATAAATAATACTTATGTCATCTCAGGAGCTATTTTTGAAACTGAGAACATCATCAAATCGCAAACCGTTTATATCTGTTCTTGTATATGTGTCCAAATCTTTGCAAGACAGAATCTTTTTCTCCTCGGGATTAAATAAATCATCTGATGCAACAAGCAACAAACCCCTGGATCTTATCAATGGGATTAGCTTGGGGACTAAGTCAAGCAATTGAATAGAGATAATGACACCCATGAGATTGTTATTCATAATGAATCCTGTAGCTTCCTTGATGGATCTTACAGTAAGCTCTTGATCATTTGCAAGTAATTGGTATTTTAATTTGCTCTGCAGGGTATTGGAAGCCACAACATTTGTGAGAGGACTCTGTTCAACTGAAGATTCGTTCTTTATATCTTCCATAAGTAAGCCATTAGCAGTTCTTGCTTCAAATACTTGTTTTGAATTGTTATAAACAATTCCATTCATTATCAAGAAAACTGGGAAATTAGGTTGCTTCCAATTTAAAATTTTGCAGACAATCGAGTTTGATGAGAGAAATATAAGAGATCTGCTGGTACCACTATTTTTTTCCTTCACAGATCTCACATGCTCAAAAATATCGACCAAGGTGAAGTCAATAAATTTATTGAGGTTCAGTTGGATGTTGCCAGCAAAAGGGAGATTATCTAATTCAAAAAGAGACGGGAATATGATCTCGATACTCAAGTTGATACTTGAATCCAAAATTTTCAAAATTATTTTGAGAGGAATATAAATAATTTTCATCAACCTCTTGATAAAATCTAAGTCCTTTAAATTCATATTGGAGAGATCATACAAAACTTTGTTGTAATCAAATAAGCTCGTAGTCATCGAAGTAAGTTGTTTCAAGGAAAGATTGGGTAAATAGAGCTCGATGTTATCAGTTATGGCGATTGCCCAATGTGGACATACCACTGGTGTGCCATCTTTGAGAAGACAAACCTTTACTTTTAAATACTCGCCACTAAGCGAAGTTGCTGTCACAAATGAAGAGCTCAGACTATTGGGATGCACAAAACTAATTGGGGACTGAACATCCATAAGTTTGGATTTTGATGGAGTAAAACCATTCTTATTTGCATTAGCTATGCTTGGAGACATAATGTCAGGAGATAAAAAGTTGTTTGGAGATATTCCACCCAGAGCATTTCCTTTGAAACCAACGTATCTTTTAACAAATGACGCAGAAGATTTCCAATATGTATCATATTTTGTGGTCTCCAAAAGTGTTCCCGAGAATGGAAATATAATCTGGTAATTAAATCTTAATTCTCCCATATTTCTCAAACGCATGTCAAAAAGAGGTAACAGAATCGTGTTGATTTCTGGAGAAGACGTGTCAATTTGTGAGAAATTCAAGGCCGTTGTTTTTGCAATTAAGCGAGTACCAAATTTGGGGAATATTTCAAAATCGATTCGGAATCCATTCAATGAGTCCACATCAGTTTGGAACATGCAATTTGTGGTACCTTTTTGGCCATCAGAGACGGGAAGAAGAACATTGCGGGGTACAATGTCAGACAAATTAGAAGAAATAGTAATCCTGCCAGGCTTTAATTCTGTACCTGAATCGAAAAGATGAATCGAATGAGAATCAGTCAGAAAGATCAACTCTATGAGAACTTTCTGCTCGAGAAAGCTATGCCCATATCTTCTGAGAGGCAATATTGGGGGCGGGAGTTCAAGATGCGGAATTGTGTCTGTGTTTTTGTCGTGTTCACCACTGTCTTCCAGTTCATCTTCTTCATCAAGAATAGACAGTGGCATCTTGGACAGGGATATAGTAGAATGTTCCATTATCCCACCGTTGTCAATAATATCATAATCACGCGAAAAGTCCATTTTATAAGTGAGTAGGTGGTTCAAAACATCAATATGACCCTCAACAACACAATAATAGAGTACGTTATACCCATCTTCATCAACTATGTCCAATCTTGCACCGAACATGATCAATTCGTGGCTTGTCTTTGCATGCCCCTCCAGTGCTGCATAAAAAATAGGCGGCCATTTATTCAACCCATCTAAATGGTTAATAGTTGCCCCATATTGAATAAGCAATTTGATGAGCTTATAGTTTCCACAACGAGCGACGACGTGTAGGGGTAGAAGACCCTCAACATCTTGACGGTTGATCATTTCCGGAGTTGGGCTACTAGAACGCAAAAGAAACTCCAATGTATAGTAATTACCGATTTTACAGGCGTAATTAATCGGTAAATATTGCGGTTTTGATTCACTTGTCTCGGGATAACAATTACTACCATAGCTGATGAGAGTATTAATGACCTCAAAATTGTCAAAACTAATGGCTAAAAGTAAAGCAGACATTGAGTCTTTATCGAGGTCGTCAATGTGAGCAACGGGAAAGTGAGGGAGTAAAATTTCCAAAAGATCTTGTCTGTTGTTCTGTGCAGCATAGTGGAGACACGTTCGGCCATTAAAATCTTTGCCTGCTAAAAGATCTTGAAGCAGAGATATAGATGTGTTTTCAATAACATGCTTTACAATAAAGACCCTGGTGTGACTGATGCTATCTGAAGAATTAACAACTTTGACACCATTATTGATCACAACGTGCTGACTGCCATCGATTGACGAGGCTGGAGGAATAGAACAACATTCATGAATGATGGGTTTAGTATTAAGGTCATTCGCATCGATCATGAAGTCAATTTCATAATTAATGAAATTCAAGAAGGCTTCTAAAAATGAATCTGATATTTTTAAATTTCCGATCGCGAGTAGAAATATTTTGGATAATTTCTCTCTTCCCGAACCATCTCTTGACGAAGATTCAACTTTGTCAAACCAGCGCTCGAGAACAGACATGTCTGGAATCTTGGTAGTAGCCACATTGACGAAGCTTGAGTACAAATCATCAATCTCGTTGTGGTAGAAACCCGATAGTGAGTTATGTCGTGACGTATTAAATTCAGTGGGGGCATGGAATGTCAGATTGGCCGAGTCCGCAGCCGCATCTTGTTCGAGCTTGATGATAGAACCATTCAGGTTTGTAAGGGCTGAAGCTGTGTTGGGTTCCAATACTAAATTAGATTTCAATGCGGAGTAATCTCCATCCATGATACTTTCCAAATCAAACAAGGACAGTGTGACCAAGTCAGACAACTCGTTAATTTCATTTTTATGAAAGACTGGCTGTACGCTCACTGCTGTTTGAATAAAGAGCTCTTTTGTATGGGACTTGGATCTCTTGTCCCATTTTTTTACCACCTTCAGAAACCCTGCCTCGTTTAACTCAATGAATTGTTGCAAGCGAGATAAGTCCTGGTGTATTTTTTTGAAACTTTGATAAAGATTTAAATAAAGGATAGAATTCTTAAAATTGAGAGATGAATGATCCGATGACAGCAAGGCCAACTGTGCTGATTTCGCAAGTAGCTCGTTTTTTTTCATCATGAGAAGATCGAGGTTTACTGTGAGGTTTGCCTGTTTCTCCAAGTAAAACGAGTTGACCTTATCCAATTCTCGCTCTACCTTGAAAAAAAAAGACGCCTTGTTTTCTTTCAACTTACTCTGAATCTGGCTCTGGGTTGATGTAGACGCAATCTCGCCGAAATCCAAAGACGTTGCCGGCATGCCCAAATGCTTGATAAGTTTTTTTAGAGCTTTGTAGTCGATGAAGTGGCCAGAGTATTCTGGAAGTTCGAGTTGACGAGACGCCAAATATTTACCGAACTTCATTTTTCCACATGAGTTATCGGAATTAAGTACTGGTGTTATTGATGTTGGACCCAGGACTGCTCGCTATGTATTATATGTTTGGTATGATACATAATTAAGCACGTGGAGTGCGCAATATGGGGAAGATTAATTAAAGTGCACCTGAGTAAACAAATGTAATAAGGCACATGGTACACGTTATCAGATACACAACATATTTTTTCATTAAACATATTATATATCATATGCATGATTGCATTGAATCAATAAATAGCACACAAATCCCAACTGGGTCCTTTCTCGCAACATGCTTCCAGGGATCCGACATACTGGCAGTTTATCTATGAATCTTCAAAAATTTTGGACGAGGGCATTATGTCATACATACCACTTACTTACCTTTCAGATAGAATATTTGGTTATATTGACTACTTGATAGACTCATTAACGGTCTCCACATTGCAGTCAAACATTCTAAGCAAATAGCATCGGGGGGAAGCACCGCCAAACAATCGTAAAATATGCTTATATATTTTTAGATCCTACGCCATCTCTACATACCCTTCTTGGCCTCGTCGAAATGTTCCTTGAACTTGTCGGCGTTTTCCTTGTTGCCAAATCTAATGGCCAAAGTTTGGGCTTCCGGCTCACCCTCAGAGATATCAGCAGTCACTGTGTACACCCACGATCTGTCAGAGCCAATGTTTGGCTTCAATTCGTAGTCACCCTGCACTAAGTGGTTGGCACAAATTTTCAAGGTCTTGTCTCTTCTCATCAAAACACGTGTCTTTTTGGTCTCTTTGTGCTTCAAAAACTTGACGTCTCCAGTACCTCTTTCTTTCCACTCGTTAGTGTCTGCGTGGAATCTGAATAACTTAGCACGAACTTTGAACATCACTTCTTCGTCCTCCTCGTTGGTCTTCACCTCTACTTTCTCCAAATGAACCAATGGCTCGAAGTGCACATCTACCTCCTCTTCGGCGTCACCCTCAGCGCTTTCCTTTTTTTCAGTAGTCTCACTCTCTTTGTCCTCTTCTTTGTCCTCCTTTTTCTCTTTCTTGGCACCGAACATCAGAAAAACATTGGAGGTGGGAGGCTTTGGGGCTTCTGGGGTGCCCGATGTAGCGGATCTGTCCTCAACTTTTGGCTTTGTTTCTTCAGCAGACATGTTTTTTTGATTGTTTTGATGAAATTACTGGTATATCGAGAGAGTTTTTTTTTCTCCTGTGGCTGGAACGTTTTTTCCCACCTGTCGTAAACTCACTTGCGCGATCTCAGACACGACCGCACCGTTAGCCGCATGTCTCGTGGATCCACATAAGTCAGGTATATATCCTGGTGTGCCACATGTCAATTGACGTTAAATGATACATGGGTGAAAAGCAAGCTTTTACAAGTGATACACTAGAAATACAACTAAAATTGTGATTGAATATAGGTAGTTATTTTTTTCTACTCAAAGTCACTACAAACATTAATCCTCCATCTCTGATGGCTTGATTAATCCCGCCACCTGCAAATCTTTTTCTCTCTGTAGCTTGGTTTGCTCCTGCTTTTCGATTTCCTTATCTTCCGCGAAAAGATAATCAGTTGCATCGCCACCAAATTCTTTAATTTGAACGAGGAAGTCTCTCAAGGTGCCGCTGAACTTGTTTAAGTCCTTGTAAACACTTGTTAAGACGTTAAGAAAGTTGATCAATTGATCCTTCTGCAAATTTTCGAAAGCAGATGACAACAAGTTGCCCAAGTATTGTTTCAAATACTCACTGTTGCTTGTTCCCTCAACAGCCTGCTTTGACGTATCCAAGGAATCTTTGATAATACCGTCTTCGATTAGGTGAATGAGTTGAGCAAGAAGTTGTGCCTGATATCTGAAGCCGGATTTATGGTCAGGCTGAGTCAAGACGTAGAAAGTGTCTGACAAAATTTGGAAGTAGAAGTTCTCGTAGAACGCTTTTGTGAAAGGCGTGTTGCCTAGCTTCTCAACATTTTCAATCAATTCTATAGTCAACGACAACCCACTCTCTTCAACCTCTCTATTATTATGTTTCAAAGCCCACAATGCAGCATTGATCAAGGACTGGAAAGCGTCCCCTGATAACTGCAACAATGCATCAAAAGACTTGTGATTAATCACTTTTAAGAGTTTGTAGTATTCAACTCTATGCTCAGGATACTCCACAAAGTCATTTTTGATCATATCGAGAGTACATTCAAAAACATTTTGCAAGATTAAAACGACACCACCCGAGATCATATGTCCAACTTTATCAACCAATGCTGTCATACAGTTCAATACTTCCGCGTCTCTAGCGTCGGGGACATTTGTTTTATAGTCATCCAAAATAGCGGCAAATAATGGCTGTGCAAGATCTCTAACAATTTCCTCCAAGTTGTCCGCCTGATTGATGTAAGTCTCAATCATTTTCAAAATTTCCTTTTTGATAGTTCTCAACCCTCTCACTTTGGGTGTTTTGGTTGCGATCAATCCTTCAGTAGCCACAGAATCAGAGATCATACCGCTAACAGCTTTGTACAATGATAACATATCAACGTACATCATACCAAGCTGTGGATAGAAACCTGGACCCATTGCTTTACATACGGAAACGTTGGTTTTGATGATGTTAGCAATGATCTTCACTGTCTCCGTATTTGTCAAAAGTTGAGGGTCTTCAGCTGCACTTTGTACAATGGCTCCCCATGCAACATTGGGGAATGCCATTAAATCACTGAGCAATTTGTCCCTCAATTCTTTCTGTGTTTGAGCACTAACTATAATACCGCAGGCTTCGTAGAAAGTGTGAACTTGTTGAGGCAGTAAATCTTCGGTGATCGATTGCACGTTGCGAATGATCTCATGAATGAAGGGTTCGGTCTCCGATGCCTGCTGGACCACAAAATGTCTCTTGCATTTATTGGTGATTTTGATAAATGTATCGCAAGCCATGTCTTGAACACCCTCGTGGGTTTCATGCATAAACTCAAATAACTTGTTGACAACAGTTTTCAAGAACTTCCAATGGGCTTTGAGAAATCTAGGATACTGTCCAACAATGTACATGATATTGGAGGCAACAACCGCTTTGTTGTCCTTGCCTCGCTTTAATTCTGTTAAAGACAACAAGTCCTTGATGACAGAGACAAGGAAGCGCTTTTCCATTTCTTCATTCATAGTACCAGAAATTGAGCCGATAGCCCAACACAATGTGTTGATATTGTGCCAAGACCACTCACTTTCGTCAATTTGCCGGGCTAATTTCTCCATCATTATTTGTTCTGTGTCGACTACATCCAAATGAGTCAAATAAACTAAAACTTCTCTCATTGTCTTGTACAACTGGATGGTGTCACTTTCTTTAACGAATTCTCTAACAATCTCACCCTCATCGTTCTCAACAATCAAGACCTCTTCGGGTCTGACCATATTTTCGATAATCACTAATCTTAATTTCGATAATATCTGGGCATATTTGTGTTGTCTTAATGGATATTTGGCGAGAATGGCAGGGTCTGGTGCGCCATTAGAACTGGGTCTTAACTGAGAAGCATACGTAAGCTGCATCAAAGGCCCCATTTCGTTTGCAGGCAAGTTTCTGATTTCCTCGAATAAACCATGGATAAAAGTACACCAATAATCCAAACATGTCTTGAACAATTCACGTTCTTCAATACGAGAGAGTTCAACTAAATAGCTGGTCGAAATGAGGAGCAATTCATTTAAGGCTGGAGCGGATTCCAACGCCTGCAAGTGGTTACCCAAGAACGTGCACAAGAACATGGCTAAGTCCTGTAAGAAAGATTGATCGTTGGAGTTTGCCAGCTGATAAGATCTTTTCAAAGAAACTGACTCGTTCAAAGGAACAATGGTGACGATTTTCTCCATGGTGGCCTGGAAAAAGACAATGAATTTCTCCTCATTTTCAAGAGAGATCAAGCTCGAAACTTCAGTCAAACACTTCAATGTAATTGCACGCGTGTCTGCTGGAGCCAAGAACTTGTTGGTGAACAAGGCCAAGATGTCCGTTTGGAAAAGATAGTTTAAAGGGATCCAGTGAATGTACTTTAACAACGCACTCAACGTGGCTGTAACCAACGAGGTCTTTGTGGTTTTGTCCAAGACCTCGTAGCACAATTTGAATATCTGTTCGAACTCTGCCTTTAAGCTTAACTTCAATGAGTTTGCCTTGGCCTGGGTCATCTCATCCTGGGAAAAATCGAAGATCTCCTCGCCCATCAACTTCAAGATGATCATGTTGTTTTCGCACACGTTAAACGAGGAGCGCGAGCTCATGACAATTTCTGGGATGAACTGAGGCCAGTTATGTGGCCATTCCTGTTTCAACACGGACACCAATGTCAAGTCGATTTTGTTGATGAGCGCACGCTCCGTTTCAAAGATCTTTTCGTCATCACACAATGCAATAATCATGTTGACAATGAAGTTCCGAATGCCGATACGCTCGCCCTCGGGAATGGTTTTCCATCTGTATTTGATCAATGAGTTCAAACACGACAAAGCAATGTACTTCGACTGGGGGCTTTTGGCCGCAGATAGAATCGCATCTGCGCGTCTCCAGGATTCCGGGTGCTCCTGGAACTGGGTCAAGATAACCAGGGCCTTCAGCTGCTCGGGACCTGACTTGTAAAAGGTCTCGACAACACTATCGAACAAGTCGAGGTCGAGGTCTCTGGAAAAGTCTAGAATTGCTTCCATGGCAGTCGTTTAAAATACTGCGCTTAGTGAATAAGATAAAAGGGGGAGGCGGATTGAGGAATAGTCGCGTGGGGTAAAAAGAAGAATGGTTTTATTGAAGCAATGGGTAAACAAAGATACAAGTCAGACGAAGAAAAGATTTGAGAGGTTGGTGCGAGTGAGAAAAAACGACCGGGGAGGAAACTCGACTGCTACCAAATGGCACTGCGCAAAAAATAATAAAAAAAAACACAACACATAAAGAGAGTCTGGCACCAGTAAGCAAATTACAATTGATTTGTTTACTCCCAAGACATCGAAAACACTATATATGTGATAGTATCAGATCGCCTTTAACTAACCCCGAAATCTTTCTGGGGCCTATTGGCCGTAAGAATATATACCAATGTGTATTTTATAAGTGACATGTGCGGGTTAATTAGGAGAGGCGCGCAGGGAAAGAAATCGAAGAGTGACGTGAACTATAGGAGGGCAAGAGGCATAGGGCAAGCGCGGACGGCCTGTTTGGACATGACTTGAGGCCAGCTAAAATTTACGAGATGCCAGATACCAACACTAAAAAAACAGTTACATATATATTTATTAAAAAAAGACAAAATTTGTGGTCGGATGTAGTAACACCGTAATCACAACTCATCAAATACCATTAGTTTGATGAACATTTGCAATTGTTATGTCGCCTGAGTCAGGTTCTTCATAGGACTGTGCAGTGATCATTATGGAATATGTAAATGCAACGTTTAAGAGGATCCATGAAATTGCGCGTAATGCTTTGCAGTGATGTCTGATAATCTATCCGAGTATTGAATTATGAGGGGAAGACATGAATAGGCGAGAGACTGACGCGTTAAAATCAGATGTTGCTTATGGGGCGGCTTGTTGGTTGGCAGCAGCGCATGATTCTACTGAACAAAAGAAAACACTTTATCAAGGCCACACAAACTAGAGGGGGAGGGGGGGGGAGGAAGGAGTTGCTCTCGGAGTAAACACGTGCAGCTGCCATTGTTTTTTTTTGGCTTGTCCCTTTTCCTTTGCATAAGATATGACCACGTGCATTGAACAGGCCCAATCCTCGCTACGTGGTCGCGATTTCTTCTACGTATATGTCCCGCAATACAGGGATCAGAACCGTGAATCTTGTTGATTGTGCCAGAAATGTTGAATTGTACTTTTAGTAGCTACTTGAAATTACACCCAAATAAGCTTTACTTTGCGCAGAACGCCACGCCCTTGTCGATGTTCTTAGACAACTGTTCAATGGCAACAGCCAACAACTTCTTCTCGTCGTCATCGATTTTCTCCAAGATGCTGTAGTTGACCTCAGCAATACCGTCCTTGGACAAGTTGACGGGGAGGGAGAAGAATTCGAGCCCGTTCACCAACTTCTTGGCCTCGGCCGCGCCCTTGATGCTAGGGTCCAAGTTCAAGAAAGTGCACTCGACGACGGTCTTGCCAGTGGCTGCCTCCAACAAGGACTCGGCCAAGCGGTATCCAGCATATGCCATGGACAAGGTAGCGGAACCAGCTCCGTCCTTGGCCTTGACGACTTCGTCGCCTCCAAACTGCACTCTGTTGATCAACTCCTTCTTCTGTTCGGCAGACAACTTGTCGTAGTATGGCTTGGCACCCACGGAGTACAAGGGTACGATTGTCTCGCCGGAGTGGCCACCAATCACAGGCACCTCGAAATGGGTGGCGTTGGTCTCACCTGGGAAGAGCTGGGAGATAAAGGTGTTGGCACGAACAATGTCCAACGTTGTGACACCAAACAAACGTGCAGGGTTGTAGACGTTGTTTTTCTTCAAGGTCTCGGCGACAATAGGCACTGTCGAGTTCACGGGGTTGGAGATCACCAAGACAAAGGCGTTGGGGGCGTTTTCGGCGATGCCTTGGGCTAAAGACTGGACGATGGAAGCGTTAATGTTGAACAAGTCGTCTCTGGTCATGCCTGGTTTTCTGGGCACACCTGCGGGAATCACCACCAAGTCCGAACCCTTCAAGGACGCGGCCAATGCTGTCTTGTCTTCTCTGGAAGAGGGCAAGAACGCTTTGGTAGTGGCTGCAGTGTTGATGTGGCCCAAGTCGGCGCCCACACCTGGTACGTTGACGACATCGAACAAGGACAATTCGGTGACGTTTTTATTGAGCTTCAACAAGAGCGACAAAGGCTGGCCAATTCCGCCGGCGGCACCACAGACTGTAACTTTGACCATTGCGAATGTATATGATTTGTTTTGGAAGAGGATTGATTTCGATAGACTACTTCTGGAAAGTGCTGAAGTAGAACTGGGGGGAAAAAAAAGTCAAAAGTTAGAGGGAGTGAAACCTGAGAAACGGGCGGGGACTTATATATAGGCGAGGGAGGGAGGACGGAGTATGGGGAAAAGATATATTTTTTGGCGCTTTCGCGCAGAACACGCAGTGTCACTAGGCGGCCTCACCCCAGATTTACATGCGGTGCCTTACTCCCGGAGGCCTTCCGCGAAGAATGCGATGAAATAAAGTTAGGTAAGAAAATATATAAAGCAGTGGCCTGAATGGGCGAGGCTTGGCCCCGTTTATGAAGTGGGGCCCGCAGAATCCAGTTGTTGCTCCAGACAGCCCCCTTTTCTCCGAAACAAACCGTGTGATTTTGTTTATGTGATGTTGGCCCATTTATTCCACACTAGAGTATGGAGGCTCGGAGTTTGGCGTGCAAGCGGGGACGTCCGTGGGATCGCGCAACGGACCGAAAAAAGGCCATATTTTTTTGGGGCAGCGCCCCGGACTTGAGAGTGCGAAAGCACAACGAGAAACACCGGGGCTTAATGTCCGGGTACGCCCGGGGGCTCCGGGGCCAGCGTCAGGGTAATACATCCCTGCTGCTCTGTTTTAATATTTTCTCCCCATCCTCTTCCTCTTCTTCCTCTCTTTTTCTTCCTCTTCTTCTTTTTCTTCTTTTTCTGTTTTACTTTACTTCATTCTCGGAATTTATAGATTTGGCTTGAGGGTATAGGTGCTATTGGAATGGAGCATGGGGTCCAAGGAGTCCAAGGGGTCTATGGGGTGAGCAAAAACTGCTCGGCCCGGCAGGAGTTTATATCGAGCTCATAAAATTCTTATTACTACGTTCTGCAGAAGTACTCGGGCATCCATTCTATTGCTAGTATAGTGATCGAGGCGCGACCCCGGACGCACTCCGCCTCATATATACATACATATGATATCGAGATTTGGCCAATGGTGTTAATTTGGCACAGAGCATGAGCAAGGGGCAGAAATGATATTTAGAATATGCACATGCGGCACAAACACATTTGTTTTGCTCTTTTGCTCTTTTGCTCTTTTGCTCTTTTGCTCTCTGTTTGTTCGGTGTTTTCCTGGGGACGTGCGGCCACACGAGACCCGTTTGCGTAGTCCTCCGCTCATCCGGCCACTCGTGAATAATGAATGCTCTCAACACCCTCTTTGCGCAAGGGCATAGAAACACGCATATTCGTCACGTTTTGCGTTGGCTTTCTGTATGCGATGGTGCTAGGCATGGAGGTTGCGGTCTTGGACATGTACTGGTATGAACCAAAGCAATTATATCTGGCGACTTAGCTTCCGATTTAATATCGCATCATCTAAAAGAAGTTATGTTTTTAGCAGTTCCATTTGTAGGGACTGTCACTGCTCCAGTCCGTGAAGTGTTTCATTATAATTCTTACTAACACGCTTGCGTGAAAATGTGTTTAATATCGGAAAGCCCCCCGCAGGTAATACGTAGAACGTTAATTCAAAGAGTAACAACGTGTTCCCCAAAGAATAACAGCATTTCGCCATAGATAATCATAGATCAGGAAATACTACATGATGTTGTTATAAATAAGAACAAAGAAGAAAGAAGAAGAAAAAAAAAAGGAAGGAGGGAAGGTGTGAAGCCGAATACTTTGAAAGTAAAGGCCGTTTCTGAGTTAGACCAAAAACATTTTTCTCTCAAAAATGGCATTGCTTTGCCCAGCATCAATATTTGCTCCAGGTCTGAACCTGCTGGAAGCGTGGGGGAATATAGGGAGGCATTGTCTGGTATAGGGCCCGACTTCACCAGGCATTCTGGGAACTAGGCCTTTGGGGCGTGCACTAGATTCTAGCGCGCAAGTGCTTGCTTGAGTTAAAGGCCCAGGGCATGTGTATTCGATTCGAGATACCGCATGATGTCTTACAAAGCCTAAGTCTGGTTCCAGAATTCACTGTACCATTAGTCTCTCAAGTAGCATGAGATAGATCGGAGGACAAGGGAAAAACAACGTGCGAAGCGGTGCTGGGCCAAGAAAGATTATAGGAGGTTAGCCGGGTCGCAGAAAATAAACCACTACATAGTGCAAGGTAATGAATAAAAAATGCCACGCAAGGAAATGGGGTGGCGAGAGAGAGAGAGAGAGAGGGGGGAGAGAGAGAGAACTGTGGAGGAAGGACAAGGACACGTGAACCAGAACTACTACCAGTGCCAACCGCAGGATTTCTGCATCGGGCCTCATTCTTTTATATCCGTATATGCGCGCCCAATCTCCAGTTCGCAACACATGCGCACCCACTCACCTACGCTGTAAAATAACCACCTAAATACACGGGCAGTCACTTGAGGCGCGCTCGTTCAGCTTTAAACGAATGGGAAATAAAGTCATCGTTTGCTCTGCGCAGCGCAGTATGCCCTTTCCTTGTAAAGCCAGAGAGGTAGCCTGTCACCCAGTCAGCCTTAGCGCCGCAAAGGTTTTTGGGCCTGGGCGGGGATTACGAGGCGTGCGCTGCTCACGGCTACTCGCACCCACGATTACGTTGCACGTTTTGGCCATGGCTATTTTTGACCATTGCTTTTTTTTTTTCGGGCCAACGATCGTTGATGGGCAAGCTTCTTCTTATCAGCGTGTTTCTTTACATGGCCCACGAGTAATACGGAGGGGGTTTTTATGTTCTTTTTTTTTTCTTATTCCTTCTTTGATTGTATGAGGGGAGTGGAGGAGGGAAGGGGCACATCTCTTGCGGCCAGCGAAAAAGTTGTACAGCAACATACTACAATTTTTCCGTCACAGTTCGGTATGTTAGCCTGGGGCGCAATAATTTCGTATTTCCATATGCAACATGTGCCCCCACTTTGTGCGTCCGCATCCATCTCCTATCGGAGCTGCCTATCGCTGGAGGCCTCATATCGGATGCTCACTAGAATACAGGTATTGAGCAAACCATACGGATGGAACTGCTGTGCTTATACAGAGCACGCTTCTAACATAATTCTTTTTCTCTCCTCTTATGTCACATTTTTTTTTTATCACGCCACTCCCAGAGATGACGGGTTTCCCCCGCACAATATATTCTAGTAGTATTGGAGTAATGGCGCGGCCACAGGCCTAAGCGCATGCGGGGCGAGGCGCCGCTTCGCATCGAGCCTATTTTGCTCTTCTTTAAAGCACCCGTGTCATGACTCGTATGATTATATAAGCAGATACGCCTGCCTGTGGGCCACTTCGTTTTTAACCTTCATTTTCTTCTTTTTTCGCCCCTATTATTTCGCGCACAGTTCTAATTGTGTCCACATTCGTTCCTTTAGGCTGTGTCACATTCCGTTCTTCCTCCACCACTCCCCTTCCTCCGGTCGGGCACATAGAATACAAATAGACCTGCTGGTTTTCTGTTAGATTCCCATTCTTCTTCCTCATCTTTTTTCCTTCAACGTTTTCTGCCTTCACGTTTATGACTCCCTCACTTGCCGTTCTGCATGAAAATAAAAATGACAGGGGCATCACGCTCAACGAAGATGGCTTAAATGCGTCCGCAACCAACGGCCGCCGCGAGACAAGAGCAGCCTCTCATTCGGCATCTTTTGCGTATAGTACTCCATATGCAAACTTGGCGCCCAAAGAACTGCTCAAAAACGAGGGCGCGGGCAAGTCCGAAACCAGACTCAAGGATATCGATACCCAGTGGGGAAAGTCCTTCCATGTAAGAAGGTCGTCTGTGGACGGCTCAGGCTCAGCATCAAAGACCTTTCTAATCAAAGACATCGATGGTACGCTCAACACTCTCTTGAGCAACGAGGACACAGACGATAACCATCAAATCACCATCGATGACACAGGCCCCAAAGTGCTACACCTAGGCACCGTCAACTCCAATGGTTTCAAAACGTCTGCCGTGCGCGGTACATACATGCTCTCCAACCTTTTGCAAGAATTGACGATAGCCAAAAGTGCTGGCCTCTCCTCAATGCGTCTCAGCGAACTGAGACTCAATGAAAACCCATTACAAAGAATGAAACGTTTGATTTCTACCCAGTTTTGGAAAAATCTCACCAGAACAATCACAGAAAAAAATATTTGCGAAATGGCCAAAGATACCAAAATCATCGAGGAAGTTGCGGATAAAAATGGTAACTTGGTCAAGTCTAAGGAGAGTGTCCGCATATATGTCCCCCACGGCCGTAAAGATCAGTACGACTATTATCTCTCTATTAAAAGAGACAACCCATCTTGGAAATTGGATGTACAACTCCTTCCAGATATCCTCGATGCAGACTTTATCTACTCTATCAACAAGAAACCAGGCCTTCTTGCACTCGAGTCTAAACCAGACCCACTGGACCCAACGAAGCTTGTACAGGAGCCTTATATTGTCCCAGGTGGCCGCTTCAATGAGTTCTATGGCTGGGACTCGTATATGACAGTTCTTGGATTGTTAGTGGATGTCACTCCAGAAAAACAAGACAACCTCAGAATTGCTCAAGGCATGACTGAAAATTTCATCTATGAGATTGTCAATTACAACAAAATCTTGAATGCAAATAGATCATACTACTTAGGCCGTTCCCAGCCTCCATTTCTCACAGACATGGCTCTTCAAGTGTATTGGAAAACTATCGACGTCAACCCTGATAGCCAAACTAATATGATTGATTTCTTGAAAAGGTCTACATTGGCTGCGATAAAGGAGTATAATACAGTTTGGTGCGCAAGGCCTCGCTTAGATGAAGATACGGGTCTCTCCTGCTATCATCCTGAAGGACGAGGCATTCCACCAGAAACTGAGGCATCTCATTTTGATTCCATTCTCAAAAAGTATGTGGAAAAATATAGAACTACACAAGAAGATTTCATCGAGGCTTATAACGAGGGAAGAGTTTGCGAGCCCGATTTAGATGAGTACTTCTTGCATGATAGGGCTGTCAGAGAATCTGGGCACGATACAACCTATCGCCTTGAAGGAAAAGCCGCATATTTGGCAACCGTCGACCTCAATTCATTACTTTATAAATATGAGATTGATATTGCTCACATCATCACTGAGTTTTTTGATGGTAAATTGCAGGTGCCAGGAACACAGGAATTTGAGACACCTCTCGAATGGAATAAGAAGGCTGAGCGCAGAAAAGAAAGGATCACGAAATATCTTTGGAACAAAGATGACCTGATATTTTACGATTATAACGTGAAAGAAAAGAAGCAAGAGAAATTTGAGTCGGCAACTTGTTTCTGGCCCCTTTGGTCGCGAGTTGCAACCACAGAACAGGCAGACCAGCTAGTCGCCAACTCTCTCTCCAAATTTGAGGAATATGGCGGGTTAGCCGGAAGTTCTGCAAAGTCTGTTGGTGAGGTTCGTTTGGACGGTCCTTCTAGACAATGGGATTATCCGTTTGGTTGGGCGCCACACCAAATCTTGGCTTGGGCTGGCTTGAAAAACTATAATCACATTGAAACGGCTCGAAGATTGGCCTATCGTTGGCTCTTTATGATGACACGGGCGTTCGTAGACTACAATGGTGTAGTTGTTGAAAAGTACAATGTTCTTGAAGGTGTTGCACCACATAAGGTTGACGCTGAGTATGGTAACCAAGGTCTTGATTTCAAGGGTGTTGCACTCGAAGGATTTGGATGGGTGAATGCTAGCTACGTTGTTGGTTTAACTTACCTTGGTGAACACGCGCAAAGGAGCCTTGGAGCATTGATACCTCCTAATATTGTCTTCAATTACTTAAGTGGGGGTCAAAAAGACTTACTGCTTGACTGAAAAAATACAATATCACAAAGGGTATGGAAGCAAGGGCTCAAATAGAGAGTTGTTGTGCGATCCATGTGCGTGTGAGAAGGCATGTCTGTGATACCAGAATATGGCAATATTTCTTGCGATTAAGCCATTGAAGCCTCGATAATCATAGAACAGGTAGTTTACACCTTACAAGATGCTTTTTTTAGAGTCGAAAGACTCGACGAAGCGTATATAGCAAAACGCAAATCTATATTCGTTGATTATTCAGCGGCGAAGTACTTGGTGAATACAGGAGCGCTCAGGATTATGTAACGAGGAATATTAGACACCGCAACAGCAGACCCGTGCACCACACATAAATAGTTGGAAAAGTCCTCCAAACCAACGCCCACTGAGACATTCGTGATACCCCGCAAGATGGTTCTCATACTTAAAAAGCCCGCTCTGGCGGCGCTTTATAGGCAATACAGCAGAGAGACACGAAGAAGGTTTTCTGTACTTTTTGCCACAAGGGCATCGGCAAGAAACTGTACGTTCAAGGCCGCGGTGGAGGCGGCTGAGAAGATGGTCCAGCCGTCCACGAAAAAGTTCAACGATCCGTTTTCGATCGTGAGCCACGAGATGTCAAACTTGGCGAAGCTGATCGCGAACTTGATTGGATCGGGGCATCCGATCTTGAACCGGGTGTCGAGCTATTATTTCGAGGCCGAGGGAAAGAATGTACGGCCGTTAATTGTTCTATTGCTCTCCAAAGCATTGCTGAACATACCGCTCGAGCAAAGGAACCGGATAGTCATTGACACAGAGGACGTGTCTGAACAGAAGCAGTTTGCCGGTGTACCTCAACAAACGGTTGTGGCGGGAAACTCTGTAAACAATTCCATATCGCCGCTCGCCGTGTTGCACGGCATAAACCCACGGGTGATCTTGGACCCGTTGTCTAAGCCGATGGACCAGCTCCCAGAGCTCGATGCAGCCAATGGTATCCTTCCCAAGCAACGGAGATTAGCTGAGATTGTGGAAATGATCCACACAGCGTCCTTGCTTCACGACGATGTGATAGACTTGTCGGACGCCAGACGTGGCCGGCCTAGCGGAAACATTGCATTCACAAATAAGATGGCGGTATTGGCCGGTGACTTTCTCTTGGGCCGCGCGTCGGTGGCCATTGCTAGATTGCGGAACCCCGAGGTCATTGAGTTGTTATCCACCACAATCGCCAACTTGGTCGAGGGCGAGTTCATGCAATTGAAAAATACCGTAATCAACACCGACGAATCCACGGTGACTAACGATGGCGACCTCAAGGAGATTCCCATCCCCACAGGTAAGGTGCCTGTCAAGCAACACGAATACTCTGTTTCGGCACCGGTGGAGGTCGACCACAACACAAATGTGGACGCTGCGTTTGAGTATTACTTGCACAAGACATACTTGAAAACAGCATCCTTGATGTCTAAGCTGTCGCGTGCCGCTGCGGTCTTGAGTGGCGCGCAAGACAACATTATTGAGAACTGCTACGAGTTTGGAAGAAACTTGGGGTTGTGTTTCCAAATCGTCGACGATATGTTGGACTACACCTCTAGCGACGTGGCGATCGGGAAGCCCAGTCAGGCAGACTTGAAATTGGGGTTGGCCACCGCGCCCATCTTATTTGCATGGAGAAAGGAGCCTCAATTGGGAGAGCTCATTGGCAGGAAGTTCAGTGAGCCAGGGGACGTTGAGATTGCCCGAAGAGCCGTAGAGAAGTGCGGCGGCGTCGAAAAGACTAGAGAAATGGCCCAGGAGTACTGCGCAAAGGCGTTGGCCAATTTGAGGGTGTTGCCTGAGTCCGATGCGAGGAGCGCATTAGAGCTTTTGACCAACAGTGTCTTGACGAGAACTAAGTAATTGTACATAGGCATGGAATGCTTACCCTGCGAAATACCCAGGGTGCGTAAGGACATTCATTTTGTATACGCTCGTAGCCTAAGATGCGACTAAGAATACGGCACGCTAGCATGCCTCGACTTATTCATACTCTTATTGGTGAAGGGCTTTTCGAAACTTTCGCGGAACGGTGTATCGAAACGGCTTGGATATATTCATATGCGCTCTTCTTCTCCGCCTTCCCACTCTTCCCAGCCCAAAAAAAAAAACAGAAAAATGTGGAAAAAAACACTAATAAAAAAATTACATCTAAAAAAGGAACATAGCAAAATTTGGAAGCACCGCATCACGAAATACCTACTCAATGGTCCATAGGCAGCTGGTTGTGCATTGTCGGTTGCTTCTGGGCGCTCATTTTTAGGGTTACCCGACTCTGCGTAAAACACTATATAAAAAAAGCTGCGACAGCCCCACCCTCATTTCGACTCCTCGTCGCCAGAAGATCAATCTCTTAAACGTACATGGTTCTTGCCTTTTACCAGAACCATCCGGGGGTTGTCTTTTTTAATGGTGTTCCACTACTTTTTGGGCCTTTATTTTTGCTGCTAAATCATCTTTGATTAGTACCACCTTTTCCGGCATTTGCACTGTGGCCAGTGCACATGTTGGATAAGATACAGCTGGAATAGCCAAAGTGACACTCCGCGGCACAGGTATCGGTACCTATCATGTCCTTTGGAATATACCTGCATCAGATTTTCTTTAGGTGTGTGTATATTCTTAGGATATTTACAATTTTCTCTCCGCATACAAGGACTTGCCGTAGACCTTCCTAGCGTCGGATATTCTAACGTAGGCGCCCTTGGGCCCCGGGATCTGGCCCTTGAGCACCAAGATTCCAGCCTTGCCATCGGCGTGCAAGACCTTGTTGTTGTGCACGGTACAGTTGTTACCGCCCATGCGCCCGGCCATCTTCTTGCCCGGCAAAACTCTACCCGGATCTTGCGTAGCACCCATAGAACCAGCGGATCTGTGGGATACGGAGACACCGTGCGACGCACCCAAACCCTTGAAGCCGTGTCTTTTCATGACACCCGCAAAGCCTTTACCCTTGGTGACGCCCTTCACGTCCACAAGCTGGCCCACCGCAAAGTAGTCCGCGGTGAGCTCTGCGCCTGGTTGTATGTGCCCCTCGTCCGTCCGCACCCTGAACTGGGCGATCTGGGCCTTTGGCGACACGCCCGCGGCCTCGCACATACGCAAAATACTGTTGTCGACATTCTTCAATTTGTCCACATGGCCCACCTTTACGGCAGAGAAGCCGTGCTCTGAAAATGGAACCGTGTCAATAACCTCGCAGGCGTCGATTTCGACGATCGTTGCCGCGTACTGCTCACCAGTAGGCGTGAACCAGGAAATCATATCACGCTTTATTCCGAGAAGCCCGGGTCTGGCAAGAAGAGTCTTTCTGTTGTTTGACTTGACGAGACTGTGATTGGTGGCTGGTGCAATGGTGTAGGTCAGTGGGATGGCGTGGAGCGATGTGAGTCGGGCGGCACCGCGCTGGAACACACGCGGTGTCATGCTTCCCGGTGCCATTTTCACGCTAGCTTTCGTCCACAAGGATGCCATGTTTTGTTTGTGAATATTGGGTGGGAGGGGGAAAACAGTATAAGCTGATGTGCCCTGAAATTTTTAGTGAATGGTGTTGGCGGTGCATGCACTCCTGCGCGCGGGGCGGGCTAGGGCCTGAGGACTTGTCTGGGTATATGTTGAAGGCTTGGGTGAGTCTCCTAAAAGGATTATGTAAAGAGTGTGTGGAAGCTCATTTGGGCTGCCAGATATGTGTCTTAAGTCGAATGGATGTGTTTTTTTGGGCTCAGCATCCATGTTGGCTTCAGCCAGTTGCGCGGATCATTCCGTTTGTTGGCTTGGGACCGATCTTTCCTTTGACTACTTTCCTCTGATCACTTTGCTTTGCTTTTCATTTGTTTCTTTTACCTAGTTTGTTTGTTAGCTTATTGGTTTGTTTACTGGCTCGTTAGTTAGATCCTTCTTGTAGCTTCGTTTTAACCCAAGTTTTTCTCCAGTTCAGCTTCATCGCCTTTGGGCTTAAGCACGTGGCAATTTGGCGAACGTTTCCCAAGATCATAGCATGCATTCTTTTGTTGTGGGTTTTGCTTACACTTCCTGTGTTGTTTCTATTTACATATATCAGTCACTACTTGATCTTCTTCTGTTTCAATTTGATGGTCTCGTCATCCACGAAAATACCCTTACCCTTGTATGGCTCGGGCTTCCTGTACTCTCTGATGACAGCAGCAAAAAGCTTAACTTGCTGCTTGTTGATTCCCTCAATTAAAAGGGCAGCAGGATTGCTTGAACTGACAGTAAGACCCTCGGGTACCTTCAACTTCGGTGTATATGGCAATCCGATCTTTAAAAGGACGTATTGGCTGCCGTTCTCTTCCTCGATACTGACCCTGTAGCCAGTACCTACAAACTTCAAGGTCGCCAAGTGACCCTCTGTGGTTCCAATGACGTGATTCTGGATCAATGCCCTGGTGGTGCCCCACATTGACCGCTGTATCTTGTTGGTTGGCCTTTCCACGGACACATTCACTGCATTGTCGGTCTTAAGTATCCTCACAAATTTAGGGACCGTGGTGCTGACCGTGCCCTTGGGGCCTGTCACCGTTATCTGCTTGTTCAAGGGGTACGTTTTTTTGCCCTTGGTGAAGGACTTTGAAAGTTCTTGGGGAATGATCTCCGTGGTGACCTCAACATTTTCCACTAATCTGATAGAAGACTTGCCGACAAACGAGCACCTAGGTACTGACGTAGACAAAAGTCTGGCACCACCTGTGGAAATGTTCCTGAACATGATGTTTGGCAAACTAATTGAGGTACCGTAGCGGAAAATTTTTGATAGAGACGCGGTGAACCCGTACATCCGCTCTGCCGTTTAAAGGGGAACAGTAGGCATGAGGCGTTTTATTGATGAAGGGGGACAGGGGGTTCTCTTCATTTTCCTTTATATTATATTGCCTCTAGTTATCACTCACGCGGAAAAGCACTCAATATTTTATATACTATTAAGCTCCTTCCTTGAATAGAAGAATAAAAAAAAACATGGGGGTAGTGCGAGCGTATCGCCGCTGCAAGAGGATATATAACTTCCCAGGTGTCGCACGGCCAACGTATAACAATGCACAACACAAGTTATAACCCCTTTATTGATTTTGAATTATGCTTTACCCGTCAGGACCCCAGTCTCTTTTTCGGTTTCCTACTCTTTTCGTTCTGGTCTAAATTTTGGCCCCTCTGCAGCAAAGTGCAGTGTTAAATAAGACCGACAATTCCAATAGGCCCCGAGACCCAGATTCGCACCCATGTCTGGCGCGGGCCACCAGGCCCTAGGCCCTAAGCCCCAAGCAAAAGTAGTGCCTTGCGCTGTCCGCACATAATTATTCAAACCAGCATCAAGTCAAGCTAACATATCGAGCCAGGTATCAAATTCAACACAAAAAAAAATAGCTTGTATATTTCCCTCCCTATGTTCGAGGCTATTTATATTGCAGATCCCCAAAACACATTGGCGTACGAATACTTGGTGTTCCAACATGTCCCAACCTTTCGGGCTCTTGCCAGCATGTTAGACACCAGGTTTGAGGATCACACAAACAGCCCTGTCCAGATAGTGGAGGCAAGTCATGGCTATTTCATCTGTTCTTGTGTCATTGATAGAGTTATCATCTACTTGCTTTGCCTGAATGGTGAGCTCGGAGACACCTTCAACCCTCTTACGCCGTTTGTCTTGATTGATAAATTGATAGAAACTATGCGGGAGTACTTTGGCCTGCCGTTAACGGCTACAAAACTAACTGCCAATAACGATACTCTTGGTCTTTTGCTCCACCAGATGATTGCCGATGGGTTGCCCCATATGACAGAGTTCAACAATTTGAAGGACGTTGTGCTGCTGAAAAGCATCCTACTGAAGATCATACATACCGGCAATCAGATAGCTGCCGCCGCCAATAACAAGTCTCTATCATCGCTAGCCAACAATGGTATTCTGGCCCCAAGCACCAAGCCCAGTTCTGTACCATGGAGAAGGGCAAATGCTAGGTATACCAATAACGAGATGTTTGTTGATGTTACAGAGACTGTAGATGTGATTCTACGCCCAAAAAAATCCTCGAAAAGCCTGCGTTTGTCCCTGGTTCAAAACTTCGACTCGGCCTTCTACTCCACTCAGTCTTCGGTGTCGGGAAAAAAACTTGTACCTATCACGGGTACTATTTCAGGTCAGCTCGAGTTCTTATCGCGTATTACTGGCGTGCCAGAGTTACAGATTCTATTCAATTCGGCAAAGTCGTATCTAGAAGCCCCGCAATTCCATCGGTGTATTGACCTCGCCATGTGGCAACGCTCGAAATTGTTGTCCTTTATTCCGCCTGATGGGCGTTCTACACTCATGACGTATCAAGTTGACCTTGACAACTTATCAGAAAAAACTCAGCTTTCCATGTTGGGAATCCTTGAGTTCGATCTACAGACTGAACTCGGTATCAATAAAGATGAGTTCGAACTAAAGATTTCTACTCTGAAACACCAAGCTGTGTCTAAAATTGAGATGATTCATATCGACATCTTCGCCCACGGGCCAGCGCAAGCCGATGAGGAGTTTTCTTCTCTGAAAAATTATGAAATTAATTCAAATGGGGTAGACAACATGAGAACCATAAGAGTTTCCGATGGTGACTTCTTATATAAGGGTGACGGACATGGTCACTGGAACATCAAAAATTTGATTGCCGGGAGCCAGCCTTCCCTCAGAGTGGCAATTCTGTCGACAAATAAAATATCAGAAAACAATCATAACTCCCATAATTCTGGCAAGGAACATAATGCCGAGGTCATGACGCAAAACCACTCCATCTCTCCGTTATGGATCAAGGTCCGATATGCTTATAAGGGAGATGTTCCTAGTGGCTTGAAGATAGATAGCTTGAAGTTGATTTCCTCGAAGGGCATGGGTGAGTCAGTGAAGCCATACAAGGGCGTCAAGTATATCACCAAGACTGGTAATTATAGCATCAGAGGCTATTAGACAGAAGGTTTATCTCAAGGCTATATATACAATCCATGTCTCCAAAGAAACAAACGCGCACATGTTTCTACATCTAGGAGTATTCATAATACATTAAGTAATATTATATCTTGTATGTTTACGATAGTGGATAAAGCTGTTAATTTTTGTCAATTTTCGACAAGTCTATCTAATAAGACGGGTCAGATTTGCATGGACTAGTTGTTAATAACATGTTTTATCGTCGTTTTAGCATTGCTCACTCGGCTTTCTTACTTTTCTTTATCCTCTCCTTCTCTGCATTCTTGATCATAACATTACCAATGAAAGTACCCACTGCCAACGCGGCCGTTAAAAGCAAAAGAATAGGCAATTTAATGGCATATTCCCGGGGAAGAAAGAAACTCTGGAGCACATTGTTTTCATCCAAGAAAGGCACTAAAAATACCCAAGCAGTATAGTAAATGAAGACAGCAGTTGCTGCTCCAAGCATGGCAACACCAATTAGTTGATCACAAGACTTAAGGTTAGTACTTTATCATTTGATATACACATTTATTGAACTCAGTCAAGTACACACCATTCCTGAAGGTAAAGTCCTCAGACTGAGATATGGGCTTTTGAGTATACGTGTTGACTTGAGGCGCGCACCTGTACCTCCTTCAACATGCGATACGCCATGGCAAAACACGAATAAAGACAAAAAGATTGGTATTTTTTCACCAGAAAATTAACTCAAATTATTCTAGTTTGATTTTTTTTCCTTCTCAAAAATTTCCTAAAAAAAAGAAGTACTTAGTATGTCCTTTAAAAGAATTAAATGAGAATCTCTAATATATGCAGATTTTCGTAATATCAGCGGTCATCGTGATGTATATATTTATTATCGTGGTATATTAAATGTTTAAAATATTGTATAGCAACCATTAATGGAGAAAATAAAATATCTTATGTGACTTTTAGTATATTAATAAGCGTATTGATATATCAGATAGGTAAATAATCAATATTATTTCCTTGTGTCGAAAGGTTTACTTACTTAGGATTTGACAAAAGTACAGCGATGTATAAAATTTTTTACAGTTTATTATGATCGATAAAGAACGAACTTTCAAAAAGCCAACGGACCTTTTATAGATTAGTAGGATCTAAGACAAAAGTTTATCATCCTCGTGGAGGTGGGTATCTTTTCATCTTCATTTGTGGTGACCTCGCTCATGGCGCGGCTCTACGATTTACTGTATGCATTAATCGAGCACCGTCTTCCTAGTGAGCCGACACAGTGCTTTTAATCTTTACAACAAGACGTAAAATAGCACTACAACAAGCGTTATCTTCGAGAAAATGTTCAATAAATTGAAACTGAGAAAAGCTCCACTCTCACTTAGTTCAGTGAGTAATGCAATCCGTAACTCTGGATCGACCAGCTTGACCCCGGACTTACCGTCAAAACACCTCAAGATTATCGCTGGCGACCAACTAGGGCTTCCATTGAATTCAGTGGTCGCTGCAGCATTTGATCCCGTGCAGTCACTTATTGCGTTTGCCACTAAACAGAACTCAATACATGTTTATGGTCAGAATTGTGTCGAAGTGGTGTTTGAGCTCCGTACGTCCGGCGTAATTTCTAATCTCAAGTTTGTTAAAGGCATTTATTTGGCATGCATCGAATCCTCGGGAAACATCACAATTCTATCGCTTCATACGAAGCAGATATTAGCCACATACTCGGCACCGGGAGCTATCACAGCAGTCGAATGTGATCCTTCCATGGACTGGCTTATATTGGGAATGACAAATGGATCCTTGTTATTTTATGATGTAGACAGGTTCCATTTAACTCCTTTACGGATTGACAATTTGCAAAAACTGGTATTACCAAAACAAAAACTCTCTCCTGTCCATTTCATCCAGTGGCACCCTAGAGACATTGGCACCATATTAATAACATATTCACACTGTACCGTGCTATACTCATTGACTTCCGGGGCGATCAAAAATGCATTCATTTATAGATTAACACCGGAGTGCAGAGGTTTTGAGTTCTCCAATGAGGTCGAGACCGGGGGCAAGAAGAAGCTTTTTGGAAGTGCGAAGGAAGTGATTCCTCGAATGAAAGAGGCACACTTCCATCCAAATGGCCTTCACATTGTGACTTTACATAACGACGGGACATTAGTTTTCTTTGATGCAAATGATGGTACATTGCTCCATGCAAGAACTATGGATGAAACACATCTTCACCAACGGGGTCCTTCTGTGCGCCCCGAGGCATCCCGGGAACTCAGATTGTCTTGGTTTACTGGACAAGATCCAGAAGAAACCTCAATTTTAGTTACAGGGACATCCAACTCAAATCTGAATGTTATCAAAATCTTGGACTTCGGATTTACTTTAAAGTATTCTTTAACCTCTCATGAAAAGCAAGGAGAGTTTTATGCAAATCCTGTCTCCAATCAAAAAAAGCTTCTGGTAACATTCTATCAAAATTCAACAGAAGAAGTTGCGGCTGAATATATCATTAACATTGTGCCGATTGCAGCCGAAGGCCAACCTTACTTTCACGGTGGCCACAATCCCTCTCATATATTGTTTTTGACAAACTTGGGAGGAGTACATCTTGTGGAACTTCAAACTAGTACATGCACGATCCAATTACCTCCTTCATTGCATTCTATCTGTCCTCCAACAACCTTCAGCACAGTTCAGTCAGTGCGAAGAATTGACTGGTTTGGAGTAATTTCAACAAAAAAAGCCGCGCCCTTTTCCGATATTTCGCTTGTTTCTGGAGGTGTTCCCGTGAATAGAAACTTTCCAAAAACATTGGGAAAGGAAGATGGTGTTAACGAAATCCTTATAAGTGGACACGAGGATGGTACAGTCAGATGCCTTGATGTTACAGCAGGCGAACGGCAAAGAGGTGAGCAAACAATTACTTTCAATCTAAAAGATACTTTGAATACTGGTAAGAGCTCTGCGTCTTACAGAATACTGCAAGTTTCGTTCGGGTTTGAATGCAAACATGCTATTGTGGGTCTCGCAAATGGAAACGTTGTTATTTGCAAGTTCGGAAAAACTTCTGTAAATTCAATGGTTGTTCGCCCGCTGCTTGAAGATTATTCCAAATGCACTGTGCTTCATTGCATCGGAGATGCTTCCATTGTTGATTTAACAAAACGTATGGCTGGAAGATTTCTGCTGCCCTCTTTCATCCCTTTTTCATTGCTTAACCTCACTACAGAAGATGAAATTACTTGTCTTAAAATGTCGAATACAGGATTTGCTGCTATTGCTTACAAATCAGGAAAGTTCATTGTTTGTGATATTGTTAGAGGTCCAGCCATTATTCTAAATTTGGACTCTATTAAAAAACACATCCCTTCCGTGACCGAAGAATGCTACGTGACAGCAATAGAGTTTGCAATTATGGAGTATGGCCAGGATGGATTCTCGTCTTTAATCATGTTTCTTGGAACAAATGCGGGAGGAAATTTCTTATCATTCAAGATAATTCCGCAAAGAAATGGGGCTTTTGAGGCTATATTCACCGACAAGTCATTAGGCCTTAATTATCGAAGTTCAGACAACTCATCAGCAGCAGCCTTAGAAAGAATTATGCCAGTTAACGCTTCTACAGGAGAATCAGCGGTTGCCACGTTGGAAAATTTCCAAAAATTAGGTCAGAACATTTTGGTACAAGGGTTAGTGGTCATATCTTCTCCAAGAGACTTGCGGGTTTTGAAAACACCAAAACAGAAACTAGCTCATAAGGTGGTTGACGAAACTTGTGTGAGCAGTGGAATTATTTCATTGAAAGACAAAGGTGCTGTTTTAGCCACTATGACAAAGTCTGGATTTGTCAAACTTTTCTCTCTTCCTGCTTTGAATGATGTCGCTGATATAAAGATTCCCTTAGATGTCTATTCAAAATTGAAACTGACACTTGATGGTTTATCTGCACCCACATCCAGCGTTCTTTCTTCAGGAGAAATCTTCGTCAAAGTGAGCCCTAGTGAAGTACTTAATCTATTTTTGTATGACGAAACAAAAAACAAAGTGTTCAAAACGAAACCAACTGATACACTCTTCAATGACACAGCAATTGTCCCACAGAGACCAAGCTCAGGCGCTATGCTGTGGGCTAAGGGCCAAACTACTTATATCTCAAATAAGGATTTGACATCATTGATAGCTGGTCCCAACAGGAAGCCCGCAAAACATCTTGAAAGCGACTTAGCATATAATATCAGCCCTGATGCTAATCCCAATTATTATTACGCCGGAAGTGCACGAACTGCTTATAGCAAAGGAAATGAAGAAAATGATTATCCAGAGCCTGTCAGAAGATCAGCAGCGAGTAATCCATATGCTATAGGAACTCAAAAGTTTGTTCGTGGATTGAGAGATGGACTTGACTCAGTCGAAGAACAGGTAAACACATACGCGAGCGGCCTTTCGGAGGCAATGTCTGATACTGTTGAATCCCAGAAGAAGAGTATGTATTCTCTGGCTTTCAAGAATAAGTTTGGATTTTGAATCATGTTATTTAACGGAGGCAAAAGAAACACTACGTAATGTTCAAACATTTATAAATATATTATCGAACCATTATAAATAGAGGGGACGACTAGAAAAGAGTTACACCCAGCGTTTCAAGCCATATTTTACGTTTATACTCAGTAAACTGTACTTTAGTCATGACAGAGGAGTAAATCAGTTTTAAATTCACGAATGGTAAATTTTGTCGTATACCGAGCATATTGGCAGCCGTGGATTGTGCGCGACATGTGAACCATATCTTCAAACAAACTGTCAACTCTTCAGGTGCTAAAGCTCTGAATTTCTGCAATCATGGGGAACGAGCCGAAGGGACACAGTCATGATGCTGATAATAATAACAGCCACATAGAAAAACTATCAGATCAACTGCCCAAGAATTTCAGTTGTAGCGTAAATAAAAGCCTTCGGCTGATTCCAGCGCATGGGGATACAAACTTGGAAATCGTTAGATCTGACACTCCCCTCGGTGATAATCTTGATAAAAACTTCGAACGGATTCATGGTTCTCATTCGGAAATCATGCGCTATTTGCAACTGCTTGATGCATACACTCAACAAACGCAAATGGATCTCAATCAATTATTTGACCGTCTGAAAAACAACAATCAGCATCTCAGTACTCTTTTGAGTAGCATAGCTGAGTACTCCCGAGAAGTGACTGAAGAAGGTAGTGCCACTAAAACAGATGTCAATAAAATATTGGAATTGCTAAGAGAATTGCGGGGCTCATCGGACTTTGAAGGGCTTGCAAAACGTCTCAGCGCAAAACAAGAGGAGATACTTGAAGAGTTGAGATCATATACCAGAACTGCAAATATTCCTGTCTTGGAAACAAACCTCAAAGAAAATCATACTGAATTGGTTGACAAATTGATGGATATTCAAATTAAATTAGGTGGTCTCAAGGTTCAAAACACGTTTAGTGAATTCCGCAGCCGTGTGGAATCTTTGGCACAGGAAAATTCCAAGGAAATAAACTCTAAACTTGCAGACGTCCTTACCTCTCTTCAACTACTAAGCTTGAAGAAAAGTTTCACAGACACAGACCTGGATGATTTGACTGAAAAGGTTTGTAAACAAATTAAAACATCTACCACTCGATTTGAGAACTTACTTGATTCGCATACCAAGACGATAGAAAAACTCCTTATTAACAGTACCACAGATCAGAGCAATTCGGAAATCGACTTGATATCGAAACAAGGTGAGCTTCGAGAACAGTACAACAATCTTTCAGAGAAGTACTCACATCTTAAAACTTCATATGCATACCTTGAATCTCGATATTCGGAACTTGAATCTCGGTACGACCAAAAACTTCAACTGCTCGTAGAGTTGCAATCGAAATATGTTCAACTTGGCGAAGATTCTAAAAGTCTTGAACTGTCAATAGAGGAAATTGACTTGACGAAGTTTAAAAAAGTATATGAATTACACTCAGAAAAAATACGTCAACTGAGAGATGTGACACCCCTTCAACAACATAAAAGAATATCCAGTATGCCATTGCAACATCAAAACAATTCTGACCTTGAAGAATGGTAAAAAAATTAATTTGGGTGCTATTTACACTTCAATATTATCTAATACTTCGGCCGATTATTGTGCTTTGATTTCTGTTTTGTCGTCCATAAATGGCTGAAGGACTTGAGGAATGGCAACGCTGTTTGTCTTAGGATTATAGAATTGTTCAAGTATAGCGACAATGACTCTCGGGACAGCCATAGCAGTGCCGTTTAACGTATGGGCGTACTCAAGCTTACCTGAATCATTGTTCTTGAGTTTGACGCCAAGTCGTCTAGCTTGATAGTCACCGCAATTAGAAGAGCTTGTTAATTCACCCCATGAGCCGCGTCCAGGCATCCATGCCTCACAATCATACTTTTTTAGGGCTGGAGCACCTAAATCTGTAGTAGGCATATTCAACATTTTTGCTTTGAGACCAAGATCGCGAATAATAGATGTCTGAAATTCCCGGAGAGCCTCAAGTTCACTTTCAGCACTTTGCGATGATGTAAAATGGAATAATTCAACCTTGGTGAATTCGTGAACCCTGTAGAGCCCTGCAGTATCTTTACCACGAGCTCCTGCTTCTGCTCTGTATGATCTTGAGATTCCAACATATTTAATTGGAGTAGATATCGT
Source organism: Metschnikowia krissii (assembly GCA_030561945.1). NCBI lineage: Eukaryota > Fungi > Ascomycota > Pichiomycetes > Serinales > Metschnikowiaceae > Metschnikowia > Metschnikowia krissii. Next base: position 159,960 of record JAKTYP010000061.1, on the reverse strand, counting down.
CGATTGTGAATGAAGGGCCCCTAACGGAATTTCCGCAGTTCCTGTAAGAGACAAGGGTTCCCCCTCAATCGAATAGACTTGCTTCTCACCATTTTGGTCTCGTGGTTTAAACCCACACGCGTGTACAATTTCAGAATTTACAATTGACGGAGGTATCACCATTTGATAACCATCTTTTCGAGCTCTAGAAAGGGCGAACTGAATCAATGCTTGTTCTAAGAGAGCCCCATCATTGATAAGGTAGTACCACGACGAGCCCGAAATTCTTGCTGCAGTCTCGAATTCCATCAAGTTCAATCTCAAACCAATGGTTTTATGGTCGTTTTCAGAAACAGGCAAGTCGGACTCAATCTGATTGACCGAGTCTCCATTGATGACTTCATGTAAGTCTGCGGTATATGGATCTGCAGGTACTGAAGAAGATAGCCAATTTGGGAGCGACTCTACTGCATTGTGTACTCGCTCGGATAAAAGATCCAACTTTTTCTCTAACGCAGCTATGTCCGTTTTGTATTGCTGAAGTTCCTGTTGCAAACTTGCTGTTTCCTCTGAAGAATGTCCGTCAGACAGCGATTTGAGCAATTTGCCTAATTTGAAGCCAAGTTTTTTTCGCGCACTCGTCAATCGGTTTCTCTCTTCTTGAAGCATCAACTCTGTTTCTCTGTTGTCAAGAAGAAAGTTCAACTGTTCGGCGCTGTCATCCCCTCTTCTTAAAATGGATGTTCTCATCTCATCTTGGCGAGAAATAATGCCTCTTATGTCAAAAGCAGGTTTCCTGAGACAGGTTGTGTTTTTAAATGAGCTTGCATGACGTGTAAACACCTTGTTCAAAAGCATGTGTGGAATTGGGAGATGAATCATTTTTTGAGCGCGCGATCTTACTGGAATTAGTTAGTCGCATGGAGTTTTGCATGGACGAAACGCAAATGGTCTCTCAATGCGCACCATTTTTTACATCTAGATATCGCATGGAGGCGAAAGATAATGACTGGTGGCATTGTCACACCATCAGTAACTTGTTCATTTTGATATCTTTGAACCTTAATTTAAACTAATCTGATTCCTTTTTTATCTCTATTTTGAGTATTCAAACCTCATAATCTACCAATAAGGGTCATAGCGTGGGCATCGCCTTTTGCCAAAGCCTTTTCGTCCAAGGCATCAGCCAAGCAAACCCAAGGGTCCCTTGTCCCACCCCATTTCAAAATGCTGCGCTTGTATTTCTCACCTGCCTCTCTACTCCATGGGTCTTTTTCGAAGAGACCCTTCCAAATTTTTTCAGCGATTGCGCGGTCCAAAAGATACGAGTAGTAAACGGCACCATAAGAAAAGAGGTGAGGAAACTTTCCATGCCACGTAGACCACAAATCAGCAAACACTTGTAGGTCTTTTTCAAGTTTATGGTAAATCACAGTGGAGTCAAAGCTTTTAAAGGAGCCTTCGTCTTGAAAGTGTAGAACGTTTTCGTCATGGAGGGCCTGGTCCAAAAGAGCCATTTTCGATTGCATGTAGGTTTCAGTGTGTCTAAGAGCGTTTGAATGTTTCTGATGACTTTCCAATAAAGCAAGAGGAAGGGGTTCGCCAGTTCTATAATGTTTTGCTATTCTGCATAATACTCTGGGGTCTCCACTGAACAGTTCCATGAGAACTGATGGTAATTCGACAAAGTCTGTAGAACATCTTGTGCCTGACAAATTGTGAAGACGAGTACGACCAAGCATAGAGTGTGTCGCATGCCCCATTTCATGGAAGATGGTGTCGACTTGCCCCAAATTTAAAAGTGTGGGTGTGTCGCTATCCATGCCGGCGAGGCGGGTTATCTTAGATTGACTGGGGTTCAGAAAGTTGCATACTAAAGAAATCACGGGAAGTTGATAATCACTTTCGGAACTGAGATGTACTTCTTTTTCCATTTCGTCTCTAATTTCGCTGCCGATATCAGAGTTAAGTTCTCTTGAACAGACAATTGTAAAGTGAGATGGCATAACCTTGGGTGACCAAAAATCAACGTACAAGTGACCAAGAGTTTCATTGTTGGAAAGGTCGACATAGCTCAACTTACGGACTTGATTTTGATCCCAGGTTTCACCCTTTGAAGTTTTTTGGGGGATGAGCCCAACGTTGTAGATCTTACGAAACAACTGATCAATACCACTCATGATTGAGCCAACGGAAAGATACTCAGAGATATTACCATGTGGAGCCTGTTCTGGTGATTTGAGACTTTGCTTTGTAAGCAAGTAATCCCTATCCCACGGTTTCACATCTCTCAAAATCTGGGCATCAGAAACAGGAAGCTTGGCGGCCGAAAATCCTGACTCTTTGAAGCGCTGGAGTTGCTTAATCTCTGAAACAACACCATCAGGTCGAGACAAGAGATTGTTTTGCAAGTTACTAAGGAATGTGACAACATTCTCGGGCGTTTTAGCCATTTTATGTTCAAGTTGATACAGTGCGTAAGACTTGTACCCTAACATTTTAGAGAGAAGGGCCCGATACTTTAGAAATGTGTTGAGAGTGTCTAGCTGGTCTTTCAGGGAGTTATGCAAAGCAATCCACACCTTTTTGCGAATCTCTTCTGACGCGACCAGTGACAAAATCGCTGACGGGATATGCCCTGCCAAAGGGATCATAATCTCGTCTTTTGAGTGTTGTGGTGCTTTGTTTTGAAACAGTAAGATTTCTTTCTTTAGGTGTGAAAGATCGATTTGCTCAAATTCATGTTTCGAGACTGGTGCCCAGAAAGATTCCATGTTTTGCATCTCATTATTGAATGTGGAGCCCAAGAGCGAGATCTGCTGAGTGACCATGACAAAGTTCAGACGAGTTTCCGGGTCCATAGCAATGCCCGAGCGCTCGAAGTCCTGGCGTAAATACTTACCAACCTCAATCTCTTCTTCACTCAAGTGCTTTGCCATATACAGATCTAGAACAGTGCACAATGTTCGATATAACTCAACATTGGTGTTAAGTTGGTTCATATACTCGAACATCATTTCATGAGTGTTTTGGGCTGCATCCACCCATTTTTGGCTAGAGTGCACCACACGAATGAATTCTGCCACATCGATCACGCGGCATAGAATATCGCTCAATTGGTCCAACTTTCTGATGTACGTCAATTTGCCATGATCAGTATTATTTGCCTCCACGAGCATAGAAGATACTAGAAGCTGGGCCTTTTCGAGCGACACCTTGGAGAATTTGATCAAGCCATCTGGAGTTGTGAGGTAATTGTTTTTGAATAGACCTACACTGGGCGTGGAAAATACCAGATACCCAGACAGATTAAAGTTGGCGAAATACTTTTGGGAGTCGAATAGTTTTAGAATCTGGTCTGATCCAGATATCCGATGTAGATGTCTTGCACCTTTAATGGGCAAATATCTGTCCAACCTCAAAGCATTTGTTGGTTTCAAAAGCATATTCTGGTGCTTTATGTATTGGAGAACTCTAATGAAAGAGGACGGTTGGAAATGAATGGGCCAATGGATGCACGATACAGCGCGAGTTGCAGCGATGACCCGGACCGGGGACAAGATCAAGCAGCAGAAGGAACGTATATAATACTAGGGGATGGAAAAGCAGGGAGATAAAAAAATTGACGAGTTAGCTTATTTTCGAGAACTGAATTAAATATCGATGTCGAGAGATCGATCAAGGTAATCAGTAACTCGAGTTTGTTTTCAAAAACCAAGGTGGTAAATTGATTGGTCATACATCCATTACCTGGCCGCACCCAATTCTGAAGCATATACCAGCTAATCAAATCGAGACAGCGGCACCCTTTCATCTTTTTTATAAGATAGAAAAATCTGCCACATATGCTGACTATTCATATCATCAATATTTTCCATATTAGCTCCCAAAATAAGTGATGAAATTAAATGCCTAAAGATTAAATGCGCTACGACAGCGGGAAGGCTTTCCTATTGTGAGGCAAACGATTATACATATCTTAGTACTCAAATGAAGTTGTTTCCTCACTAACCCTTCGCCCCTTCTCCTCCGCACATACTCAACAGTCGCGCCACGAAGCATACCATTTTTTGATGCACACTTTTGACCGACGTGAGTGCGTGTTCTTGACTGGCACTGTGTTGCGCGAGCTTGGAAGTCCGGTTACAAGGAGGGTAGACTCGTGGATGGGTTCTAAACTTTGATTTCCCCGAGATTCGCTGCGTCGCGCATTCAAATCATATTCATAAATGAATTGAAACAAAACAAAGAAAAAGAAAAGAAAAATAATAAATTGTGGTTGTATTGACGAAGATGCTCACGGAAGTATAACCTGAACGAGTTTCTCTAACCCAAACAAAAGCTAGAGCCAAGTACACTAGTCACTAGGTATCCCAATACGCAGGTGGTTTGGCACACTGCTGGCAGCTTTTATAGTCCGCTCTCCGCGGCACTCGCACCCGTAGTTTCATAAGCATATATATCTTACCGTTCTCTGCCCCCACAGGTACTTTACATCAAAATCTTACCCAGATGTCGAATGAAAACACCGATCCCGGCCCAAAATATGGTCATCTGGCTTCCGCGGCCATGTCAGCGCTTGCACTTGAGAATAACACCACACCTCGGCGACGTACAGCACGAGATTACCAATTCGGCACAGCCATTGGCGAAGGCCTGTATTCCACTGTTTATCTGGCGGTGGATCTTTACAACAAGAAGACGTATGCCGTGAAGATGCTTTCAAAGAAACATATTGTGCAAGAAGGCAAAATCAAATATGTGAATATTGAGAAAAGCACATTGCACCGTTTGGGCGTCCAGCACCCGGGAATTGTACAACTTTACTACACCTTTCAAGACGAGCTGAGCTTGTTTTTTGTTCTTGATTTCGCTGAATATGGGGAATTGCTCTCCATTATCTCGAAGTTTGGCTCGCTCCTGGAACCTGTGCTGAAGTTCTACATGCTCCAAATCTTGGATGCAGTCAAGTTCATACACCTGAAGGGCGTGATCCATCGCGACTTAAAACCAGAGAATATATTGGTGGGCCATGACTTTAACTTGAAGATTACAGATTTTGGTGCCGCCAAGCTTTTGGGTGAGGACGAAGATAGACCCGACGAAAAAATCACCTACGATTCTGTGAATGACACATCTCATATCAGCCGGCAGGAGCACAAGGGTTCTTTTGTTGGAACAGCAGAGTACGTCCCACCAGAACTTCTAAAGTACAATTTGTGTGGGTTCGAGACTGACATTTGGGCCATAGCTTGCATTCTTTTTCAATTCTTTAATGGTGTTCCCCCGTTCAAAGGAGCGACGGAATACTTGACGTTCGAGAAAATCATTAAGGTCGAGTATTTCTACAAGGAAAATATCCCCCAAATAGTCAAGGAGATCATTGATAGAATATTGGTTTTCGAGCCTCTGAAGAGACCAACAATTCCTGAAATACAAGCTATGCCTTGGTTCAAAAACGTGCCTTGGAATAACAGAGACTACATCTGGAATCGTAAAGTGCCCAGATTTGAGCCCTACTCCCAAACCACATCTGTTGCTTCTAGTCCGCCTAAAATAAAAACTGGGGCCAACAGAAACTACAATAAGTCAACTTCTAATTATCAACTACATTCCCAAATCCTGAAATTTGACAACTTTGTCCCATCTTTCCACAGCAAGCCACAATATCTGCCTGCAACTCGTTTAAAAAAAGGCATCCCAGCACAACTACCCACACCTTATCAAAACGCCACACCAACCTTGCATCAGTCTCCAAATATAACAAAACCTTTGCGTCAAGACGTAAACCAATCGCCCCATGACAGTCAGTTTAATCCTCCTTCTTCACCAGTAAGTGGTCCATTCCGTCAAAAGCCAAACCAGGTAGCTCCTAGGCCAATCGCTTCTGAAACACATCTTAGTAGTTATATTGTGCAACAAACTCCGTCGAAAAAGTTGCCATCAACACAAACAAGATCATCACCACAATCTAAGATACAAGAATCAATACCACAGTCAAACTCTTACATTGCTGCTCAACAAGCCTCTGCATCTTTAGCGCCTCTTGAAAGTAGTCTTGCAGGTACGAAGATCACAACCATTAATTCGTCACCTGATATCACAAGCTTACGGAATAACACTGCCTTTGCGTCCTTTCCAAAGCAGAGCTCTGCTAGAGCTAAAGCATCGCCGACACACTCTATTTCTAAACAATCATCGAATAAGCTGCGTGTGTCAACACATTCAGCGGCGTTAATTTCTCCAACCCCAGGCACAAAGTCTTCAAAAATCGCTAAACAGGAGCCTGTGACGATAACTATAAAAGAAATCTCGTCATTTTTAGATAGAGATGAAAAGATCATAAAATTGGACTGTGTTTTGAAACTGCTGTTAAGTAGTAAGCTCATTGACAGAAACCCAGGAAGCCTAGACGATGAAATCATTGAGGAGCTCATCGAAAGACATAAGATGACTCTTCATAAGAAAATGACCCCAGTTATTGCTTGTGTCTCAAATAAAGCCAAAGTGTTTCTTATTGATGAACGTTTGGATGTCATGAGAGTTGATTTAACTGCTAATAAAGGCGGAGATTATCTGATGTATGACTACGAGTTTGAAAGTGTGATGGTGGATGAAGATGACCAACGCGGCCCGAGAAATGAAGATAGCGAGGAAGTGTTTGGATATCTAATATTAGAATTGATTAAGGAAGGTGGTGATCTCATTTTTCTAAAAAGATTGGATAACCAGGAGAGAGATCAATATTCTTCGTCAATTAAAGTTGTGGGGTCAAATGGGGGTTTAATGAAAATAGGTGCGAACTTCGGGTGGATTGATTGTCTTATTTGGGCTAAGGAAATCGTTGATAAGGACCTAAGAAGCCGAAAACCCCAAGAGCTGAGTAAGAAAACCTCAACATCACAGAAACAAAATTCTGCGGCTAAAACTCCGACCAGTATCTCTAAGTTGAGCCGCGCTTCGTCAGATACCAAAAAATCTGGCTCAAAGAACTCAAATAGTTCGGCCACTAAGATTGGTTCAAAAGCAAAAGCCAAGGCTTCAAGTGAAGAGCAAAAACCATTAGATTCAAAAACGGCATTCAACAAATTTGCATACGCAGCAGCAGCGGCCGCCCATAAGTAGTATGATACGAATATAATTACGTTCAGTCTCGAGGCATAGTTTTGTGATGCATGGACCTTTATCAGTTATAAGCAAACAATAATTTATTCACACATCGTCCGACTTTTGAGAAAGGTCTTTGAAGTCTCGAAGCCAGTCCTTAAAATAGCATTTATCTGAGAGTACCAGAGCAGTTTGCTCGCGAATAATGCTCTCGATATTGTTTTCATTCTCTACCCAATTCTCGACACTGACGCAACGTGAATACTGATTATCTAGGTATTCTCGAGCGTTTTTGAGAGCGTAGGGGTCAATTCTCAAGTCGCAGTCACTATTCATGGTTGTTTCTTTTGTCTTAGCTTCTGCTCGAAGATTTTTGGCATACTCAGAACAATAAAGAATAGCTTTAGACCTGACATCCCATTGTGGCACGATATTGTGCATGAAATACTCATCGCATTTGGCTGGGTCGATCTCGTTGAGGTGCTGTCTTATTGAATCATCCGTTGCAATTCGTGATAGACGGAGAAAAGCCCGGATCCTAGAGCTGGACAAACAGTTTTCGGGTGTAAGAATTGAATGTAGGGTAGGAGAAGGCGTGCTGCTGGCCGACATCGTCCTTGAATCCCCAATCATATGACGTCCGTTCTCATTTTGTACAGAGGAAAATAATTGCATTGGAAGTATTGAAAATAAACAGATCAGTGTAAGTGCAAGTCAGTGTACTGATTGATGAATGCGAATAAGAACAGTTGCGTTGGAATCTCAGTAACTTGTTATGATGTAACCTGGTCTAATTGCTCGGCCGAACCAGGTGTAAGAACTTGTGGCGTTCGTGCGTAAGCCAGGGGCGAAAAATTGGAAACGAGCTCTTTTTGGATTTGTTCCTATCGTGTTGGCCAATCATTGTTGGCTTGTTTTTATTATAAATATAGTATATCCAGGACTAATTTGGGAGTTTCTCTACTCCAAATTGACACGTAATTTTTTTTTTTTTTTTGGTGGAGGGGGGGGGGGGTTAGAAAACAAAATAATATATTTATATGTATGTATTATTATTATAAACTAGGTTAGGCGGCCGGAAAGTGGCGAATTGACTGGAACCCAGAGCCCGCGCCAGATTCGGTACATATGCTTCCTCTATACGCTGTTTGGTACAGCGTGTTCGTTGTCGCGCCAATCGAGAGATTTATCAAGTTTCCCGTGCTCAAAAATTCAAAATCTCCTACCCCTCGATTATCTTCTCTTGAGCCAGAGAAATAGTTAAGCCCAAAACAAGCGAACGAGTGCAACTCACGACGTATCGGCATAACATCGACGTGTTTTAAATACAACCAGTTTCATGAGCGATATGCCTGCTAAAGTATCAGACCCCACCATGGACTTTGCGGCTGTACTTGTGTGGACCGCCCATTTGGACCATTTGAATTCCAACTTTGATAAAATCGCAAAAGACGATAATCTGCTGATGGAGAAAACGTGTGAGGCAGAGGAATTAGCTATTGGCGTTCGGGTCCTTCGTAATTATGCCATGCGCACGTTGGCCGATCACTATCTTTTAGAAGCTTCTGCAGAGCTGTCCGCAGACTCTTCTTTGTTATTACTGATTTTGAGTAACTTCAGAGCTCCACCAGCATCTTCAAATTCCACGATTGGGGAGATTCTCGAATCATTGGACGTTTCCCCCAAAGAGCGCAATCCTTTGACGCAGGACCCCGTTGTTTTCGCGAAGCTCTACATCACACTCAAACATTCAGTATCCCGCCTTATCGATACTTCTGTACTATCTGAGCCGGAGCTTACTTCAGTGTTGTCCAAGTTGTTAGCTCAGTATATCTCTTCGCAGCAGTCCAACTTGCACAGCGCGAATGCTTTTGAGGGTCTTGCGTCTGAGATTACCGCCTATCTCAAGGGTGACTCTCCAGCACCATGCGAGTGGGATGACGTTTTCTCTGTATTCAAGGCTTATCTTCAATTCCACGTGGACGTTTCGTCAGCTGACGCTCCTTCAGCCAAGGACAGGAACCTTCGTGTTTCCAGATTAAGAGAAAAAGGTAACAATCTCATGACTAACACTTGCTACCCACAAGCGGTACAGACATACACAGACGCAATTCATCTGTGTGACTATATTACCCGCTCCCATTTGCCGCAGTTATATACAAACAGGGCAATAGCATATATTGGGCTCAATTGTTTTCGTGAAGCCGTACATGATTTGGTCCAAGCTCTTCGATACGACAAGACTTTCTTGCCAGCATGGGCGCAAATGGGATACTGCCAGCTATACTTGGGCTTCACACTGTCTGCTTTAAAATGTTACCTAACAGCCCTTCGTTCAGTTGCGGGTGAAATTTACCCATACAACTTTCCAGCAGATGAAGAGAAACGAAAGGAGTACCTGGATGCCAGGGCTCTGACTGTAATGCCTCAGTTTGTTCAAAAATTAGTACTGTCTTTCATTTTAGCTATGAAGAGAGCAGAACAGCAAAGAGAATCATCTCTGGAAATCAATCAACTTGGAGTCCAGGCCAGGACCATTTTAGCACGTCTTAGGTCCTATGTTGACTCGGAGGAACTACACTTTCTCGCGTACTCTTCAGATCCTGATGGAAACGCACTTCAATCTGCTGCTATGCGTTCTGATACCATCAGACCCAGTATTTTGACACCGGACGTGGCACAAGATATTATTGCGAGCGCAAATGTCGAAGCATCGGCCGTGACAATGTCCAATGTTCCGGAAACGAGAACAACCATCCCCATCCCTATTGTACCATTGGCCACTGCACAACCAGCTGCTACCCAGACGGATGCAACAGACACACAAAACGAACCATCAAATACGGGGACAGTTCAAGAGAATATCCGGGGGTTTCTAAATACTTTGGGAAATGTAGTTGGTGATTCCATGCAAGCGCTGCGAGCGCTGTCTCAAGAGCCTTCAGAAGAAAACACACAAAACAGCGAACAGTTGGGTCACACGCAGGTCGCAACAACGACCTCTCAATCGTCCAACAATCGAGCCGATGGGCCCACAGAACCAAGCCATATAGCTAGAGCCCTCATGTCGGTCAGACATGCTCTTAGAGCTGCCCAAGCAGATGCACGTGCTGCTCCTGGGGATAGGTCAAATGCAAGCACTGGGATGATAGCTGCGTTGAGGCATCAGCAAGCAGCCATAGAACGTATGCTTAATTCAGGGTCTTCGAATAATTCGCTGCATGCACCAACCATTATTCCCAATGCACTTCCTCCCGGAATGATTTTGCAATCTGGGTCTCGGAGTCTCCCCAATGCCAATCTGCAATTCAATGATGCCCGAAGAAATGTGCAAGCGGGTGTACCCCGTATATCAGATGTGTCTCCAGCAGAGAGATCATCGAGATCAAGACTGAACTCACAAACTCCCAACGCCAGAACTCCAAGTGCAGAAGATACGGATATGCCCGATGCACCCGATGTGGACTAGTGGGTATAGAAAAGTTGGTTTGTTTTAATGGAACCAGTAGATTGAACATAAAATCTAAAGGATAGATGAACCTCTGTCCTGTGTGACTTCAGAGAGGCAATGTAATTTTCTGTGTAATTAAAAAAAAATGAGCCATTAGGGTAACCATCTACGGGTATCTACAAAAAAACAGTGACTTTGTTGCACCAAAAGCACCGATTTCGGGTCACATCAACCTATGCCGGGGTTGTGGCTGAGTAAAGAGACCCAGACATCCGACAGGGCTAGGTGCGCCTCTGGCGATAAGGTAATGTGGAGAGCATGTTCTGGTGCCAACAGAATATTGAAACAACACAAAAATGGCCGGCTTAGAACAGTCTCTCTTCCAACTCAAATTCACAGCAAAGCTGTTGAACAGACAGGCATCCAAAGCCGCTAAAGAGGAATTGCAAGAGAAGGCTAAGACAAAAAAAGCCATGACGCAGGGCAACAATGACATTGCGCAACTTTATGCTCAAAACGCTATAAGGAAAGCAAATGAGAGGGTCAACTTATTAAGGTTAGCTTCTAGAATCGACGCTGTGGCATCAAGAGTCCAGACTGCTGTGAGCATGAGATCCGTCACCGGAAACATGACGACAGTCATCAAAGGCATGGACAAGGCGCTTCAGACCATGAACTTGGAAAGAATCTCGATGGTTATGGACAAATTTGAAAATCAGTTTGAGGAGTTGGATGCACTGACGAACTACTACGAGTCGGCAACAAACAACGTGAACGCTTTGACGACTCCACAGGAAGATGTCGACGAGTTGATGAGCCAGATTGCGGACGAAGCGGGCATAGAAATGAAACAAGGGTTAAATGAGACTAAGGTAGACGTTGTTAGCCCGCCCACTGCTGTTAGCGAGGAAAAGGAAGATAGGCTCGCTGAAAGGTTGCGTGCGTTGAGAAATTAAAGCAAAGCAGCATGGAACCTAAGAAATGATGAATAGGTGGAGGACAATACTTACCATGCTAAGATTTCTACAATAGTTCGTCGGTTCGTTCTTGCTTTAAGTTAGCCAAACCTAGGGTATGGACTTGACACACTTACACAGTTAGACTTTAGATGGCATGGATGTATGGTTTTGGGAAGTCTGAGGTCTGAGGCGGTTCTAGAATTTGTTGCGTTGTCCGCTTCGATGTGAAAACTTATTACCAAATCGAAGACAAAAGAGCCGCAGAGACCCTAAATCTAGACTATGTAACTGCAGCATCGTGGGACCTGCAAGAAAAATATGATAAAAGGTTTAAAATAATTGAACTATATGAACCAAGTTTTAATGACGCACAATTACGAACACTGCATAATGCCCATTGCGTATCCCAACAATACATGGCAGCCCGGAGCAACCTAGAAGCCAAATAAAGACTACGAGATCTGCCGTTCTTACAACACTAACTTCATCCGTGTAAGTTATATCTCCTGGAAGCACATAGCAGTAACATGTGTATGATTCTACTTTTCCAAAAAAGAAAAAAAGCAATCAAAGAATTAATTAATCGGTATCTGTTCAGCGACTGTCACGTGGTTGCTCAAGAATTATGGATTTCTCACGAAAAACGAATATCCAATAGAATTGCATGTCTTGGGGATTGGATCGCAACGTCATCATGGTGGTGTACATAGTGCCCCGGCCCGCTCCTGCCTCAGAGCGGCTAACAAACCATCTTCCTTCGTCAGCCTTCATTTTCTCTTAGGTGACCATAAAAGTTTCTTAGTTTCTGTGTATTTTAAGATTCCTCTATTGACAATGCTCGCCTCAACTTTTAAAACCGTGCGTCCTGCCAGACTCGCTGCCTCCATTGGCGCAGTCAGAACTAAGGTCTCTTTGCCTGATTTGGACTGGGACTTTGGCGCCTTGGAGCCACACATCTCGAGCAAAATCAACGAAATCCATTACACCAAGCACCACCAAACATACGTGACTGGCTACAATCAAGCGATTGAACAGCACGCTGAGGCGAAGGCTAAGGGTGAGATCAAGAAGACCATCGAGTTGCAAAAAATGATTAACTTTCACGGTGGTGGTTACACCAACCACTGCTTGTTTTGGAAAAACTTGGCCCCAGAGAAACAAGGCGGTGGCGAGCCCCCTGCTGAGGACTCTGAGTTTTCCAAGAAGATTCAGGAGCAGTTTGGCTCGCTCGACAACTTGAAGGCGCTTACCAACAGCAAGTTGGCTGGTATCCAAGGCTCCGGCTGGGCTTTCATTGTGAAAAACAAGGAGAACGGTGGCCAATTAGAGGTTGTCACCACTGCCAATCAGGATACAGTGACAGGCCCACTTGTGCCATTGGTCGCTATCGACGCCTGGGAGCACGCTTATTACTTGCAGTACCAGAACGTCAAGGTTGACTACTTCAAGGCCATCTGGAACGTCATTTCTTGGAAGGAAGCCGAGAAGAGATACACTGTCAACTAGAGTACCGGATTGGACCCAGCCGCGCGCGAGAACGAGGCGTGCGGATATGTATAGTCTAATTGTTTATTCCCTCTCATTATCTGTAGTGTCGCCCCTTGCCAGGACATCCCGACATGACACAATTACTAAAGAGTGGCAGACCCAAGCACGGATGCAGCCTGACGGGCGTCGATACCATCCTCGTCTCCAAATTTGTGTTCACGGGAAATGCCGGACCCTTCGCCGTTCTTAGCGGATAGACTTCGGAAGGTTCGAGACGACCAGGCGTCTCCAGTCTCTGCTTGCAGCTGGTGCAAGTTGTGTTTCATTTTTGTCAAGTTATCTCTGTTTAGGCGAGATAAGCCGCCGTTGGCATCGATGATACGCACGTCGAGGCGAATATTTTCCAAGTGTTTTAGAAGATTTCTGTGCTGATCAACACGGGCCAAGGAGAACAGCTTGAGCGTTTGCTGGAACTTTTTCTCATAGAAGTCAATGACTTCCTTGCGTTCGAACATCATTTCGCCCAGGATACGTTTCACTTGCATGTTCAAGCTTTCCTCTGCTTTGGTGGCGGCTTCGAGGGAGCTCAAAGCCTCGTCGACCTTGATGGGGTCCAACGATGCCTTGCTCTTGACCTTAGTGGCATTAAGATGCCTGCTGCGTGTTTGAGCCTGAGCCTGGAGATGCTCTCTCATTATGAGATGTCTATTTGTGAGTGCCTCCTTGATCTCATATAAGTCATTAACCAAAGCTTGTGTGCCGTCACCCAAGGTAGCCATATCGCTTACCAGCTGAAGAAGGGCAAGCTCGGACTGGATGTTTACCACGTTAGAAAGCTTTTCCCACATATTTTTCATGCCCGGATGCACGGTCTCGAACTGCGCAAGGCCCTTGAGCTTGGTACCCAATTCGGCGACGAGTGCTGCCAATTGCTTATGATTTTTCTGATTTTTTTCCATGGCCTTGTTCAACCGGAGCCCCGAAGTGTACGCAGACTTGATCATGGGCCGGAAGTCGGCGAGATCTTGGTACGGATCGTAGGGCACGGCCAACTGCTTGAGGGTCTTACGCACAAAGCCGCTAGCCACCGCAGACTTGCGGTTCGAGTTGATTACGGAGTAACCAAAGCCATTCTCGATGAAGTACACAAACTCCTCGTCGCGGATCAATATGGCGTTGCGCGTCACACGGTCCATCCATTCTTGCCAAACGTACATCAACTGTCTGTGCTCGTCTTCCCCACCGGTGGGGTACGACGTGCGCGCGGAAGGGAGCACGGGCACAAAAACCTCTAGGTTCGACACCAGCAAGTACCTGTTGAAGGCCAAGACCTCGCTGTATGTTCGACGGATGTTCGTGTACTGCGTCTGGCGGTAGCTCGACAAGCCACTGACGCGTGCGTCAAAGCGCATGATTGGGTTATCCGGCTTATTTGTTTCGATACCACGGAGCTGCAACTCCATCAGGTATTTGCGGCTGAAGCGCTCGGGAATGAGCCGCGCCAATTCCTCCTTCACCAACCGGCCCGGCAACTGCTCGGTCTCGGCAGACTCGCTGGACAAGCCCAGGCCGTCGGCACTGCGTATGGGTCTACTGGAGACATTTTCCCGGTCGTGAGAATCTTGTTCCAGTGTATTGTGCTCTTCAGACTCGTCATGTTCTGGTGTACTGCCCATATGCCCCAGGGAACAAAGCACGCCTTGCCCAATGCCAGCAGAAAACGCGGCACTTGGCGCCAGCTGCTCGGGCTCTGCAAATGGGTTGTTATTTTCAAAGTCATCGGGGTCGTATGGAATAGCCGATGCCATTGTGTGATGCGATGCCAATCTGCTTTCTTTAACGTGGGGAGAGGAGCCTGCGTCAGGCTCGTGAGTATTTTGGGGCGCTGGGGCCAATGCTTGTGTGAAGGCACCACGGCCTGTGTTCCCGGCAATCGCTCGGACCCGCGCTATCTAGGCGCAGGCCTGCGCCTAGATAGCGGAGAATGTCAGGCCGAGGCCAGGCGTATTTTTTTATTTGTTTCTGATACCTGAAAAATCAGAGAGGTATATATGTATATGTTCGTGAGTACATAAATTGTCAATATATATATATATATATATATATATATACATATATGTGCGTGTGTGTGTGTATCGATTTGTGTGTATGTACATAATTGACGAGTCCTGGCCGGAGAGACCAACAATGTGTTTAGACTATGGGACGTCGTTCCATTGGGAAGAGAGAACGGTTCTTGGTGGCAACTGCGCCACGGTCTTTGCTGACCAATACAAGAGGACGAATTCTGTAACTCTGCTGATACTCGCTTTTCGTTTTCCACTCAGAAAACACTACTATCTTCAGTTTCACAGGAACCTCGCGTATCCGAAGCATTTTTTGTAGCTCGCACCATGACCCATAGTGACACATTGCAACTCAGCAAGAATCGCAGAAAGTAGTTCGCTCATGGCAACGAGACTATTTCAAAGGTTTGAAAAGATGGTAGAGAAAAAATACAATGGCGTCGGACACTAAAACCGCTCTTCTGTCATAGCAGACGTGGTCTTCACGATGTTGTATCCCCAAAACCCAATCACATTCAACACTCCCACTCTCCATCCTTTGAACAAGCCAAGATATTTAACACGACTCCATACGCTGGCGCGATCATTTTCCTCGGGAGAATATTCTGGACCCCAGCCGTTGAAGTCCACCATAAGATTTTTGTCAGGGTCATCTATCGTCACTACCCTGTGCTCGTCCTCCGCTGGCGATTTAGGTTTCAACAAGAACCTAACTTGTTCTTTTCGAAGCAAGTTCTCTACAGGTAACTTAATGAAGAACTCCGTAATCAGAAGCACTAGATTCGCCAACTTGAACAAGTAGGGAGACAGGTATGAGTCAATGTTATAGCGCACAAATAAAAAGTATGGTGCGGATTTCCGAAACACGATGGTCGAGATCTGGTAGAAGACAGTCAAAAATGTAATGGACGGCGGGGGACTTAAAAGAAGACGAGTGGGGTAATGCCTGAGAGAGTCCCGCACAGACCGAAGATTTATGGGTTTTGCCAGACTTTCGGTCTCGGGGGTGTTTGATTCGGGACTCGGAGAGATCGTACTTGCTCTTGAATCATCTGAAGCATCCACGCTCGTGAGGTTCGACGCTGTAGGAGAGCTATTAAAAGGGGTGATCATAAAACGGACTTTGATCAAGTCAAGAGGCATGAGAATAACTCCAGTCAAAACACACGCCAGAACGGAGAGCCAAAGAGACTTCGCGGGCTCGGTCGAGTGGGTCAAGTCCAAAAAAAATGGGTCTGGGATGTTCAAGAAGGGAGAAAAAAACCCCGTTATCCATGCCTCAATCGTGTGTGATAAGGTAAAATGTATGAAGGATGCATTAACACCACGAAAAAGCGCAAATGGGCCATCCTTGGACGCAATCGCAGACAATATGTCCACTGTATGTTGGGATATGGGATGTATTTTATGTTTGTTCTTGGCCTTAGGACGTTTTTCGAGACTGCAGTTGGTTCGCCTCTGTTTGAAATGTTCATTACCACTGCTCAAAGACATCGTGGAAGAAAAAAAATCAATTTCTTCGTCGTCGTGAAAAGTGTCATCGCCTGAACCAGTATACTTGTCCTCGGCCAGGGAGTTGAAAATTTGCTTGTTACGCAGCGATACAGCGGTCCCGAGGTCTTTGTCGAAATCAAAATTCCCGACCTGTAACGTCAACCTCACAATGTCAAGTGGTTGAGAGAGAAGAACTCTGCAGTAGTTCTTAAAAAAGCTCCACACCAAATTCTTGAGCAATTCCAGCAAGTTGTTGAAGTCAAAATATTCAGAAAGCTCCAAGTCGTTGATGTAATTAATATCTGGCGAAGGTACAATTCGATCCGTTCTCAGAACCGCTGACGTTCGGGCCCCTCCGAAACCATGGATGCCCAAATTAGACTGTAGAGAGTTTGCCCGGTTTCCCGAAAGCCCGTAGCTAAACGATGATGTTATTTCTTTTTGCGTCGTGGTATCTATTAGACCGATTCCCGGCTTATATATGACCAGGTATCCGGCGTTGAAGGTATCATGGTCATAGTAAGGGCGCAATTTGCTATCACCAGGCATGATCCGATATTGTAGAAAATGGCTTTAAAAATCAAGCTGACCAAAGGTGTGGCACTTATGCAGAATGTTCGAGCGGCTGCGGTTGCGTTTATTAGGGAGACACGTGTGAGCAAGCACCGATCAGGGACTATATATTTGAGGAAGATGACGAATATATGGGGTGGTTTGGAAGTATGAGATTTTTGAGGGTGTGCAGGGCAACCGTGAGCAGAACCAGAGGAAAGGACTTCGGCCAAGGGAGGAAGTCCACAACAGGTTGAGGATTTCTTGTTCCTGCTTATTTTTTTTTTATTATTATATTTTAATAAAAAAATCACAACACCAAATAGACAAATAAAGGCATAACCTCCTCGAACCAAAAAATTACATATCGATAGAGAAAATGTTTTTGAGGGGTTGCGGTGCAGGGCACCTATGCAATAATTTCTTTGCGCTTACTACAGTCAAGATGCTTTGTTTTCTTTTTATCGCAGACCTTTTCTATGGATCCCCCGTTTTCCAAAACAGGAAAAATGGCAAGTTCTTAAAATGTCCATTCGAATATTCTTTGATGACTTCATGAACATCGTGACTGGCAATTACATGGCTTTTGTCTATTGGGAGTATGGCTTACATCTGACATTAAATTAGTGAACGCTGGCATGAACACGCCAGACGCAAGGAAATCAGCGCCTGAAATCAGGAGGCATAAGCGACATACGAACAAAGCCCTGAAGGTAAATACCCAACCCAAGTGATTATTGTGAATATTTTATTTTTCCGTGTAAGCCTTTATCCGGCAGCCGTGTAACGCTTACAATAAATCAGTTTTCAAAAAGGTTTGGCGAGCCGGCCTGGCCGCAGTGCTGCGCGACGAGAATAAGCGCATTGGGCCATATTAGAAGGCGAACATGAAATAGGCCAAGCGCGCTTCATATACATGGATATGAACTTCGTGGCTACAAGGGCGGCTGTCACTGGCTCATTTACATTTATACAGATGAACATATATATGTATATTTATTTTTTCACATATATTTATATATTTATATATAAAAATTTTAAGCTCAATACGCATCCTCGTCAACAGCTATAAGATGAATCCGCAGAGCGGTAAAACTCACTCTAGTACCACGATGTGTCCACGCTCAGCATCTCATGGACCCATGACCATACCCTATATGCTGGACCTCCAGCTTGCTTGCCCGTGCGCATCATCCCTTTTTTTCCCCGGTAAAAATTTTACCCAGACATTGTGCCACGCCATTGAGTTTGCGCGTACGGCACACAGGGCCAATTCGGCGCACGCACTCTCCACCTGCGTTCCCGTGAGACGTTTCATCTTCTCGCGTTTCGGAGCCTACTTCAACATCAGCTGTCGTCTCGCGAAATTAGAAACCCAGCGATTTCGACTTACCCGCGTCTTAAACACATCCCGAAGCAAAGCCAAGCTTT
The DNA here is from genome assembly GCA_030561945.1 of Metschnikowia krissii. Lineage (NCBI taxonomy): Eukaryota > Fungi > Ascomycota > Pichiomycetes > Serinales > Metschnikowiaceae > Metschnikowia > Metschnikowia krissii. The sequence continues at coordinate 141,433 of JAKTYP010000061.1, read as the reverse complement.
GTTCTGTTCGTGACCATTAATAGACAAGACTTGCGCTCCGCAAAAGAAAAAACACACACACAGTCTGCGTGAAGAGCGTTTCAACATCAACACGCGGAAATCATATTGGTCCACCAACTCGCAGTGGGCTAGTTATTGGTAATTGCCATGAGCTCAAATTTTCCAGGCCAAAATTCTTACTCTCCCAACAAACAGCTACGTCTGGATTCCTTTGGCCATATGCCGACTTTACAGGCGCACGCGATTCCGGAACTAAACCCCTCGGGGGGCCAGGACTCGCCGATAGCTGTGGACGATAGTTTCATGGATGAAGACTCTAACCACAACACGTTTCTGGAAGCAGACACGCCTTCGGAGTGGGTCCATTCTAGCTCGCCCATGCGTGTACCGGATACTGGTAGCTCGCTTTTCCAGCAGCCGACGTTTCCCCTCTCGCCCACATTCTCCTCTGGGAAGACATTCGACTCTCAAGACCGTGGAAAGTTCAATCTGATTGACAGCAACAACTCTATCGGCTTCCGCCCGCCAAACGCATTCACAACTCTTAACAACTCGAGCAACACAAACTTGTCTGAAACAGCCCATCTGAATGCGTCCGTCACAGATTCTTTCCATGAAGTCTTGGCATTTAATAGCGACAATCACAGCGTCGGCAACTTTCATGGAACACCTCCACCTGTGCCATCGTCTTCATTTCTGCCAGGCCAGTATAGCGATTTTGCGTTTCTGCAGCAGCAGCAATTGCATCAGAATCAACAGCAGCAATTGCAGCAGCAGGCGCAATTGCAGCAGCAACAACAGGCTCAACAACAGGCTCAACAACAGGCTCAACAACAGGCTCAACAACAGGCTCAACAACAGGCTCAACAACAGGCTCAACAACAGGCTCAACAACAGGCTCAACAACAGGCTCAACAGCTACAGCTTCAACAAGAACGCAAACGCGAACGTGAACATACTCTTCAAGAACAGCAAACTTTAGAACAGCGGTATGTTCATCAACCTGAGCCTCCGGGAAATTTTCCACAGCAGCAAGCGCCACAAAAAGGGTTTTTGAATAACAATGATTTTCAACAGTCACATTTCGCCCAACCTCCGTCGTACCAAATGCGTAGTAAAGCACCCGAAACTCCACGCACTCCGCCTTTGCAAGTCACAGGAGCTGGGCCAGAAAATTCTTCTTCCAGAAACGCCAACTATGTGTACTTTGCCAGACACCCAGAATTGATGAGCCGTGTAACACAAGACAAAGCGGCGGGAATCAAACTAAAGTTGGAAAACGCATATCAAATGTCGGTAAGCCATGCCATCGAGAGAAACCAGCGTCGCTTAGAATTGGAAAATAAGTTGGCGAACGAAGAAGCGGGCATGAGCGAAGAACGCAAAAACAGACAGCTACAAAACCTCGGAAAAAAAGAATCACAGTTTTTACGCCTTCGAAGAACAAGATTGTCTCTTGAGGACTTCATTACAGTTAAGGTCATTGGTAAAGGTGCGTTTGGAGAAGTTCGCTTGGTGCAAAAGCGCGATACCGGTAAAATTTATGCCATGAAAACTCTCCTCAAGGCCGAAATGTACAAAAAAGATCAATTGGCACATGTCAAGGCCGAAAGAGACGTTTTGGCAGGAAGCGACTCTCCATGGGTGGTTTCCTTGTACTACTCTTTCCAGGATGCTGTAAACTTGTATTTGATTATGGAGTTTTTGCCAGGAGGAGATTTGATGACAATGTTGATCAGATGGCAAATTTTTACAGAAGATATTACCCGATTCTACATGGCTGAATGTGTTTTGGCCATTGAGGCTATACACAATCTAGGATTCATACATCGTGATGTAAAACCAGACAATATTTTGATCGATATCCGTGGTCACATAAAACTCTCGGACTTTGGCTTGTCGACGGGTTTCCATAAAACGCACGATTCTAGCTATTACAAGAAGTTGCTAGAGAAAGAAAACCAAACACAGAACAGTTTAGCGGTTCCAAGCAAACCCGGGCAAAGGAACTCAATGATGGTGGATGCTATTAACTTGACCATGTCGAACAGACAACAAATGCAGACATGGAGAAACTCCCGAAGACTCATGGCGTACTCAACTGTTGGGACGCCAGACTATATTGCACCAGAAATTTTTATCCATCAGGGATATGGCCAGGAATGTGACTGGTGGTCGTTGGGTGCAATTATGTTTGAGTGTTTGATTGGCTGGCCACCGTTTTGCTCTGAAACTCCCCATGAGACTTACCGAAAAATCATAAGCTGGCAAGAGTCATTGGTCATTCCAGAAGATATTCACTTGTCTCCAGAAGCCGAGGATTTGATCCGTAGTTTATTAACCAGCAGTGATAGAAGATTGGGGCGCAACGGTGGGGCCAATGAAATCAAACAACACCCTTTCTTCCGTGGAGTTGACTGGGATACTATACGGAAAGTGGATGCACCATTCATTCCAAAATTGCGGTCCATTACAGACACCCGCTTTTTTCCCACCGACGAGTTGGAGAATGTTCCAGATAGTCCTGCAATGAGTCGCGCCCATCAACAGCAGCAACAGGGTGTCGGGGAAAATGTTAAGGAAGACCTTCCGTTCATTGGGTATACGTATTCTCGGTTTGACTACTTAACCAGGAAGAATGCGTTGTGATTATGAACTAGCCATACCTTTGGTTGCTTAATCCGCAAAAAAAAAGCGCATGGAGCCGGTTTAGGTGGCTCAAGAAAAACCACTTCGGGCTATTACTACAGGGTAGGCTATAACTTCTTGGCTCTTCTTGATTTGACGCAGTTTAATTGGATAACTAGGAATAATCAAAGTGCTTCTCCATTGTATACTATGCTGAGGAGTACCACGCAATTTTGTTTTGCCGCATGAGCTCCAAGGTCTAGCATGGCAGAAGATGTACATGTATAGTGCGAGTTATTACGAACTGCCGTACATGCACCGAGGCCAGTGAATGCGTCGTTGAAGCAAAACGCACATATTTTAAATATCAGTCGATTTTTTTTTTCAAAAGAGCATTACACTTGTTGTACCATAATGTATCCGCTTGAGCATGGCCCAGCGTATGTAAATTTGCTACCCAGCATAAAGCTTGTGTTTCGAGTCAAAAAACGCATTTGAATCATACCTGCATTTAGTATTTTTGCATACAATCAATAAAACTGAAGTTTATAAATTTGTAGATGTTGGGCTCAATAAATATACCGCACATCAGATTTCTATCCGCCAATGCGCGATGCCCTAGCTGATCGCTTGAAATCGCTTTAAGGTGAATAAAAATTAAAAAAATGTTCGTTTTATCCCATATTCATCAAATTTTCTCTTCATCTTTCTGTGCCCATCGGTTCCGGCTGTGACTGACTTATATCGCGCGTGCACAATATCTGCAGAGGTGCATAAAGTGAGACGATTTTTTTCCACCAATATGTTTCTTACCAGCGGATGGATATACCGGCGTCAACAAAAACTGCGTTGTTATGTTGGTAAAAGTATGTCAGTGACCAAGCAAAAAAAATTACTGCTAAATCACATAAGTAAGTCCTTTCAAAAAAGATTAAGTCTTCCCCGTTTTTTTTTCTCTTTTTATAATTGCTTCCTTTCTCTTCTTGTCGTATTACAAAAGGGCTTTCGTGAATGACCTGATTCCCGATTGGTCCGTGTGCCAAAACCATGGGGAGGGGGGTATTGAGAGATGAAACTACTTGTCATTTCTTCCGTAAATTCCGGCTCTGTGCATGTTCAGGGAGCGTGCGTTTGGAGCACTGACCGCAAGAGTCAACCTACTTACTGTGTGCAGACAAAGTTCCGAGGGTAGTATTTATGTTCCACACCCCGGCCTCACCTTATTTCCACATAAGCGGATCATTTAAAAGACTCAAACAACAAAAAAAAATCCTTTTTTTTTTTAATTTGCTATTGCTTTTTATACTTTTGACAAGTTATAGGAAACTTCAAACCACATAGATCCCATAGCTGGAATACTGACTGCTGATTAACTAATTTTTGACCCAGCCCTTGCACTCATTAATAATACGCCACCGTGAGATGCTTCCAAACCGTTTTTTCAGAATTTCGGTTTTGTTCGCAATCACTGCTACAGCTCTACAGCTGGATGCGGAAAAAATGACTCCCAAAGATAAGAGTCATAATGCTGCTAAAAATACCCCGATTATCGGGAAAATGCTGATGCAAATGGAGGGTCATACACATGCCCCGGGATCTATGATGGACTCCACAAACTCATCTGATCATCTTGTGCCAACCCCACATAAATCAAAGCACAGTCATGGAATGTCCATTATTTACTCCGATTTGCTGCCGGAGGAAAGACTTTTTTGGGACAACTACGACACTGAAACATTCTTTACTACTGAGTCGAAGCACCGGAGTGCTTTATATGTGCATATTGCATCCTTTGTAGGCTCATATGTTTTAGTTTTTCCTCTTGTGCTCTTGTTCTGGAATACTCATCACGCAATGTATTTTCCAACATTGTGTGTCCATACTGCTCTCATAGCGATCTCTTCTTTTAATTTCTGGATTTTCGAAAGCTCGGTGAGGAAGGACTTGTATCCTCATAGTGCATTCTCTACTATGACTTTCATATTATTTATGGGAACTCTAATTCATTGGGCTTTTGCTCTTATTGCACTGGGATATCGTTCTTTGACCACCGATAATGACCATAGATATGCGGAGATAGAATCTGACGAAGAGCCTCTGTCTCTCACATCTCCTACTCTTACTTTACGCGAGTTTCATTCTCCTTCTAATTCTTTTGAATTGGAATGCTTTCACGATTCTCCTGGTGATGGTCACCTACAGACATCCAATGATTCTATGATTCATCTGAAACCATCTCGTTTGTCTGCGTTTCTTGAGAAATATCCTATTTTATTAGGTGTTACTCATACTTTTGGAAGATCTACAGTTAATGTCAACTCTGTGCTCAATTGGGCCCTGTTCGCATTTTTCCTTGTATATTTTCCTACCGGTATAGCCACATATTTACGTTATGGTCAAGACGAGTTCAAATTCAATTTGCTCGCGCATTTCATCAAAGGTGGGGTATTTTTTGTTCTTGGTTTAGTAACCTTGGCACGTTATTGCGGTGCTTTCAAAAACAAAGGATGGGCTTGGAACCATCGTTTTGTTAGCACGAGGAGTGTCTCTTCAAAGTGGCTCAAATGGCAATCCAAAGGACTCTGCACCATGGAAATGGTGGAATCAGCACTTATTTTGTTTTATGGTTCAACCAATATATTTATGGAGCACTTGGCAAATCCCAACGGGGCTTGGTCAGCAAAAGATCTCCAGCACGTCTCCATTGCTTTCATATATATTGGATGTGGTCTATGCGGTGTTTTATTAGAAGTTATGTTAGCCGAGTGGAGATTTACAAAAGCGGTTGATAACATCTCTTTGCAAGTTGAAAGCAAAATATTAGCTTCTATTGTAAAGGCTTCCCCGGGGTTTTCGCCTAATCCATTCCCTGTCTTAACAATTTATTGGACGGGAGTTCTTATGTCGCTGCACGAGCAAGCGTCTGAATTATCATTCAAAATACATAAGCAGTGGGGCAACATGTTCGTTCTCGGATGTGTATTTCGAGTAATGACATACTTATATTTTCTTCTCAAATCTGGTGAGGGGAAATCCTTGACAAAACCTTCCCGTCCAATGACTGAATTGCTTGTGGCATTCTGCTTACTTGCTGGTGGTGCTATATTTATGGAGTCGTGTGACTCTGTGATATATCTGCTAGAGTACTATGGTCTCACTTCTATGTTTACGTTGAACATTTGCTTAGGTTTCACGGCCCTCCTCATGGCTTGGATGATACTGGTTTTCTTTATCAAAGACGCGATTACTGCTCGTGCCTTTTCTAATAAGTCGACAGTATGATTATGAGGTCATGGTTCCTCAAGTTGACGTAAACGATGCAATGGTGCATCACATGATTGTTCAGATTCCCCTAATAATTAATAACATCATGAATAATGGTAATTTCCTTGGGGCCTGTACTGCAACAGCCCCCGATTATTCGAATGTTAGGTACTGAAATCCATTCTTGTACAGCCTTTTTCCACCCTCCTGTATTCGACCGAAATCCGTATTTTGACGGGTCAGACATGTCATTGTCGAATCCCAAATTTGGATATATAATTAAGTTGAAGGGCTCAGTATTCCGCTTCTTGCATTCTTCGTTCACGGTTTGAATGATACCCGTAACAATCTCGTATGCCACACAATTACAACCAGTCCCCACAAAATATTTCTCAGCTATACCCGTATTATGTGATATGAGGTATTCAATAACATCACTAAGAGGTGTTCCATCAACAAGTGTCGATCGATCTTTGCAACTAAAATTCACGTAAAACTGTTTTCCATATGAGTCTGTAAAAAGATTTTCGACCAACTGGAACACGGCCTTTAATTCCTCAAAATTGGGGATGGTCTCAAAAGCAATAACATCAATATCCATATTCCCGACGAAAAAATTAACCATGTCAGAATGATACTTTGCCAAGTCGCTTGACGATATACTACCATAGTCCCCACTATATTCTGCTCCGTTGGCCAAATATGCTCCATACGGACCTATGGACCCTGCAATAAAGATTTTATCTTCTCTGGATGAAGAAACAATCGCTGTTTTTGCACAATCGATTGATTTCTGCCATGTTGCTTCTATGTCCTCAACTGACATGTTTGTATGACTCTCCAACGTTAACTTCGAGGCCTGATACGTTGAAATGATAAGCATATCACATCCAGCATCAATATAGCTTTTATGCACTTGAGTAATCAAGGATGGCTCTTCCAAAAGAATTTTAGTAGACCAAAGAGGGGATCCTTTTATGGAACTCGGATGATCCAATGGTAAGATATTTTCTAGCTGCGTACCCATCGACCCATCCTGAATCAAGACCTTTTCGGAAAGAACTTTCTTCAACGACATTTTGACAATCTTCTTGAGAGGAAATTGGAATGAAATGGCCTATTAGTTTATAGAAGTACTGACATGAACCTATGCCCAAATATTTGGTACGCTAAGCAAATTGTTTTGGTATTCATAAAGTATCGTTGTGAAATGAACAAAAAACGAAAGTGTTTACTGACCATCCCTCAAACTTGCATATTAGCGGCTTGCAAAAAAACTGTGAGCCCCAGCTAGTATATCTATTAATTAAAAAGCTACGAGATAGTACGGACGGTCGCACATAAGAACAGAAAGTTCAGTATGTCTCAAAAAAAGAAGTAATATCACAGACTAAGCCACTAGTGGGATTAATATATTTTGAAAACATTATATGATTGCACATAGAAAAAATTTGGTAGGTTACTCTTCATTAATGGGGGCCATACAAAAATAATCATAGGAGTTGTTGATTTTTAGAACCACGTTAGACCATAATTTCAATTTTATAATTCCGCCTAACCCCCAACTTGATTTTTTTTATATTACATGCCAAAATCACAATGTTCGCAATGACATGTAAATCTTTTGCCACAATCATTTCACCGAATTTTTAATTTTTAATTTGAAGAGATAAATAATATTTATTGTCTTATTTTATTTGAGGTAAATTGTCACGAACCATTTTTTTGAGGTAGGTCACAACACATCATCTTTTATCGATGAAATTAGCATAATCTATTTTGTTTTTTAAGGACTCTATCATCATTTTGAAGGCTGGATCTTTTCCTTACCCAGGCCCCATAACGACTTATATAGACAGTTCTCCAACAAAACTCAAGAACCACCTGCACACAACACACCGTGCGATTATTCAATTCGAGATTTAAACACGCAACTTGGTTTGTTTCCAGAGTGTGATAGAGATGGAAAACCCGGCAAAAAGATCAAGAGACGAGTTCCAGCAGTCGTCTGGAGACGGCTATAATGAACATGAAGATTCTTTCAAGAGAGTTCATGCAGACCCTACGGCAGAGCTCATCACCAATATCTGCAAAGATATAAGAAGAATAGGTGAAAATTCGAACTTGGTTAATCAGGTAGATGACATATCGTACATTTCGAACCCTATTGTCGCCGAATTTGAGAAAATTGACAAGTTACGGGAGGCTATATTATCTACGTTCTACGCTGTGGTACGTGAGCAACCTCAAAAGATCCCCAATATATGTGTTTTGATTTTCATTTGTAACGCTAAAAATTTCCTAGTTGCTAAATATGTCATTGAGTATTTCCATGCCAAAGCACAGGAGCAATTAGATCTTTTGAGAGTCACTGATGAGATTATGACAGAAGCGAACGAAAGTCCTGTGGCCGACCGTGAGGATGTGGAAACTGCCGGAATATTCAACGACTTAAAGTCCATCTTCAAGTTTTTGGCTGCATTGTCTCCAATCATCGAAGAAAACTCTGTTTCTAATATCTTCAAGCAATTTTTAAACATTGCAATTGAAATGCAAGCCTCTTCTACGGAGCGTGTGGGTTTGGCTGAGGAAATTTTCTATAATGTACTCGTGGCGACACCCTATTTGTTTGCCAATGAATACTCTTCTCAAGCAATCAACACGGCGAATGAGGTACTTGAATTGGCTCAAAAGTTCAAAGTAGTGGAGAGCGACTCGTCAAGAACTGTCTCAATTTTGGAACCTTTTGACTCTAAGAATCTTAACTTCATCGACAACATGCCATACAAACCGCAAAAGATTGTGAGCTTAATCTTGCCTGCGCTTATCTCATTGCAATCACCGGATAAAAGTTGGGTAACATTGAAACTGTCTTTGTTTGTTAATTTCGGAGAGCTCATTGAACCCATTATCGCGAACGCACTTGAGAATAATACAATATCGTCCGAGATAGTCAAACACAAATTACCTCAATTTTCTATTCCAGAAATAGAGGATTTGAAGCAATATAAACCACAGGGATTAATTGACAATTTGTGGTATGAGCACCCAAGATTGTTATTCCAAGTATACAATACAACAACGTCGTTTGAAACAGTCCCGCCTATTGAGTCCTACATTGGCTTATTCTTCAAAGACATAGCATTTGATATTCTTACCAACATGTCTTTTAATCAAAAGGAAGCCTCAATTCAATTATCAATTTTAGATTTGTTTTGTTCAAAAGACTTGTTTAGCCCACCCGGTTCAACAATTGACCAGTTGTCTCTTATTGCAAACGATAACGAGAGTGGAGAAAATGAACCTGTGCTTTCTACGTGGAAGGTGGAGGACGTTGCAGTGGAAAGTATTTTAACAATGATTTTCCAGCTTCCAAAGTCATTGTATCCCGAAATCTACTATTATACCGTGCTTATTTCGTGTTGTCGCGAAAGCCCGGAGTCTATTGCACCAGTATTTGGAAGAGCCATTCGGTTTTTTTACAATAACTTAGAAACCTTTGATTATGAGCTGAAAATCCGTTTTATGGATTGGATGACTACGCAAATCTCGAACTTCGATTTTAGTTGGAAGTGGGACGAGTGGGTTGCGGACTCAGTTAAATTTTCGAATTTGACTTATCACCCAAAAAAAAATTTTATTAAAAACTTGATTGCAAAAGAAATCAGACTTTCTAACAAGACTCGTATTCGTGAAAGCTTTGTGGCTGTATCGCAAGATGATAATGGAGGAAGCAAAGTCATTGCATTGGATGAGTTTTACAAGTATTTGGATATATCTTTGTTTCCAGACTCGCTCAATTATATGATCGAATATGACAACGGGTTGTATGGTGGAGACAACACAGAGTTAAAGAATATCATCACAACTCTGATCTCCAATAGAGTTGAGCTGCTTAAGCAAAATCTGTCTGTCTCCGCCCAGGAAGAACTCATCTATGAATTTTCAAACCCACAAATGCCGCTAAACGAAGTAGCGAATAAACTTTATGATTTTATTATTGCGAACTGGAGATCAAACGAGCAATTCAATGATATGGTCAACGAAACAACAGAGGCAATCAAGTCATCAGTCGTCAATGTGGATACCGAAAAAGTCTTGATCAATCTTGTATTTCAAACTTATGCCTATATTGGATCGAGATCCATTTACTCGGTCGTAAGCATTCTCAACAGAGACATTGCGAAGTTAAAATACATCAGTGGTATGAATGTCACGGAAGAAGACTACCGAGTGAGTGGCAATGACTTTATTTTTCCTGAAATGAACTTAACACAGGAGCAAATTGATTTGAGACAGTCTTGGATTGTCGAGTCTATTTTGAGAATTTGGGTACATCAGCCACAAGTTGCATTCTTGATCTTAGAGTATCTCATTGAGTTCCAAATTTTGAACCCACAGTTGCTCATTCGCAAGGCTCTTCATATCGATCATAACCTCATCATCAACAATGTGTCTTGTATGGAGTCGATGAACAGAGTTTTGAGCGAAAGTTCCAAAGGTGAGGGTTTCAAGGATGTTATTCTTTTGCTTTTCAGTCTCATTGTGGAGAACTTGAATGTTACACTCAATTTGTTATCTCCTGAGGATCTGCTGAACAACATCGTACAAATCATCAAAGACTTTTCCGATGAAGATACTCAAAATGATGAACTCATGAAGAAGATCGATTTGCAATGGTTATTCTACGAATACAGAGGCTTGTTAAAAACATACGTCAGGAAGTTTAAGTTCCAGTATTCAAATTTCTTAGACGACGTGCGGTCGTGTTTCGAGAAGATTGTGAATGAGCCAGTGAAGAGAGATGTTCTCAGGTGGGTAGAAGAATTGAGATATTAGATTTTTTTCTGTTTTATAAAATCATCCCAATGTAAGTATAGTTATAAGTGGCTAGGAAATGACACTGGTGACCTCCCTAGAACTTGGAATAGCCCAACAATTTTGCCGCTCTGACGTCTGACAATAATATTGAAAGAGAATCACATGTACGCCACCGGCACATCTACTGTCTGCACACCACCTGCACGCCACTTGATCATAGCGGTCTATATAATTCACGGAGACGTACATAGTGAAGCCAAATTTTAAGTTAGCAATTGCGTCTAACATAATTACGAGATGTCTCAATCAGAATACGCAGTTGAGACCACCAAACTCACATATGTCTTTGGTAACAAGAGAAGAGGATTGGAGGATATCACTCTTCAAATCCCGTGGGGTCAGACGAACTTGTTGGTAGGACCTAATGGAGCAGGGAAGTCGACATTGCTTAAGATATTGGCAGGAAAAACTTTAATTAAACAAGGAAAACTAAGAATTGGGGGGTTTGATCCTTTCGAGTTTTCAATTACCCGAAACAATCACGAAAATGCAGACATCAATAATTACATTTCATATTTGGGCACGGAGTGGGCCAATAACGAGGTCGTTAAGAGAGATATTCCTGTAAAGCTCTTGATCTCTTCGATCGGTGGAGAAATTTATCAAGAGAGGAGAGACGAGCTTATTCGCATTCTCGACTTGGACCCCGATTGGTCAATGGCATATATCTCAGATGGCGAGCGCAGAAGGGTACAGTTGGTAATGGGGCTTCTTAAGCCATGGAAATTGCTTTTACTTGATGAAGTGACTGTGGACCTCGATGTCATTGTTAGACAAAACTTATTGAACTTCTTGAAAAAAGAATGCCGGGAAAGAAATTGTTGCGTGATTTACGCTACGCATATTTTCGATGGATTAGGGAAAGCCTGGTGCGACAGAGTCATACATCTTAACGAGGGAAGGAAAACAGACGATGTTGACATTAGTAGGATCAAATTTCAAAAGGACGTTGATGGAGTGATCATTCACACCAACGACAAAAAGCAAATCGAAACAATCGACGTTGCTTTGGCAGAGTCTCTTCACCCGTTAGTTTTGCATTGGCTTCGGGATGACTTGGCTATTAGAGGCTCTCGCGAGGAGGAGCGGGCTAGAATCAGAAATAAGTTCAATGATTGGGATAACGCAAGGGATGGTCACTATTTTGATAAAGATTCAAAGGTCAAGGATTATTTCATAGCCACCCGGAGCAAGCAAGAATGAGCGCACGAACGCGAGAGACAACATAGTCTCCAAAGATGTTTTGTTGTGATCTGAAAATATACACTTGTCGAAGAAATATTAATCTAAAAAGAATGAATAAACTGAAAAAAATTATTCACCAGACATTGCAAGTAAAATGACTGTTACATAGCACGAAACCCACTACTCTCAAAATCATATATTAGCAGAATAAATATTGGAGCAATCTGATCCTTTAGCAACGAAGAAGTATAGTCTTGGTATCTACATGCGAAAGTGTCTTGTTGATCTAAGTTCGTGTGGGCGCCGGGCCCTTTGATAGCTAACGCAATCACTTACATGACTCAAAGCTCGAGAGATGCAGATTAGAATCACGTCATGACAAACGAACGTTCTAGCTCTAAAAACTTAGACAAGTCTGTTTGTTCCTGTAATCGTTTCTCAAGTACCCAGATCTGGAATTTCGATTGCAAGAGCTCTTTTTCATACGCCTCATGGGGAATAGAGGTATTCATTGTAAGCAGCATAGGTATAGGGTTTTGTGGTTTGGTAGTGGTGTTTTTTTTGTTCTGGGTTTTGCACGGAACCAAGGGTGTGGTAGGAGCTCTCTTTCCTGACTTTTTTGGAGTTCCTGGGGCCGGAGAGGTGTTCATAGTCTGGGTATTTATGGCTGTTTACAAGGAGAGCTTCACACTTGATTCCTCGTGTGTTGTTTGTATGGCGCGAGTCACGTGCCACTCTTCGCAGAAAGCCTTTCGGGAAGCGCATACAAAAAGATCGTATGTGAAGCAGCGCTTGGCAGTACACTCTAATATCTAACTCGCACCAAAAATGCAAGGAATGATGAACAAATTGACGGAGCATAATCAGTCATTTTTGGAAGGGCCCTCATAAAAGTCGAGAGCCCAAAGTTGCACAGATCTGCGAATAGCCGCGCAGGATCTGTCCAACCATATGGGAATCACCCTTTTGAAGAAAAAAAAACAGATCAATAGTGTTTATTTCATAGAAATTAGAACTTCACGAAGCTGAGACAGCAGCTCGCATTTGGCTAACGGATAAATGTAGATTTGCAATAACGAGAGACTTATATCTTGTCGCGTCCCGCATTAGAGACACTCGCGAAAAGAAATAGAATCCCAGAGTGTGGGGCTCCAATTGACACGTGACTGGAATTTCACAATGCGCGTCCCAAAAAAAAGAAGTTTTTTTTCCCCTTTCCCATCTCCTCTCTTTTCTAACTAATCATTATAAGATGTCCAACAACGAGAGAACTTTCATTGCTATCAAGCCAGACGGTGTTCAAAGAGGTTTAGTCTCCTCCATTCTCTCTAGATTTGAGAACAGAGGCTTCAAGTTGGTTGGCATTAAGTTGTGCCAGCCTACTGAGGAGTTGTTGAGAAACCACTACGACGACTTGCAACTGAAGCCTTTCTTCCCATCTTTGTTGTCCTACATGTTGTCTGGTCCAGTTTTGGCCACTGTCTGGGAGGGTAAGGACGTTGTCAAGCAAGGTAGAGCCATCTTGGGTGCCACCAACCCATTGCAATCTGCTCCAGGTACCATTAGAGGTGACTTCGCCATCGACATGGGCAGAAACGTTTGCCACGGTTCTGACTCTGTCGAGTCTGCCAACAAGGAGATTGCCTTGTGGTTCAAGAAGGAAGAGTTGGTGGAGTACAAGCCAGCTTTGTTCTCTTGGATCTATGAGTAAGTGTGCTCCAAGAACATTGTGTATATTGAGTTAAAATACAGGTTTGCAATCTTCAATAAATGTTTTTTATCTCTAGAAATAATCTAGAATATGGAAACAACTAAAGCAGTGAAAGGTCTACATACCAAGCCCACTCCACAGTAATTTATTCGTATGAAGAATATTTAAGGCTGTATGTTAACGAGGCCTCGTCATAGGGCCCGTAATGATTACTTGAGATAATTTTGATGTTCTGTGCCCCAATGACTTGACTACAAATTGCTGTGCTCGGTGGTCACAGAGAAATAGGTGCAGGATTAAAGAATCTGGCTGGACTCAACAGGGCCTTGGGCCGTCGTAAAGTTCAAACAGTCATACCAATGATAAGGCGGTGTTGATTACTAGAATTACTTCCGAATAATCTGAACAGTAAACCTTTAGGATCAGATTTACCGGCTGTTTTTGTTGGCTATAGTTATTATATTTGAGTGTATGTTGAAATCATGTCTTTCTCAACCGCGTCATGGCAGTTAATGAGTCTCACGAAACGTGCACCAGACTTGTATATACATAATATACATCGGTACCGCTGCCACCGAACGCAAACATTCCAACAAAGTGCATAACAATATGTCGATGAAAGATGACATATTCAATGGCGATGAAAATGGTGATTTGATCGAGGATGGCCCTGACGAACACGACGACCACAACGGAGAAAACGACAATTCAGACATGGAAGTGGATGACGAAATGGATGACGATGGGGACAAATCCCATGACCGCGGAGAGAGAGGCGATATAGATAATCATCATGAAGAAGACGGCGACGAAGATGATGAGGAAGGCGACGAGGATGAGGATGTTGCAGACGGTGATGACGATGATGACGATGATGACGATGATGAGGACGGGGATGACGGTGAAGATGATGAGGAAAATCCTGATAGAGAAGATATGAACGAAAGCGAAGATCATGACTTGAGATCCAATGGGGCTGGTCAAGATACGAGAACATCGGAAAACTCAAAATCTGGAGCCTACAGAAACGACAACATTCGGTCAGAGCAAAATCTGGGCCATGAAAACAATGACTTCGGAGTTCCCGATAAAGACGAAAAGCGTGTAAATTCTTCGTCGCAAGCCTCACCTCTGTTACAACAAACCCCGAAAATCAATGGCCTCGAGATACGAGCAAAAGCACTAGAAGCTGTACGAGGAGCATCAGAATTCGATATTGTTCCCATGGTTGCCATACCATATGCACAACAGTGCCATTCTATGGCTATTTCAGACGGACCAAAATGGCTTCTCACTGGCGGAGAAGATGGATTCATCCGGAAATACGACTTTGCGGCATCGATTGACGGAAAGGCCCCCCTCACTGTTGCACAGAAACACAACTTAATGGACAATATTAATAAAGCTGGAGTTATTGGCTCCTATTGGGAAAATGAGCAACCAATGACCAAGAGCGAAATAATTAATGAGAACCCAAAGTTGAAAGAGTCCGACTTCACCACAGGTTTAGCGTCATATGAGCCAAGAATAAACCCCGTGTATTCATTGGATGTTGAAAAAAATGGGTTGTGGTGTCTATCTGGGCTTCTCTCCGGTGGTATCTCTCTTTACACTATGATATACAATGAAGGTGCAATACATCACTATTTTCAACATGACAGGGGAAAAAACCACAATGCCACCTTAGACTCGGGTCACCTGGATGCCGTATCGGTTCTTCGCATAAACTACGAGCAAACGGTATTCTTATCTGGACTGTGGGACAAAACAATTCGGGAGTGGGACCTCAATACGGGGAAAACGAAAAACTTATACAAGGGTAACACTGGTCAGATATCCAGTGTCCAATTCAGACCAGTTGGCTTAGCTGACCTCACATTTGACGATAACGAAAGCAAAAGCGACGTTGATTCGCTTTTTGGAAGTGAGGAAGACGATGAAAATGGAGACATTGCCGACGCGAACATATCGAAATCTAGTATTAAAACTGACTCCTCGCGTAACAAAATAGTCACAGAAGACAAAATCTTTATGAGCTCCAGCATCGATGGAGCAATCAATATTTGGGACGCAAGAACTGCGGGCTCATCTCCTGTGATTAGACTTGGTGTTCCAGATGGCACCCCTCCGTGGTGCATGACAGCATGCTGGTCCAACGATGGTGATAAGATGTACGTGGGGAGAAGAAATAGTACAGTTGATGAATTTTCATTACGTATGCCTCACCAAAGAAAAGCAGGAAATGTTCTGTTACCAAATGTTCTGAGAAGACTCACATTTCCAAAAATTCTGGGACCTGTTAGCTCATTATCCGTTATGCCAAATGATAATTTCATATTTTGTGGCTCAAATGATAATATTCGTCTCTACAACTTGAATCTTTACGACGATTTCACACAAGATACTGCTATTGCTAAAAAAAGAGCTACTCCTTTCCATGTCATTCCAGGACATCATGGAGGGGTACTTAGCAACCTTGTTGTTGATGAGACGGGTCGATTCTTGATTAGTACGAGCGGAAATAGAGGCTGGGGACATTCCCTGTATGCAGATGTTGTTTTGGTTTATTCTATAGATACTGAAGCATCCCAACAATGATGGAATTTATACAAAAAATCCAGTTCTGTACAATGTGTTTACTTTATTTGAATTCAAAACTCCGATTCGGCTGCATTCATGAAATCATATAAAAACAAATTTTCACAGAAACCCTATTGTATAAATTGACTTCTTAACAGATCCTAATCCCACTTGTGTTATATCAGCCATGTCACGGACAGGCCCTAAGTTTCTAATGTTGTTGATTGTGGAACTTAATCCACCTGCAAGTTTCAAAAAATGAGCTTCACTACAAGATCCAGCCTGTCTGGCAGTATTCTGCAAGAAGTTTTTGGATGAGATTTTAAGCAAAGCTCCAAACTCCGACTGCTTGAGAAAATAATGGAGAATGAAACTCAAACACCCAATTGTAAGACTAATCTTATAAAACGAAACACCATGTTCCTGCCGACTTTTGTTTCGGTCGCTGTCATACTCATGTGTCGTGAGCTTTTTCAAAAAGCTCGTGGAATTGTTGAATAATGTGGCATTAAGTTCAGAAGAGACAGCTTTAAGACTCAAAATTGAAGAGACAATACTCATTCTAGAATTTTCTTCATCTTCAAATTCTGAATTAATCGACGTTGCGAGAGAATCAATTTGGTCGAAAGCTTGTTGGATTAATTGCGCTTCATGGACAGACTCACTCTCCTGTTGGTTTTCTTGTAAAGAGATCAATGCTTTTAAATCGTCAGGACTTTTGATATTTGATACTGACGTATGTCGGTAAGGTATACGTGAAAGCTTAGACGTAGTCATGATGACCGATTCGGAATTGAACTGTTGAAACCAAACGGCAAACGTATCAGTGGAGTATTCGATATCCTCGAAATTATGTTGCTGTGTTAGCCTGCCCGCGCATTCCAATACTTCAATAAGTACAGGTTCGTTCAACTCTGCAAGTAGACTTCCCGGTGATAAAAGGGTGTGTGCAAGATCGAGATCAATTAAGTCAAATTGAAGGTTGTCATCAAGTCCCAATTGATCAAAAATCTCGCTCTTAAAGTGAATAAGAAGAGCAGCATATACATAAATACTGGCAGATATTGAACCGTGCCCAAGTATAAAGTCCCATATACGCAATAATAAAGATGTGTTACTCAAATTGTGACTGAAGAGAGTGAGAATAGACAGTAGCGCCGGAAGAAATTTGTAATCGTAGAACGCCCCATCTGTTGCCATAAAAGTGGTATTGGTATGTTTCAATAGCTGAAATAACTCTGGCTCAGCAGACTGTAAAACAACCGGGATAAGCTTAAGATGATTGATTGTGAGTGAGATGTCTCGAGTCATAAAGTCTCTTAAGTGGTTGATGGTCAATGCCTCTAAAATATGGAAGGCAAGTTCATCAGATTCTGTGCCTTCTTCATTGCACACCAATAAAATAATGGAGGCAATGTCGTGATAGCCTTGATAATAATGTAATGAAGGATACTTTCGAAGCACGCGAATGATCAAGCAATATAATCTTTTGCGCATTGCTTCGATATCTTCCCTAGAGAGGATAGTGGTGTACGAAGACTGGGGCTCTAGGGTGAATGAGCTATATTGACATAATACCGTTAACAGTCTCTTGACATCTAGCATCACTTGTGCCTCATCCTTGTGTGAAGGAAGATCACTCACTCCAAATATGCCATGCTCAAGAGAATCATATGTGCATGTTTCGTTTAAATTGCAGGTCTCGTTGTCAGAATTCGGGCATCTTTTGGCCAAGTTCACATACGGTTTGTTGTATCTATGTGTTGTGCGATAGTTTGCCCCAACCCCCAAATATGATGAATAAACAAAAGCTCTTCGGTATTCTCTGAATGAATTTTTTGATAAACATACATCTGAGAGTACAGTAGGGTAAGAGTTGCTATTTAGTTCGCAGCTTTGTAGGAGAAAATCTGAAAACCCTTCATCGGATTGTGCACCACGGGTCACTGAACCGAGATTTGAACTCGCCTCTACTCTGGCATCGACCAACAGATATTCCAATGAGGAGGTCGACATTTCTTTCTGTTCACAGTAAGTGCAACCGTAAACAATGTTCTGTTATCTGAAAACAGACCAGTGGCAGCGCTCGTGAGCAAGCTTAGCGGAAACGGTTAGATAATTAATTTGAGTACGATTACTCTTATATTCCATCAACCCTGAAAGATTTGTTTCTGTGTAGTAAGTATACGAAATGTATAGCTGTGTTGACAAATTATGCCCTGACGCCCCAGTTAAGATTGCGGGTTAAAGTGGAGCTATCCGAATTTGTAGGCGGTTAGTTAACACCAGGCTAATGTCTGTTCATCTATGATGATGCGAATAATAATTGAGCGCAGTTTGAGGGGCCGAAACAGCGCGAATCGAACTGAAAAAAAAATCCCCCGATTAACAGTTCCACTATAGGACTCTTGCAGGGAAGCACTGTTTCTCGAATTCCATGCATGGACATCGTCATTCCCATGTTCCGCAAAGAGTTGAGATAAAAAACTTAGATTAATTGCATAAGAATAGACAATTTCCAATTCTCATTTATTTCTGGTTCTTTAGAGTGTGTGTATTTGATAATTTCGTTAAGGCTTACTCCTCACAGAGAATATCACTGCGACTTCATGGTTATCTGTCCGCCATCTCTTACTATACACTGATGTAAAGACGCTATCTCTTACCATACACTGTCGAGAGTCGCGATATGTGAAAAAAAATTCCTTTGTAGTTTTGGAATAAAAATTCCGCCCAAATCTCACCAGGGTCCGTATCCCGAGCGGCCGGCCGGCCTAGACTCCTAGAAAATTCGCGTTATATAATTTGTCGAGACTTTGTCATTATTCTGTTCTCATTATATAATATAAATGCGGTACCCGGTCAGACAGACTTCTACGTGACATACCTTTTTCGCATTTCGTTTCTCATACGAAATTATTTCATCGAATCCCAAATTTTTTTTTTCTTTATAACAAAATGCCCGTTTCGGTAACCACCAGCGATTTAACTCTTGATATTGATGAAATACCTACTCTGTTTCATTTTATTTGGTTGAGAGATCACTGCCATTGCTCAGCGTGCTTCTTTGACACGACGAAGCAGAGATTACTTAATTCTGCCACAATCGACGCAAACATTCACCCCGTGAAATGCGAATTCGATGGTAGTATATTGTCTGTTGTGTGGAGTCAGGATAATCACGTGTCGGAGTACTCGGTGGACTGGTTGCGCTTACACGCCTACAACCCTCCACATGTTGCGGGAAACTTGAAAGTGGCTGGCGAAAATGAAAAATTAGCCCGCAAGCTCTGGACCACCAGGGAAATCAAAGACAATATGCCGTCTGTGAATTTCGACGAGATCATGGCATCCAGCGATGAAACAGACGGAGAAGAGGCCATAAAAGATTGGTGCTTGAAGATTTGGAAATATGGATTTAGTCTCATTGATGATGTGCCTGTCACTCCTGAGGATACCGAAAAGCTATGCGAGAAACTCATGTACATACGCCCAACCCATTACGGTGGCTTTTGGGATTTCACCTCGGATTTGGGGAAGAAAGACACCGCATATACGAACTTCGATATATCCGCCCATACCGATGGCACGTATTGGTCGGACACTCCAGGATTACAGCTCTTTCATCTTTTGTATCATGACGGTACAGGTGGCACCACATCCTTGGTCGATGCCTTTCAGTGTGCGGGAAAATTAAAACAGCTTCACCCTGAGAGTTATGATATCTTAACCAGAATCCCGATCCGTGCTCATTCTGCGGGCGAAGAAAAGGTCTGCATTCAGCCTGACATTCCACAACCCGTATTTAAGCTTGATCTTGACGGGAACTTGATCCAGGTGAGGTGGAATCAAAGTGATAGGTCTTGTATGGACACTTGGGACGACCCAGCTGATGTTCCTAAATTTTACAAAGCAATTCGTGATTGGTATGCGATCATTAGCTCACCTGAAAATGAGATATTCTACCAATTAAAGCCAGGTCAGTGTTTGATTTTTGACAACTGGAGATGTTTCCATCTGAGAACGGAATTCACAGGGAAAAGGAGATTGTGTGGAGCTTACATCAACAGAGATGATTTTGTTAGTAGATTGAAGTTGCTCAATCTCGGTAGAAAGGCGGTGTTGGACTCCATTTAGATATAATAAAAATATGTTTTGAAGGTAACTTCTCAAGAAATATCAAATAATACTATAAGCAAGTCCTGTAGCACATTGTCTGTGAATATGATTGTATAGAGACTTCAATACGTTATCCCCGAGCTCAATGGAAGATTGGAATTTTGTCCCAGTCCCAAGGATTATTGAAGCGCAAGTCTACGTCTAACTTGGCGATAGACTTCATTTCCTCGTCAGAAAGATCAAAGTCATTGACCTCCAAGTTTTGTAACAAACGCTCAGTCTTGTTGGATTTAGGGATTACAGCAAGACCTCTCTGAGTGGACCATCTAAGTAATACCTGACCAGCAGACTTATTGTGTGCTTTGGCGATGGACAAAATACTCTCATGTTCAAACAAGGCCACACATTCATTTACCTTGGGGTGATTCAATTCAACAAAAGACTGTGGGCCGAAAGACAGGTATGCTGTGATCGCGATTCCCTTGGACTTCACATATTCGAGCAATCTCGGCTGTTGTAAATATGGGTGGTGTTCAATCTGCAAGACGGCAGGAGAAATCTCGGCGCCCCTGAGCAAGTCTTGGATTAAAGCCCCAGAAAAGTTGGAAATACCAATTGATCTGATCTTTCCCTTTTTCACCATTTGTTCCAATGCCCTCCATGTGTCGAGTAATGGCACATCCTCGTAATGAAACTTGTCACCGTCGCCGCAGTAAAATCCCGGGGGATACTTTTCCTCAAAAGGAACGAACTTAAATGCAATAGGGAAATGGATGAGAAACAAATCCAAATACTCAACATTTAAGTCCCTTAAAGTTCTGTCCAATGCCTTCTCGACATTGTCGGGGTGGTGAAAATTGTTCCAGAGCTTGGAAACAATAAACAACTCATCACGTGCCACTAAACCTTCATCAAGAGCCCTATTGATCCCCTCTCCAACTTCTTTTTCGTTGCCATAATCTTGAGCACCGTCGAACAATCTATATCCCACTTTGATGGCATTGTAAATCGTGTCTGCGCATGTGTCGTTTGTGACTTTCCAGCACCCGAACCCAACTTGAGGCATGTCGTACCCAGAATTCAATTTGATAGTCGCCATGTTGACTTTTCTTTCTTGAAAAATATTTATATATGGCGCAATGCTTCAGAATTTTTGGAAGCAAGAATTTGAACGATTTTATGTGGTTAGGTGACCTGGCTGATTGAATGTTGCTGAAATACGGGTTTTATACACGCGGATGCGGGGAGACCCTCTCCGACAATTCAGATAGCAAGTTCCATACAGTAATGCTATGTTAAAACCTCAATGAATATATGATTGGCGCTGTTTCCCATTATGGAAACTTCACTATATCCATATATTGGTGTCTTAGTCGCCACAGACATGAAAAAGTATGAATTCCTTCTATTGCCTAGTGAAAAGAAAAAATTAAAGAAATATTATTTTATCAGTTTTGACCAAAAAAGTAAAGCGAGATTCACAAAAATCGAAAAAAAAAAAAATCATGACATATAGTATTTATTTTTGAAAAAAAAAAAAAAGAATGAAAAATAACAAAACATGAAATAAAATAAAAAAGAATATGTTAGTAAGTCCAACAGCCAGAAGTAATGGTGATTGAATCGCCAGTCTGTAGGTTTAAAGATAAAACTAAAACTAAAAAATTGAATGGTTGCTTCACGTCCCAAAAAGTCAATTTTGGAGACCGCTGTCATGATTGAAAATAGGCGCGTAATGTTTGGTGGTAAGCGGTGTTTCCGTATTGAAAGATGGAACAGAGAAGTACTGTATATGAGTGCGGCACCGCGAATAAATGTAAACATTCACGTATCATCTCAAGCGTCTGTGAACATCCAGAAAACTTCAAAGGCTTAAGACAAGAAATTTCAGTCCATCGATTCCGCAATTCTCACTATGCCTTCTACGAAAAACATACCTCTATTTCTTAAGACTTCGGGATCTACTGAATCTCCTAGCTTCGAGCTTCTCTCTGACAATGCAATTTCTTTCGGGGGCACGAAACACGAGTTCTCCTCGATTTTCCGAAATCATCTTCCTACAAAAGCGCTCACTCTGTTGACAAAAGTTTCTGCTACTCTACTTCTTTTGGGTCCACCTGGAAGTGGGAAATCAGAAAGCTTATTTGAAATTCTTCGCTACTTTGCCTCGTTGAATGAGAACGTGACCATCAATGCCTGTGAAGTTTATAAGAATAGTAGTTTTGTTGACCTACTTGCCGTTTCCGCTTCTAAAAGGTATTTAAGCTCTATTCCCATTGATAGTCAGCTCAAAAAGACTTCACTTGACAATCGCATTGTCCAGAAATTGCAGGAAGATCGCGTGATCACTTCCACTGCACTGCGTTCGTGTTTACTTGTCAACATTTATCGGGATTCTAAAGTTCTCACTGTTATGGATATGATGAGTACAGAAGATCTGGACTCAGAATCAACTATTCCTATGGCAAGCTCTCTGTTATCCAATGATTGTCGTCATATAACGGCCAGCACGATGTCTTCACGCTCTTCAAACATGATGGCAAATTTGGTCCTCCGCAGAGTTTCATCCGTAAACATAAGATGCATGTTGCACCTAAACCAAAATTGTGACATGAGTGCCATCAGGCATTCCCTTTTTAACTTTGCGCAGGTCGTGAACACTTTCAGTACCGGAAAAACTCGATTGGGCCGGTCGACGGTGTCTTCATCATTTAGTGGCACGGTTCCTAGCTATGCTAGACCTACAGTTTCATCTGCCAGTCCTCACAAAAAATCTCCATTGTTTAAAGTGAGTAAGCCGACTAGAAGACATTTTGCTACACTGGCGGAAAGGCCAGTTAGGAGAACAGGATTGTCTCTTTCTCAAAAAGTACATGCCACACAAGACAATAAACTAATGAGTCCCAATGAGTGGACCACACTTCAGGAGACAGTTATTTCCCTTCAGAAGAGGCTATGTAGTCAAGATTCTCTCTACGCTAACTCTATCGCACAGTTGCGCAAGCAGCTACACGACACCAAAGACAAGTCGCTTGCTATGGTACAGGAAAGTCTTTTTAAAGCCCGCCATAAACTTGCAAGTGTCGCAGAGGAACTTACTGATCAGCAGAGAACAAACGATGAGATCGAAAACAAAGTATGCCATTTGAGGTCTGAAAGGGATGTTCTTAACTCACAATTATCAGAACGTCAAGAGCTCATCCAAAAGAAAAACTCGGAATTAGCTGCAATGAGAGATGATTCAGCTCAAGAGAAGAGATCCTTGGCGACGGCGTTTGAGCTTGAATTAAACCAAATGCGGGAAAAAGTCACGTCACTAGAGGAAAGAAACAAAGATTTAATTATGTCGAGAGACCAACTTGAAGCTGAGAACGTGAAACTTCGTGATGAAAACAAAGAATCAATACAGGATATTGAGAGGCTCCGCTCAGAATTGAAGAATATTTCAGATGTAAATGCGACTCTTGAGCAGCAAGTGACTAATTTCCAGGAAGAAAACTCGTCAACTCAGGAGTCTATGAAAATATTGCGAACAGAATTGTCCGAGAAAGAAGCTGAAATAAGAGAGATTCGAGAAAAAGTTTCATCTGATCACAATTCCTTGATTGAGAAAATCGATATTCTTGAACAGCAGCTTCAGGAAAGAATGAAAGAAGTCGAATTTCTCAAATGTCAGATAGACTTACAGACACACGAAATTCAAAAGAGAGAACAAGACGTTCGTGAAGAGGTGGAAATTGAGATTTCTAAAAACAAAGAAGAATTAGCCCAACTTTCGAGTACAGTAAAAGAACTCACCACACACTGTAAAGCTATAGAGGGAAACAAAAAGCTTCAAGAACAGGAGATTATACAACTCAAATCTAGCCTTGGCCAGAAAGAAACTGCATTGTCCGAGATTCCCTTGCTCCTTGAAAAATGTGCACAGCTAGAGGGGATAATCCAAGATCTTTCGGAAAAAGCTAAAGAAAGAGATATTGAACATGAAAAGCAAGTAATGCGACTCAATGAAGACTTGGAGAAAACACGGGGTCACTTTAGCTCACCAAAAAAGTTTATTGAGTACCCAGATGTCGAACTCACTCAAGGGAATAACACATTTTCATCTATTGATATTTTCGACGATCAAACTGAGTACATGAATTTTTTCAAAAAGCCAGCGATCGGAAGGACTCCAATTCCAAGCCCCACGCGTGTTTTAACAGAATCCAACACCCGAGCCAACCCAGTGACCAAACTGTCTAAAATAGCAAATCTTGTGAATGTAAAGACGGATGCCACACATGTTGCTGGGCAAGAAAACATGAACAATAACTAGTAAATTGCAGTAAAATGAGATGCAATTCTTTTCAATTTAAAAATTTATTTTATAGCTAACCATGAGTATGACTTCAATTCACTTGATGAGGAATTCAAAATCTTCTACTACCAGTTTTTTTTAGATCCATCAACCTATTTCGCCCAGGCCAAATGATTTTTATCACATATAGTCTCAACTCTTTGAATGATCACGTTTATACTGTTCTACGGTCTGAGTAAAATCTCACCACGGGTCCCATACCAGTTATATCAACGGTCTTTTCGAACCAACTTAAGAGTAACGCTCCATGTTTTGCACCATAGTTTGTAGACATGATCTTGTAGATATACTTTATTAAAGTATCTTGCTGGTCTGAGGATAGTTGGGAGACGAATTTCAGAAATTCGTTTAGGTTATGATTATTTTTAATCGACATCAAGACTTCAAAAACAGTCTCCGAATGTAAGTTTTTCGTTTTCTCGTCACTAACATAGGGAGGAGAATCTAATACTGTTTGCAAAGCAGGCAAAAATTGACCCAGCGATAAGTGTTGCTTTACTTGCTGGGCAACAGCAACAATATCACTATACGCCACTGGGGGAAGATCTGGTTCCAAGTCCTGCTTGGATAAGTGGGTGTCAGGCTCCAATGCATCAATGTCAATTCTTCTCCAATCTTCCATTTTAGTCTATATTTTAAATGTCCACGGGTTTTATGATTGTTTGTACGTGGATGGAGGCAAGGGCTGTGGTTGATATTGCGCAGGTTCGGTGACTGTGTGGTGCACGGATTTAAGATTACGAGGATAATCATCAAAGAACACGGTTATATATGTTTTAAATACTAACTCTAAGACTTTCGTACACGTCGATCAATTTAATGTATCAGCCGAAAAAAAGAAGTGTATGCGTCTCTGAAATGCTTAATAATTCTTTGTAAGAAGGAGCGAAAGTGGCATGTTCTTCATAAATATCACATTAGTCACTTAGAAGTCTGGTAGTAGAATGTCTAATAATCTCGTAACATGGTCTGCTCCTTATGCTTTGCGCATAAAAAGTTCTTCCAAATATTTTAATTTTTGCGGGGGAAGACATAATGCATTAAAGTTGGCAAACATGGATCTTCCTCACGCATTCCCCATATCAAGTAGTCTATTGCGAGGGTTTAGATCTCTTTGTGGTGGCTCTGTCTTCATCATCATCAGTACTTTGTTTTGCTTGGTCTTTATTTTTGTTTTGATTGGTCTTTCCAAAGTCATCTAGAAATGCAATCACCTCGGATTTTAACTTCAAGGAGTCTACAACAAGAATGACCAAACCATCACTCCCCACCTCGTATTTAATATGCTCTTCGTTGGGAAACGCAACCTTGTCGTCGAATTTATTGAAGAACCGATCCACTTCATCAAAGGTTTGCACACCATCAAGCATTCGTTCTTCCATTTCTCCCTCTGGGACATCTGGCGAGTTGACCACAATGATAGCTCTCAAAGGGTTGTCCAAGTCTCCTTCTTGATCCGTTTTGAAAACAATATCAGATTCTTCAGACATGTCTGCGATGTAGGTTTTCTCTGAACAAAAAAAATAGATGATGGTCAGGTGCATCTCTGTCATGTTGAGTGCAGGCATGTACGCTCGCTCAAGATAAATCCATCTCCGAAAGACGAAGCATGATTAACACACGAACTTGTATTATTTGTTCGCTGTATTTTTACCCTCCCATTCACTTCAAATGGAATTTGATCCACTGATGATTTGAATAAGTTTACCGCGATACTAACCTGCCTGTTCATTACAGATAAAAAAAGCCCATATTTATGGCTTTATAATTCCATATAGAGTAGTCCTAAATTTATCAAACTAACTACAATTTGTAGTGGGAATCGCGTGCAATTCAAGCGCTCCATTGCTTGAACTTGTTGATTAAGCCGTTTGTGGAAGGGTCGTGCGCCGCAACATTATCAGGAGAGTCTAACTCTTTCCCGATGACCTTTGCCAAGACCTTTCCCAATTCAACACCCCACTGGTCAAAGGAGTTGATGTTCCAAATTGCACCCTCGACAAAAGTGACGTGCTCGTAGTACGCAATCAAAGCACCCAAAGCAGCCGGGGTGATTTTCTGGGCCAAAATGGAGGTTGTAGGTCTGTTTCCAGAAAACACCTTGTGAGGCACTAAGCCGCCCGTCGCGCCTTCTTTTTGGACTTGCTCCTCATCTTTGCCGACCATCAAGGCTTCTGCCTGGGCGAAGAAGTTAGAAGCCAACATACGTTGGTGCAAGCTCTGCTCAATAGGGTTGTGTGACTGTGCAGCGAGAATGAAGTCGGAAGGAATCAACTTGGTACCTTGGTGCACTAACTGGAAGAATGAATGCTGGGCGTTGGTAGCGGGCTCGCCAAACAAGATGGTACCAGTTTGGTAGTTGGTAAAACTGTTGCCTCTAGTCACAGACTTGCCATTGGACTCCATGGATAATTGCTGCAAGTATGCGGGGAATCTGTGCAAGTACTGGTCAAAAGGGGCAACCAAGTGGGTCTGTGCACCAAAGAAGTTGTTGTACCAGACGGACAACAAGCCGCCGGTTACGGCAATGTTCTTTTCTAAAGGCGCGGTAGTGAAGTGGTGGTCGAAGGCTTCAGCACCCTTCAAGAACGCCTCAAAGTTCTCGTAACCAATGTAGATGGCAACAGACAAGCCGATGGCGGACCACACGGAGTAGCGGCCACCAACCCAGGATTCGAATCCAAACATATTCTTGGTGTCGATGCCAAACTTGGAGACTTCATCTGCGTTGGTTGAGAGCGCCGCAAAGTGCTTGGCAATGTGCGCTTCGTCCTTGACGGCGTCCAAGAACCACGTCTTAGCGGAGTTTGCGTTGGTGATGGTCTCGGCGGTGGTGAACGTCTTGGAGGCAATTAAAAACAAGGTGGTTTCTGGATTCAAGCCCTTCAAGGTCTCTGCCAAGTGCGTGCCGTCAATATTGGACACGAAGTGTGCGTGGAGGCCTGGCTGGGCGTACGCCTTCAAAGCCTCGGTGACCATGACGGGCCCTAAGTCGGAGCCACCGATGCCAATATTGACGACATCGGTGATGCGCTTGCCAGTATAACCAGTCCACGCGCCGGATCTGACGGCTTCAGAAAACTCCTTCATGTGCTGGAGCACGGCGTCGACTTCCGGGGCGGTGTTCTCGCCGTCGACGGCCATGGTCTTCATGGAACGGTTTCTCAAAGCAACGTGGTACACGGCGCGGCCTTCGGTCTCGTTGATTTTGGCGCCAGCAAACATGGCATCTCTCAACTGTTCGACACCGGCTTCCTTGGCCAACTCGAGCAACTGCGACTTGATCTCGTCGTTGATGATGTTCTTGGAGAAGTCAAACAAGATTTCGGAGCCGTCGTAATTGGAAAATGTCTCGGAGAAGTTGGCAAAGCGCAGCGGATTGGTGGCAAACTCATCCTTGACTTTCATCGTGCGGCCCACCTTCTCGTAGGTGGCCTCGAGCTTTTTCCAAGCGGGCAATTCCGAGGACAAGTTAAAGGTCGATTGGCTGGACATGGTCAAGTGCGTGGTGGCAAAGTCGACTGGGAGGAAAGGGGAGAGAATTGAGAGATAGCGTACCAACGGAAACTTGTTTCTGTTTTTTTTTCTATCTTTCTTTCGTTGGCCTGCTGCTATGAAACGGTGCAGGAAGAAGAAAAAAGAGGCTTGGTAGAGGGGGTTGTTTTTGGCATTGGGCCGGACCGTTGTCGGTCTATATATGCCGCGCTCCCTGAGAAATGCGCATATTGCCAAATCGCACGGGGATCAGCGAAGCGATTCCGCCCAGAGTCTCATATAGTTAAGCTGGAGAAAGAAGTAGACAAGAAAAAAAAACTGGTGCTCAGTACTTGAACATATAGAAACCGGGCCATGCGTAGGTCGCCGTCGCACTCTGACAACAATAAAATGAACCCGGTTCATGGGCATGTGCGGTCTTTTTATATGGAATAGTCGCACTTGTGTTTTTTTTTTTGAGGGTTGACGGTTTCAATTGGCAAATTTGCACTCTCTTTTCCACCGGGGTCCCGAGTCCCGTGTCCTGGTTCCTTTTTTCGCCGTCCCATTATGTCTTGATTTGTCTGGTTCAGGCCTGGCCAGAGTGTCCGCGCAACAGACACAGGTGCACGGGCGCATGCGCTTAGAAATAATTAGTAATGTGATTCCGGGAACAAGCCAGGACCAGAGGGCAGTTGGGCAGTTGTTGTTGCGGCTCGGCTGGGCAGACAAACTAGCAATTGGATTTGGATCGAGGGGTTGGTTATTTTTTCTTTTCTCTCCCGGTTCCGATTTCTTTGGGTCTATAGATCTTTTGGAATTTTCCAGTCTTGCATTCTTTTTGTGGCCCCCTTTTGCGGCGTTACTAGTTTTACTAGTTTTACTAGTCCTACTGGCTCTACTGGCCCCAGGCCCTGGTGCCATTCCGCTGGTGCTACTCAGGTCCACCAGCGTGAAGCCCGACTGAGAGTAAAATAAAAAGTAAGGGTGTCAGAAAACGAATGAAACGAAAAAAAAAATAACAAGGAAGAGAAATTCTACATCTACATCTATATCAACAAAAACACAAACACGCCCATATCTAAGACTAATGGAAAAAAAAGTGCCCATCGAAAAACGTGCCCACTCCACGAATGCCATTCTTCGAGCCACGCAGCGCATCCAGTACCAGTCTCCAATGCTCGCTGGCCCCTTCCCTAAGCGAGCACGCGCAGAGCTTTTGGTGCACGTGCCCCGACGCACCAGCACCAGCACCAGCATCAGAATCAGAATCAGAATCAGAATCAGAATCAGAATCAGCATCAGAATCAGCATCAGAATCAGCACCAGCACCAGCTTCAGTACCATATTCTCAACTCATCACTCCCTCTTCTGTGCACAGGCTGACCCATCCATCTACCGCAATGACGCTCCTCAACTCTAAATGGGCCGACGCGCACAACGCGGCCGCCCCGGCACAGCCGGTCACCGAAAAACCTGCGATGAGATTACCTTCGAAATGGGCCGACGCCCCGCCGCTGCAGAACAAAGCGCCTCCGCCGAATAACACACAGCTCCCGACCCCACCGTCGTCGGCTGGCAGCGCTGCGGGTGGTCCAGACAAGCAGCGGCGGCGGAGCGGCTCGCGACGCAAGTCCGACGCCCGTGGCGACCGTGTTTCAGCTGACCACAGGGCTGAGAGACACTACCCGCGCGGCAAGGTTCCTCACTCAGCCGCCGACGGCCCCGGGCACGACCGTGCGCCCGAGCACAAAAAGCCGTCCGTGAGATCTGGCCGGTCGTTGGCCAGCAGGCTCGGTGGCTTGCAGGTCTGCGACGACCAGCCGCGTGCCCGAGACGGCAAGCTGGGGCTAGGCTCTGCTGACGCCGAAAACGACGAGGACCGGCCTAGCGGCACGATGTCGGCGGCCGCGCGGGCGTTTGCCCTGCGACTAGGTGCGCCGGAACTGGAACCGGAGCCGCCGCGACAACAGGCTGCGAGGTCTACACGGAACACCGGCGGCGGCGGCCGCGGCGGCGCGTCAAGGTACCTCACACCGAAGCAGAAGCGAGCAATGGAAGAGCAAGAGAGACGCGCGAGCGTGGCGCGCGAGCAGGCGCTCAAGGAAGCCCGGATGAAGGCGGAGGTCCAGAGCATCTTTGAAAAGATGGGCGACAAGACCACGAGCTGGGCCGACCTCGAGGACGAGTCTGACTAGGCACAGCGCCAAGTACGCGTTTTTTTAATGACTATGTATATGAAATATGTATTATCGCACCCCGGCCGCACGGACAAACTGCGCGCGGTGCTTCCAGGACCCACGGCCATCGAAGTCCCTGAATGCGGCGGCTCGGTGGCTGGGAGAGAGGGAGCAGTGCGCCTGTGGGACTGCCGATGCTTCTTCGTAGGAAGAGCCATGTCATGGGCAATACGAACTGACGTTTCTTGTTTTGACGTGCCAGTATAATATGGGCACATAGGCACATAGGCACATGCGTCGGTGCCGCTAGGGCCCAGCGCCGCGTTCATTACCCGCATGCATTTATTGTTAGCCCCGGCCAATGTACGCTGTTCGGACGATCCCAACAGGAATGAATCTTGGTTCTGGTTGTGAATGTTTTTCTGCACGCGACTGAAGGAGCAACTGCTGATAGCCAAACTCCTTTGTCTGCGTTACTTCTGCCCTTACATGCTTTTTCTTTCCTTCTCTTTTCTGTTCTCGTCTTCTTTCTCTTTCCATTCTCTTTGTTCCTAGCTGGTTGTTCCACGCGGCCGTGCCGCGCGCTATGGACTTCTCACGTATCTTCTCCACGCAGTCTATCGCGAGTCCTGGTCTCATACATAAATTAGCCTGGCATTGCAGGCACTTCCCCACCACCACTTTTCTTCAAAGACCAAGGTTCCTCGCAAGAATAGAGAAAAGAGAAAAGACAAAAGAGAACAAAAGAACGCGTATTGCAAGCGCACTGCTCCTCACACATCTATATCTGCCCCTCACTCAATGCCGTTTCTCGTGCCCCGGGGAATTCGCCTCAGGTATCCCCAAACCATCAAGCGCAGGTGCCTGGGCGCAACATGCCTTGCTTTGCTCAGAAACTTCTCAGCCTATACCTGTCATCTACAATACAACACCCAGACTCACCAAAAAATCAT
Organism: Metschnikowia krissii; assembly: GCA_030561945.1. Taxonomy (NCBI): domain Eukaryota; kingdom Fungi; phylum Ascomycota; class Pichiomycetes; order Serinales; family Metschnikowiaceae; genus Metschnikowia; species Metschnikowia krissii. Next base: position 110,098 of record JAKTYP010000061.1, on the reverse strand, counting down.
CAGCAAGATCAGCGCCAACCCTGAATTACTAGGCTCTGCAATAATCACTGGAAACCAGACCACCTGGACAAAGAAACTCGCTCTATTGGCATCATCCCTCTGCGCGTGTGTGGGTCTATATTTGGCTGGTTTAACCTACCAGGTATACGCACTGGAATGTGCTCACTCAAAGCCGCGACTGTGCTTCGTTCCTTTGTGGATAGGCGTCAATTGGCCCCGCCAACGTCAGTTAGCCTTTCCACAATATCTCTTGTACATCGATCCCGCTCTGTCTGCTCTGCAAACAACTAAAGAAAGCCCCATGCCAACGGTTCGCCCTGAAGACGTCCAGCACCAAGTCTTGGATTGTCTTTTCCGCCTGCCTGTGGTGAGAGAGACATTCAAGCTACCAATCACAGTGAAGTCCGAAGCCTCCGACGCGTTTGAACTTTGGATAGAGCCGCGGCACGCCACGTTGCACGGGCTCTACTTTGAGATTGGCAAGTTAGCAAACGCACTTTCGTTCAACTGCAGCTGGCGCATCAAGCTGATTAAGTGGTCTTCAGACGTGAATGATTTTGTCTCTGGCTTGGCTTCAGACCTTGAAAAGCTTCCCACATCTGAAGCACAAAGAAATATACACGACAAGGGTAGTGGCAAGATTCATCAAGCCAATATGGATGTGCATCCAGACTCAAGGTCGCCAGACTGTCTGCTGGTTAAGACAAAAGATTACGATATCGCATTCAGGGGCACATTGCATGTAAGCGACCTTGCAAATGTCCATTCAGGGACTGTAACTTTTACTGGCTTTATTGACCACACTCATGCTGGACTCAGTGGAGGAGTGAAAGTAAAGACAATGATGTTGAAGGTTGACGAAAACGACATGCCTAGTGTTCTTTACAAGATTAAATAGACAGAACCAAAGTATCGCCCAGAAATGTAAATGTAGTTTCATATACATTCATGCGCGAAGCTGTAGAAAGAAAAGGTCAATTTTGGTGTTGAGGTCGCCTTAAAATGAAATACATGTTTCTATAGAATACGAAATTCTCTCTCACGAGAAAGAAAAAAATGACACACTCGAAAACCAATATTGTAAGAAAATGGAAAAATGGAAAAAATTTAGCCGATTGTTTCGTACCCTCTCCTCTGGGTCAATCTAAGTTGATATCTGAAATGCTTCTGGTATGGAACATTCAATTCAGACCAAATCTTGGAAAGCCCTCGTGCTGCCCCGCGTTTTTCTGCAAAGGCACTCGTCTTATCAGAAGAAAAAAAAAACACGCCGGAACTTCCTGCGGAAATCCCGTATGCCGAGGTTTTAAGTACTTGATCTGCCGCATCGTATTTAAACTTGAGTGTAATGTTCCAAAGAAAAACGGCAAAAGTTTCGGGTTCAGGTAAAAGACCGCATGATCACGAAGATGATATTTCAAAGAGAAAAAGGTCCGGTCTAGTGAACCACCACCGTGCCCTAAAGGCTTGCGAATCTTGTCGCAAGGGTAAGACGAAATGCTTCAAGACTTCGGCCATGGCTGTGAGATGTGTTCGCTGTACAAGCTCAAATCTCGTATGTCTGCTAGAGCTTGAGTATAAACGCTACAATCCCAATGTTGCCATTATTGATGGTGTTCCGGAGCATTTGGTAGACATACCTATAGACAATTCTTCTTTCCCTCCTCATTTCATACCAAAGCCCGACCAGATTCCACAACGCAGGGCTTCAGAAACTAATAGTGGCCAGAAACTTGATTTGATTTACCGTGGCGTATCAGACATATTGGCTATTTTAAATTCCCTGCTGAGAGCCACCGGCTCGTTGCCACTAGTGAACAGCGACGTAAGGCTCCTATTAGACGCCGCAAACTCTATGAAGCAAACTTCCGAAATCTCAGCACCCTCTGAATTGGTCGAATCATTCCCACAAAATCCTGGCCATTCGTACCCCAATGGAATCACACGACTCGGGTTCTCGAACTCTAGTATGTTACAATATCCCTCTCTCGATCAAGTGCTGCTTGAAAATGACTGTGGAGACATGAACGTACCTCAGCAAGGTAATCAAACTGACGTGGCAGTGTTCTCATCCTCATCGCAATGTTTTAAAATTTCCCCGCTAAATATCATCTCTAGCTCAATGAGCCATGTACCGCTGCCCATAGCAAACTTGCTCAACCTCTCATCAATTAAACACCGGACCGCAAATATTTCATACAAAACACAGTACGATTTAGTTTCATGCGGGACTCTTCCGGAAAATGAAGTGATTGCATTAATGGATGATTTTAGAAGCAACTATGGGCGTTGGGTACTGTTCCCAATACAGATCTCAACAAAAGTTCTTGTGGGCCATATCAGACAGAAATCATCCTTGCTACTCAGCACATGCTGCGCTTTGTCTTTGAGGTACCTGCTTAATGGGGAGCCAAGTCCCGGAGATATTGATTCTCATCGCAGGAAAAAAGATGCTTATAGAGCGGTGCTAAAACATCTCTTGCAGGACTTGAACAAATCATTGATCAAACATGCCGCATTTCAAAATTCTAATCAAATCGAAGAAGATATTGAGTTCTTCCAAGCAATGGTGATTTTGTCGATTTACGCTATCTCATTATCTTCCATCGCGTCCAACACAGTAGATCCTGAATCTCTTCTAGATGATGAAATAGAATTACGCCATTTGAACTTAGACCCATGGTATTTGTCTGGGCTTGCGCTCTCTACCTTCATTTCAAAGTCCACTTTCGGAAGTTTGTTCGAAAATTCACAAGAATCAAAGATGTCGATAACCTACCTCGCAATGTACGACGAGCAAACAACAGAACATTGTCTGTTGTTAACATTTCTTCGGATTTATAATCATTTGATTCTCATCCATTTGGTCAGTTGCGTTCTTAGTGGAAGAATGTGTATGGTTGATGAGATACGTTTGAATCAATGCATCTCTACCCTAAGTTTGCCAAGCGCTACCAATTTTGATGGCAGAATGGTGAGTGAAATCGGAGTTTTGCTTATCTCTTATAACTTTATTCAAATGAACTCAAGTCTAGACTTGAGGAAAGGTACTAGAGGTCTTGAAGCTAATCTACAATCAGTCAATGTCGACTTCCAAGCTTGGCATGAGCAATGGGACTACTTATTTGAGCAGCCTGTTCTTCATTTCGGTGAATTCTGTTTTAATTTTTGTGACCTACAAATAGTATACAACTACGTATACTACAAATCACAAGCGCATTCCGCAGATGGGATGTACACAAAGTATGAAGGTAAAGAATTTTGTAAATCGCAGAATTTGAAGAAGTTATTAGGGCATGCCTCAGACAAAAATTTGTCTAAAATTCTTTTTCGCTCTTTTACTCTCACGCACTTTGTTACTAAAGTAGATAACGACTCTTATTTTGCATACCTATCGGATCAGATTCATTTTTTCTTTTTCTATGGTGCAATGTCATTGGTCACAACTTTGAAATTCCTAAGCGATGAGAACAGACTTGCGATGCTCAAAGAACTTCCAACGGAGAGTGGAGAAGAGCAAACGATTGAAACCATATTGGAAACTGTTGAGTTGCTCACACGAAAGTTTGAAATCATTGCTCAAGGGAATTCAAATGACATTATTACAAAATATAAAAATGGCATTACTGATTGTATGAAGCAGTTTTTCCCACTGTTTAGGATATCACAAATCACATCAAATGACCCTTGAAATTGCCTTCCATATAATCTATATGAACAAATGCTCTTTCCACCATGGGTAATGTTTCAATCGCATATTGGAGCGCCTCTGCAATGTCATGGGCATCTTTGAAGCTGACATCAAAGTTTTCTGTGTCGAACACAAGGTCGATTTCGACATGTAATTTGTCCCCCGCGTGGTATGCTTTTAAGGCTGTTATTTGCTTGATGCACTCTGCAAAGCGAAAAGCAAGATACAAAATTACCTTGATGTCTTCTGGATCAGCCACTGCACCAGTTAATTTATCGATATGTTCGAAAGCAGTTTGGCTCCATATGATTATGATGTACAATGAGAGTAACAATGCCCCGAGGGGATCTAACCACCATATTCCAAGGAAGTTGCCTGCTGCAGGTACAATTAATGAAACGGTATTGAATACGATGTCTGTGACCGCATCCTGTGCCAACGCTTGTACTGAGCTAGACTCACTCAAGAAGCACCACCACCAACAACCCACCTTGGCGATGATGGTGACAAGCATAATTGAAATGGCATCCCAACCAATTCGAGCTGGCAGTTTGTCTGCGGACTTATCGAGAACCAATTTCTTGAAGGACTCGAGACCAACTTGAAAAAAGGAAATGATGATAATCACTGAAAAAATCAAAATACCAAGAGGCTCAAGCTTAGTACGGCCAATAGGATACGCGATCTGTATCCGCCAGCTTTTTGAATTAGAGAGTCTGTTTGCAACATAGATAATGAAGGTGGATAGGAAATCAAGGATAGAGTCAACTAACGATGCAATCACTGAAAGCGAATTCGTGAGAAGTGATATGACAATTTTTCCGAGCATCAAAAGAAAATTGATGAAGAAGTTCACCATAATAGCCAAAAGCACTTGTGATGAAGATTCCTCTTCATCAACACCCAAAAATTGGCCGCCTTCACAAATATTGCCCGGTGCTTGATTAATGCGAGACTTTGAGTTTGCTTTTGCCATTCCAGACTCTTCCTGGATTTCTTCTTCTTCGAGAACTCCTAACATGTCCTCACTATTCCCTTGGGAATTAGTGTAAGTGTTTAACATGTTCAAGTGAATTTTCCCATGATCCAAAAAGTGGTCAATTTCCTTATAACGTTGGATAAGACCATTTTGAGCCTCGAAAAACCTGCGGACTCTTTTGTTTTTGATCCGTGCTGGATTATCTTGAATATATTCCAGCCAGTTAGCCACGTAATCGCAATTTCCTATCAACCTCTCTGGTCTGAGTAAGCTCAAAATACTGAACCGAGTGTGCGGATCATCCAAATCTTTGAGAAGTTCACAGTCCTGGGTGCTATAATCTATATTAAGATTGCTGCCTGAGGCTGAAACATCAAGACTGGAATATGGATTCAGGACGCTGAATTGTGAGCCAAATATTTTTTGTAAAAGAGGGGTTTGCTGATTTTGCGAATTATTTAACAGCTGGTGGTGGCTTTTTTGCAAGTCGAAAACAGAAACTGACGAACGACGGATACGTACTGGCAGCTCTTGGCGGTGTGATGTAGATATTTCTGGGTCCCTGGATGATCTGCCCACACTACCTTGTTGCAGTATAAGAGGCATAGTGTCAGCTCTCGCCTGTCCCGTATAATCTCTGTCTCTCACAGAGAGTCTCGTTTGCGATTTCGAACGAGCCATATGGGAGCGTTATATAATGGACAATATTGTACAATAAGATGAAATGAATATATTAGGTGGATGCAAGAATCGAATAAATAGGAGCACGGATAGAGTAGCACACGATTTTGCACTTATTGATTCCACATCAATGGTTCAGGTAAAGTGAACCAAAGTTCTAGATAAAGTAGTTGACAAGGGCTAGGCCTACGAAGGGTGGGTTCTCTCGACGAAAAGTGATTACCGTATTCTGCATGCGGGGAAGGTATCGATAATTAAGCGATGCTGCTAAGAAACACAGCAGATATGCACAATAGTCGTTTACAATCCTTCAAATCAATATGGCTGATGAGGTATTTCGAAAAGCCTTTTAATAACGTAAGACACCAAGTCTTTTTAACTTTGCTAGTTCACGCTGAAGTGTCGGGGGCAGAAGTGGTAATAAATGCGAGTGACCCGTCCCACAACATAGCAACTGAGTGATCGGATATCGATATACAAGTGACAGAAATTGTAGTCACTTGAACAAGACACGGTTTTCATAGTCGAAACCTCTACATCGAGCACTCACATATTATCCCACCATTTATAGGGCCTGTTCATTTGATTCATCATCTGAATCTGATTTTAGCATGCATGAAAGCATCACGTTGGTAACCACCACCCACGTCCCTTAATAACACCCTGTATATAGTGGGGGGGGTTCCCATTGGCGCACGTGATACCCTCGCTCGTCCTCGGTCGCAGTTACCCGACCGAGTCGCATTCTGTCTGCTACTTATTCAACGAAAAAATTGCCCCCAAGTCAATTACGTTTAATTACAACAATTTATTTCTTTGGAGTGGAAGATTTTTACTCAAGCAAATAGTTAAGGGCTAGCATTCTTCCCCGGAGAAATAAGTCTGTGATACCTGACGCTTGTAGCTTGAAATTCATGGATGAAATGGTATGTTTGCCGGGTATCTATTGAAAACGCAGCTCATATGATGATTGTTTTCACAAACAAATTGTCCGGTGACCCCTGAGCCTTGTACAAACATGCATCACCATCTGATTTCAATGCTGCGTTGCCAAAACACCGTTCCTCGTGAGGCACTCACTAACAGAACCCAGCTGAATTCGTTCAACTTTTCTCTGTATCTCTTTTTTCGGAAGGTTATGGTTTCTGGAGAAACCATTTTTTTCTAAAGGCGAGTATACTGCTGTGATGTTACTATGATGAAAAAACTTATATTCAGTTCTGCTTCTGAACCAAAAAATTCTGAAGATAACCCATTACCAAAAGCTTACTTTTCTGACGTTTCATCTCACGGCAGTATCCTCACCTACGGACAATGGTTTTCTTTGATGCCCCTTTTTCTTGCACTCTATATTCTTTTTCTTCTTACTCTACATGTTTGTAAATGTTGTTTGTCTTTTTTTTTTTTACTTTACTGCTTGAGCGGCAAGCACTGGGATACCCTAACGGAGGGCGAAAATGACGACCTTCCCGTCGATGCCAGAAGTCGAGATCTTGCCTCCGTCGTACCATCTCAAACTCCTAATGGTGTTCTGGTGGGTGGTGCTCAACGCTTTGCCTGATCCCAGCAGGTGAGGCTTGTTGGCTCTTCCCTTGAGGTCCATCTCTTTGAACATGTTGAGGGCTTGGTGGCTGGAGATTTCGGCGTCCTCGTCGACGTGGGTCGGGGTGTCGTGTATCAAGTCCTTTTGTTTTTCCACAACAAAGACTTCCTTCCAGCCTGCCTCGTCGCCCTGGAACACTATCAAGTTACAGTTGTGGCCGCCAACAATGATCGAGTCACCTAAGAAAAGCATTGACTTAAACGGCAAGTAGCTTGTCTTGACCGTGACAAAAGATGAAGGAGGGAGGCCTTCACCTTGTGGGTACACCACGGAGATAGTGCCATCGTGGCTTACATACGCCAAGGAGTTGCCGGCACCATCGCCGTTGAACGCCACATCGTGGATCCATGAACCTGTGGCGTTAGTGTAGTCGCCTACCAACGTCTGGAAAGGCAATTTGGAGCCCCAAACCGATGGCTCTGGCTTTTCGTCAAGGCCTTTAATAAAAGCAGAGAACACGCGCACATGGCCATCGGTCGAGCCAGATGCCAATAGCACGTTATTGGGGTGCCACGACAAGCTGGTGATAGTGGATTTCAATGGCTTCTTCAAGTGCTTCGACACCCACCAGTCGTTCTCTTGCTCGTAGTAGCATACGGCAATGACGCGATCTGCGGATCCGACAGCAAACTTGTCTCCATTGGGCGACCACCGGCACACGGTGGCTGCCCTGTTGATCCTCAAAAGCACCAATGTAGGTTTGTAATCGCCCGCCGGGTTCTGCTCCCAGACCAACGCGTTTCGGTCTTGGGAGCACGTCAAAATCCGCGAGCCGTCGGGTGAGATGTCCACGGACGTGACGGTTTTGTCGTGTCCTTTCAACGTAGTAATGAGGTGCGGTTTTTGTGGCGAGTTAGCCGCCGTCCGATACAATTCAACGGTGTTATCCTTTGTTACAGCCAAGAGAGAGAAGTCTGGGGAGAAACAGTGGTCCTTAATAGGCTTGTGGCCCAATTGGTAGACGAGCGGCGACGACATGGGAAGAGTCTTTCTGTTTTCCTTGCTTGGTTTTTTTTTTTAGTTTCTTGGTTAAAAACTGTGTCACAGGAGTTCGCTCTACTGTGAAGTTGGGTGGTTGTTAAGGAGAGGAAGGCGTGAGCAAGTACTTCAATTTGAGGCGGAGGCAAGGTACCCTCGTGCACCCGTGCACCACCTGTTACTGTCGGGCCCAATGTAACATGTACGTGAGTGCCAACAGCCCGATACATTTTCGTGAGTTTAGATTTGGATACATAGTTTAGGTAAGCCGAAGGTGATACATATTCCGGGTGGGCCTTTATGTGTCATACTGTATGGGTAGTTCTTTATGGGTGGTATTTGATGAGTAGTTCTTTATGGGTTGCCCGCTCTAGGTAATGCCTTACAGATGGTCAATTCTGGTGGATCAATTCTGGTGGATCAATTCTGGTGGAGTCACTTTTCTGCAAAGCTACAGATCGACAGAACTTAGAGAGTCAGGATACTAGCATCATCCGCCTTTAACCCGTCGGAGTAGATGCCGTGGCGCCGCTTCTCTGCAAGGAAACGCTTGACCCTGTCCCACGTCTTCTGGACACGTTCATTTTTGATGCTGGAGATTCTGCCATCGGCCTTCAGAACAATGTAGGCCAACATGTTCGCGGTTTCTCTGTCAAACAAGACGCGCAGCCACAAGAAGACCACAACCATCATCATTTGGTACCCAGCGGTAGATTTAAAAAGTAAGGTGCGTATGAGTAAGTACACGACAAGAGTCAACTCGTCAAAGGCAATTATGGAGGCCAAGAAGTCAGACTGCTTGAGCACTGCGTGCACCTTTTTGTTAACCGACAACTGGAGCACCGAGATGAGAAACGTGGGGATGATCTTGAGCACAGACTTGGCGGTAAAGCACCACACTAACGCCGTCACGAGATACTGGAAGTTTTGCTGGGCCAACAAGGTGGAGAACGGAGGGAGATACCGCAAGCCGTACTTCTTCCACACGGTTGCGGCAAGCGCCATCAGTGCGCCTAGGAGCGAGAGCCGGTAACTAATGGAATTGATGTACCACGTGTCCGGCAACCAGAGCACCAGCCATATGAACGTCACGCCTCCGAAGGCAACTGACATCACGTGGCCCGCAACCCACACAGCGTACTTCAGCTTCGACGGCCCGGGCTGCTTCTTCACCAATTTACGCTTACGGTACTTGCGATCCACAGTCTCATTTGTGGGGGTGTTGCTTATAGATTTCTCGGCCGTATGTTTTTCACCTATGGGCGCATTGTCCTCGTGGTCAGAGACCGGGCCATTTGTTTGTGGCAACCCGGTACTAGTGTGCGAAGACATGGTTGGCGTGATGAAGAAGGAACGAGATTCTTGGTTGTTGGATTTCTTATTTTGTTTTTGTCTGTTGACCAAAGTATTGTGAAGTTTTGTTACTTTGAGAGACAGTAGTCCAAAGGTAGTACACCAGCAAGGCAGGTGGGGTGGAGGAGCAGGAGGAGGTAGATATTAGGAGCAAGAGACTGTTGGTAAAGCTTTAGCGAAATGCGCCTAGTGGCTCAGATGGTGCATCGCCCGTACATCCGAAATCACGAACTGGATGCGCAACAAGGTACCGTACGCGCGACTAGGAACAAGCAATGTATATTTATGTATATATATATGTCTAGGATGTGCTACCTAGTTTTTGGCGTTGGATAGCCAGAAAGTCTCAGCACATTAGATCTGACGAAGCTGGGTGTAATCAGTGTGAAAGTTGGAGAGATGCTGTGTCTTGGTGTCAAACATGATCTTAGGGCGGGGTTTACGTTTGTTGGCGTATTTCTCAGTCTTTGTTGTCGTTGTTGGGGGAATGATGTTTTATTAGATCTTGTAAAAAGTCCCAGGGGGTTTCAGAGCAATATAGAAGAGAAGATTTCATTGATTCCCACACGTTATCGCTCATTCTTATAGATTAGCATGTATCGATTGACACGTGTGGCTCGTGCGTCTTTCCCAGAACAGCCATGTTTAAAAGAACGAACAACCCCAGAGCCACGCAGAATAGAGCACCAGAATTCTGAATCGGCGATTTTCAAGGATGCAACGGCGACTCTTGCTAGCAGCACATCGCAGAAAATGTATTTGCATGCGCCGTTTGAACATCTCACCTGTCCGCTGATATGACCATCCTGCATGAACACAGGAATACGCGTAGCGCGCTTTCGCCAATCTTCAGCCAGGCGCACCAGGACCCAGTCGCTGGTACGTACGCGTCCCTCTAGATCACAACCCCTCTTTAATTTTTTTCTAGACACACAAACACACATATACATAAAACCGTCTCCTATTTCTTTCGTGTGTGATTATGAGTAGCGGTATTCTAGCCGCCGACTTTGCCACGCAGCCAGGGCTCGCGCCGCTCGAGCGCGAGGTACTAGCCCAGTACCAAGCACTAGCCACGAAATTATGGAGGCTCGCGGACGAAATCAAAAGGATTCATCTGAATGACATCGACCGTGCCCTGACAGCCGGCATTACTGGACAAGCACATAGCCTTCTACAAAACATGCGCGGGTTGGAACGCAAAATCGGCCTCGTGTACACGCAGTTCCGCACGGCAGTGTATGCTTTGCAGATACAGAGCGAGGAAACAAACACCGACTCTGAAAGCGGGTATCGCCAGCGGATACTCGATTCCGAGCGTAGAGTCGACGCAGGTCACCGAGTGCGCCAACTTGAGAGCGAAGACGAGGGCACCATGGTCACGGAACTCTGAACAGAGCACTCACTAGCATCGCCCAGCTGCTCGCCACGACAGTGTCATAGTATAAGACAGGACATAAATTGCTCGGCGATCAGCTAGCTCAATTCTGAGAAACGGGGGGGGGGTAGAAGAGTGAAGTGGGGTATAGGGTGGACGAAGAGAAAGAAAGATGAAAAAGATGAACCCGGAATATAAATACCATATGACAGTGAAAACGAAAAAAAAGGGATCGAATAGGACAAAAGAGATACATTAGGGATAAAAAATTAAAAGAATCTCGAAAATGTGGGACCATCCACGCCAAGACTGGCGTTGGCCGACTTCTTGGTTGGTTGGTTGGTTGCTCAATTGGAGGTACCTATAATTTGGTGAGCACCGTCATACATTATACGCTTCGCACGCGGTCTCGCAGCCAACGGCATTTCCCTCTCCTCATTGCCTGTGTTTGAAAGTGACTCTTAACTTGAAATTCCACACATACACTGGCTGCTCAACATCACACTGCATGTGCCTTGGATCACCAAACGAAAAATCCCAGAAGATGGTTGACACCTGATCCCGGAAGATCAGCCCACTTTAGCCTTGTCCCCCCTTCTCACGCGCCCCTCACGTGACCCCCGGCGTGGTGCGAAAACCCTTACAGTGTCCTGCGTGTTCTCTCTCTGGAATGCAGGGGCTTCCCGTCGACGAATTTCGGTAACTTGGGGAAAACAGAGGGTGTTCCCACACCAGTCACTCCCGGAAAATGGATGGCTATCCTGGTATCCGAAACCACGTTGAGCAATACCCATATCAGACGAAGAAGACAGTCCTGCACGCAAAACGGCCTCCTGTTCCCTTTCCCGTGCTAGTTTAGCTTTGAGGCGTCGGAGTCAGGCACACGACTCCGCGGAGTCAGCACTGTTAAGCCTAATTTCGCACCCAATATACCCACCGGCCATATAAAAGCATGGCATCTCGCACGCCGACGTCACATGAATTCGCTGCAGACACCCCGCATTTTTCTTGCTACATCTCCCATCATGTCTTACGACTCTTACTCGACCCCATTGTCCTCGAGGTACGCCTCTGAAGAAATGTCGCTGATTTTCTCCTTGCGCAACAGATTCTCCACGTGGAGAAAGTTGTGGTTGAACTTGGCCAAAGCCGAGAAGAAGGTCGGCCTTTCCATTATCACAGATGAGGCCATTGCCGAGATGGAGAAGCACTTAGAAATCACTGACGAAGAAATTGCCGCGGCATCCGTCGAGGAGGCCAAGGTCAGACATGACGTCATGGCCCACGTGCACGTGTTTGGAGAGACATGCCCTGCTGCCGCAGGCATCATCCACTTGGGCGCCACGTCCTGTTTTGTCACCGACAACGCAGACTTGATCTTTTTGCGCGACGCCTACGACGTATTGATCCCAAAGTTAGTGAATGTCATTGATAGATTGTCCAAGTTCGCCCTTCAGTACAAGGACTTGCCAGTCTTGGGCTGGACCCACTTTCAGCCTGCACAGTTGACCACCGTAGGAAAGAGAGCCACTTTGTGGATCCAGGAGTTGTTGTGGGACTTGAGAAACATGGTTAGAGCTAGAAACGATTTGGGCTTGCGTGGTGTCAAGGGCACCACTGGTACACAGGGTTCGTTCTTGTCTCTCTTCCACGGTGACCACGACAAAGTCGAGGAGTTGGACCAGACCGTCGTCAACTTGCTTGGTTTTGAGCATGTGTACCCAGTCACCGGTCAGACCTACTCGAGAAAGATCGACATTGACGTGTTGAGTCCATTGGCATCCTTGGGTGCAACCACACACAAGTTCGCCACCGACGTCCGTTTATTGGCGAATTTGAAGGAGGTTGAAGAGCCTTTCGAGAAATCTCAGATTGGCTCTTCTGCTATGGCTTACAAGAGAAACCCAATGAGATGCGAGAGAGTGTGCTCCTTGTCCAGACACTTGGGTGGATTATTGAACGACGCCATCCAGACCGCATCCGTGCAATGGTTCGAGAGGACCTTGGATGACTCTGCAATCAGAAGAATCTCGCTCCCATCTGCATTCTTGACCGCTGACATCTTGTTGTCAACAATGATCAACATCACCTCGGGTTTGGTTGTTTACCCCAAGGTCATCGAAAGGAGAATCAACGCTGAGTTGCCATTCATGGCCACTGAAAATATTATCATGGCTATGGTGGAGAAGGGCGGATCTAGACAAGACTGCCACGAGGAAATCAGAGTGTTATCACACCAGGCATCCGCAGTCGTCAAGCAAGAAGGTGGCGATAACGACTTGATTGAGAGGGTAAAGAACACTGAGTACTTCAAGCCTATCTGGGGTGAATTGGACTCGCTTTTGGACCCAAGCACGTTTGTCGGAAGAGCTCCTCAGCAAACAGAGAAATTTGTGGCCAAGGATGTCGCTGAGGCGTTGGCTCCATTCAAGGAAATGATCACCTCGGAGAACGTCTCCTTGAGCGTTTAAACCGGAGAGGCTACCGCTGTTTAGCTACGAAAATACGAACAATGGATGAGATTTACGAAATCAAAATGGACATTAGTAGTGCATGCATTATGACCAGTGGGTCGAGATATATTGTCCGTACAGCCGGCCGTGTTGCGTGTCATTAATTAATCAATCATAACTTTCACAAAGTTGTGCACTGTGCTGCGGTTGTTCCATGGCATTTAAGCCATTGTATTTCAAGGGCGCCCTGGCCAACAGCCGTCGCGCAAGGGCAAATGCAGTGGCGTCTATCCAACGGAAAACGGAAAGTACTCGTAACATAACCCCAGTAAAAAAATTAAACAATCAAACAAGTCATACTCTTTGTGAATGGGCGCGTTGATGGCGTGCTTATTTGAAACTGGAGGCCGAGGACATCGACGAGTAGCCGGACGACACACTGTTGTTGAGGGTGGATGACGTGGATGAGCGCGACTGTGGCGTTGAAGATGCCGGCGAGCTATCGCTATTTTCATGCTCCTCTGTTTTGTCGATGAAATATTTGTGGAGCTTCTCGGTGATGTGGTTGGGGACCTGCTCAGTACAAGCGTCGTGGCATCCCGCACTCTGCCACAAGAGCAGGCGTACCATATCCAATACAGGCTCCGGGTCAAAAGTGGTGCATATGTGTCTGTCTGGCCGGGCCAGGATATTGATGATTCCATTGATGAGATCGCGCTCAAACGCCCGCGCGTCGACGTACAACAGCATCTGCGTATCGGTAGGCACGAAGTAGAGTTTCATGTCAACTTTGTACCGGGGCCGAGCAATCACTTTCTTGATGAAGAGATTGGACGGCAGCTGGCACAGCTCCCCCAAAGAAGTTACCATGTCCTCAATGAACTCGCCATCGTCGATCAAGACGGGGTCGCCCATCTTTGCGGTCTCGAGCTTCACGAGTGCCGAAGCCTCAGTATTGGAAGCCGCACACTTGGTCACCCGGACGAGCGAGTAGTTGTATACGTGGAACGACGACGAAACTGCGGTGTCCAAGTTGTTGAAAGTACGCACCAACTCCTTCGGATCGTCCCGCACCGACAGCCCCAGACCGGTTGTGGACTTGTCATACGTGAGGGACTTGAGCACTTTCAGAGGCACGCCGGCCAAATCGACGAGATTGCTATCGATAAGGCGCAACGTTTTGCTGTTGATCGTACCCGTCTGTAGAAGCTCGAGCGGGAGACCCAGACCAGACGTATCCACAGTTCTCGTAGCCAAAGACCCCGCCTTGGCGCGTGCCCGCCGCGAGGCAAGCATTTCGTGCGCCATGTTCTGCCCCTGGAGTGTACACCGCGCAGAATCAGCCACCACTTGGTAGAGCTGCTTGCTTTGGGAGGACAATGGCATAAGCTGGTAGTAAATCTCGTAGAGCGATGGCGCGGCGACCAAGCGCACACGGAGGCCTGCCTCGAGCAGTTTACGGTGAAGCTTCAGCCCGCAGTTTGCGGCGGTGGGCGTGCGCTTTGGCGTCAGTTTTCGCCGCAACGCAATGTCCAAGAGTTTGTGGTTTTTGAGAAGCGAGGGGTGTATGCACGAGCGGAAGAGCTTGTCGATGCGATGGCTCGACGTGTTCACCTCCAACCTGGGCTCCTTGTTCACGTGGGACGTAAACCCCGCGCCGTCGTCCGAGCTATCGGAGCTGTATTCGGGTGAGCTGCCGCCGTTTAAGAGCGTTTTGATTGTGGGCATGTGTGGCAGCATGATAAGCAAGGCGTAGATACCGTACAAGAGACAAGCGTGTGAGTGGGAGCGTTCGTACCCTGTTGCTTATACTAATAGCTATTTGTACAGCCACAATTCCATGTGCGACCGGCTGGGAAATAGGCGCGTGGGAGTACCCTGGGTTTTAAGCAACGAGCAATGAAAAGCACTGGGGATGAAGAAACCGTTATTTTTTTGGCGGTGCTCACCGTGCGGTCTGGCTCTGGTGTTGGCTAGGTGGGGTTTGCTTTGGTGCCCTGTGTTTTCCGTAACTTCAATAGATATATATATATAGATCTATATCTATATCTATATCTATAAATGAATAGATATCTGTATGGGTATGTATATGAATGTGCTTTTTTTATGGTTGCCAAGATGGTTGGGGCAAGAAGAGAGGGGATATATATGTGAGGACCAGAGCGCGAGCGGGCGAAAAACGCAGCGCTGCGAATCCAAAATTGGAAGCATAATCTGGTCTGTAGGATAGAGCACTGTGATGTATGGGAGCTATCCGGACAAAACCTAAACTAGCCTGGACAAGCAACGATGGACTGATGCAAACCCGCTGCACGCTTAGCGGCGCGTGCATTAGGACTGACAGATATGTGCAGGCACTGGAGAAGAGAGAGCGAAAAACAATTAAAAAAATAATAATTGATGGTATGTGATTATCACGGGGACGATCAATGGTAGCAGGGCCGGGTAAGGTTGGAGTTTTATCTGCATCCGTGCTCCAGGTTGAAAAGCAAGGGGAAAAAAGGAGCAAAATAGCATGAAAAAAAAAAAACATGATCTATGTGCGTATGAACGAGCAGACAAGTGCTCAAGAAAGAAACGGCCTGGACTAGCAGCGGGACGTTGCGCGCAAATCTGGCCTTCTCTGCAGGCTATAAAATTGGTAAAGGACGAATGTCTCAAATCCCCACGTGTGAAAAAAACACCGCACGGTCAGAGGATTCGGTTCAAGCCACACGACCCGCTTAATTTTGGTAATCGCTTTTAAACGCACCCATTTATATGCGCGTCCAACTTCGATGTGTGGCGTGTAGGCATCCGGTCCGTTTTCAATGTCTCACATAGGAGGTACTGCACCGGAATATCAGGGCCAAGTCCCATGTGCAGGATACATATCGTGCAAGATAACCTCGTCCTAACGAGGGACCACCAATATGGGGTACCAGGTGCTTTTAATCGGTGGATCTTTATCAAACTTCCACGCCAGTTGCAGAAATTCAGGAGCTTTGAAACACCCAACACCACAATTCTTTCCGAAATCGCTCGCCCTGGGCACACGGCCGTTTGCATTTTGGGGGCTCGCCTCGAGCTCGGTACATGCACGCCCTGTGCTCGGGCTATACATAAGACCCCTCTGCATGCACCGCGACGCCGGTCTGATGCACAGGGCATAGTATTCTACGTGCCACAGGCATCATGAAATTCTAAGGTCTTGCTTTTTAGGTCTATTGATTGGTACCAAGCGTGTTCCGCCGCCCTAAAACCTTAAGCATACACCAATTTTGAAGCCCCTCAGAGAAGTTAATCTTGGAAATTAAGCGGTTGCATTTTTACAACGTTATCTCCTATATTTTTCTTTTTTTCGTTTTTTTTTATGGGACTTTGATGAGGCTTCGAGGGGGCCTCTCCTTCGTATAAGTACCCGAAACACTTCGCTATTCGCACATTGGTCCACAGGTGTCTCAGAGTGACGTGACACTGTATCGAACAAGGGAAGGCCTTCTCGGCAACCCATGTTGAAAAGAAAAGCAGGGTTCAATCGACGCTTTGCCATAGCAAAGCCGGTGTTTGGGCTCGGAAACTATATCATCGCGAACCGTGAATCTTGCCTCTAGCGCAGCACGTACCTAGGAGCACACTTGATGTGTTCACATGGGTTGTTATTGGATGTATAAACCCATTATATAAGGGACCTCCATCACCCAGTCTAACAGAATGTCACACATAGATCTGAATAGTCGCTCAAAAGACCGAGGCTTGCAACAAGGGCGCACTATTTCCACCACTCTTATCCATATGATTGGGCCTGCCTCCATGTTATATGAAAATGGTCTTGTATGAAACCGTGCCGTAGACTGTGCATAGAGCCGTGTCATGGCAGGTGCGATTATTACTTTCCAATATCACTCCGCGGTCGCAAGGTATATGCAACACCCGTTAATTCCAACAATTTATCATTCGAAGTTCATTTGTAGATAACTCAATCCATGTCCGAGATTATCTTTGAAACAAATATCGCGGGCACACTATGCACCAGCACATCCCTCGTCATCATTGATCGGGTTTGCCACGATAGTTTATCCCACATGCAATAATCAGCTCGGACGAATTTCTTTCTATTTCCAAAAAAAAAAAAAGGGTTGTGTCTCCGATGGAAGCTGGCCATACCATAATGATCGCTGTGATGGCGTGGCGTGGTGTTGCTGACGGGTCATTGCACAATCATATCTAAAGACACATTCACATCCGAAGCGCACCTGTGAAGTCAGCCTTCTTTGCTTAAAATTTCACCTCTCTCACCAGTAGTCAATTTGCTTCGGCCGTCTGATATGACCGAGGCCAATTTGTGAGCGAGGCTGTCTCCAACGTTGTATTTACTGTAGAACCAACCATTTACGGTCTGAGCAAACGAAGTTACCGGGAAGTGTTCATGGTGGCTCTAAGAGCAACCTGTTTATATGGATATATATGTTAAGTGCTTGCATAATGAATTAGGCCCAAAGCAGAGGGAATCACGACTAGAAAAAAAGAAGCCAGATGCGACAGTTGAACAACGACGCGGCTTTCTTCAAGTTTGGGCTACGGAGACCCCGGACTTCTGCCTTTAAACATGAATCAGCATGCTTTCGGCAAAGGGAATAAGATTATAAAAAGCGTCCATTCATAGGATCTCGCCTATGGACACAAGTCCCTGTGGCGTCTGCGCCAAACCTGAGCACCACGGGTTCCGGAAATAACTCGACCGCACAGCCGGATTAAAAGGCCTATTTTGTTTCTTGAAAAAACTCATAAATAGCATGTTTGAGGCGGACGGCGCGGGCTTTTCGCCCGCAACCTGGTGGTTCCGTCCATTAAAAATTGGAGCCCTGATTAATGTCGCGGTCGCGCACCCCCAACTCGCCATTAAAGAAGTTGTCCTCGCCGCCCTTCTCATTCTTGCGCCAGAACGTCCATCCGCTCTCGTGGCCCCTGGACTTTCTACGCTTCAAAATGAACAACAATGCGGCAAGGCCGATCAAGATTGCGCCGCCCACACCCACAACCACGCCAACGACAATCTTGTTGGTGCTGCTGAGTCCACTAGACGAGCTCGAAGAGTTGTTCAGGGATGACGAGGGCTCGGAGCTAGACTGGGTCACGATCGACGTCTGCGTCACCACAACCGTGCTACCGTTAATCACGGAGCTAAACACCTGCGTTGTTTCTGTTACTGAGGCACTGCTGCTTGTGGTGGAGCTGGAGCTGGTATCGGTGGCATCTGTGCTGGTGGCGCCTGTGTTGGTTGATGACAGCGTGGTGGACGGTGCAACGTCGCTGGTAAGAATAGAGCGCTCGCTGGCGCTCAGTGTTAGAGATGATGTGGTTGTTGCTGCGCTTGTAAGCGTGCTTTCTACGGTGGTTGACGAAGAAGCGGCGGGGCTGACTTCGAGGACCGAGCTCGACGACAGTTGTATGGCCTGTGGTGTGGTAGTGGACAACAGTGTAGAGGACAGTGATGATGAGGACAGTGAGGAGGAAAAGGAGGAGGTGCTTAAGGCAGCAGTGTCTGTAGTCTGAGTGTCTGTGGTGGCAATGTCTATAGATGGAGAGTCTGTCACGGCAGTCTCTGACGCCGCAGTCTCTGTAGTTCCAGAGTTTGTCGTAGCAGTAGTTGCAGTGGTAGCAGTGGTAGCAGTGGTAGCGGAAGTAACTTCATTCGACAGAATAGCAGAAGACAGTGTCGGGACTGTGGCAGGAGAGCTTGTGGCTGCCAGCGAGTTGTCGTCTCTGCGCATCAAAACGTGCTGGAGAGCCGGGGCAAGCTGTGACTGCGCTGCTTGTGTAAGCACGGTCGAGTTGCTGAGAGGCAGGTTCATGCGGAGGTATATGCTTTGGGCAGGGGGGCCGGAGAAGAGAAGGAGTGTGGCAAAAAGCGCCGCCGCCGTGACAAGCACAAATACAGGCGCGGCCATTGCTTGGATTGGCCCTCTGTATCTAGCGAGTGTGATGCTGCAATTGCAGGTACCGCTGTGACGAAGCGGGTATGAATCTAGGGGGTCCAAGCGAAAAGAACGAGCGTGGATGAAGGGACACGGATCGAGAGTGACAGCGGCTGCAAGCAGGAGTCTGGAGGGGGTATATTTATGTGAGTGCTTGGTACGTATGTGTATTTGGCAGACGCTCGTGTTGTAGAGGTCAGTTTTGTATTATTATTGTAGCCAGAACGTAGAGCGGTAGATGGTGCTATATGATATGGTGTGATGTTTTATGAAGTTGTACGAAGACGTTTTTTTTTTAAGGCCAGGCCGCAGGACGAGGTTTAGAGAGCGCGATTTTGTATGATGGGAGTATGCGGGCGCGGGCGCTTAGGGCCTCTTTTTTTTTTTTTTTTCTTCTTCACCTTCCTCCACGGGCCTGGCTACAGGCAAGAGCAGGATGAAACTTCCTTCTGAGGCAGAAACGAAAAAATATAAATATAGCCATACAAGAAGACAACAAAGAATAAAATAAAGCAAAATGAAGCAAAATGAAATAAAGCAGAAAAAAAGAAGACAACATAAAAGAAGACAAAATACAAATGAAATGAAGTGCAAATAAAGAAAAATTTAAAAAAGGGGCCGCGACCAATTCCAGGTATGAGGCTGTGATAAAAATAGGCCGGTCGAGAACAGTGGCCCCGGGCCACGGCACCCCTGTGTGGGCGGGTCGTGGCGGCGGAAACAGGGTCCCCAGGCCCCAGAGCCGGTTTCAAAAGCGCATTGGCGGCCCTGGGCGCGGGGCCTTGCTTGTGAAGCACATAAGATTGTCCGGCTCCAATGGCGCGGCCGGGGACTCGCCGAGCCGAATGCCAATGGCACAGCGCTGCCAAAACAGGTTGCAGGATGCACCCAGCACCGGGCCACGGCACCCCTCCGTGGGGCGTGGCCCGGGGCACGCTATTGTATATCTTTGGTGTTTTTTGTCCCATGAGTATCCCGGCATTCCTTATCCAGGGCCTTTTTTCGGGAACTTCTCCCTGCAACCATTCAAAAAAAAAAAAAAAAATTGTGTTCTTCTGGTGTTGTTCTGTCTTTATCCTCTTTTTTGGGTCCTGGTTGTTTCTGGTTGTCCCGTTTCGGCATTAGCATGGGGCGGAGCGGAGCGTGCAGGGCCAGGCCTGCGCGCGCGGGACTAAGCCTGGTTAGCGCCTAGAACAGCTAGAGCCGTGGCTCTCTCTCATGGTGGGTGCTGGTGGCTTGATTGGCATTTCCATTGGTAACTTCAGCTTGTGGCCGCCCGGCCACTATGCATTGGCTGTGCAAAAGATATGGGGAAATGTAAAAGTAGCCCAGGGGAATCAAATTAAATCAAACCAAATTAAGTTAAGTTAAATCAAATCAAATCAAATCAAATCAAATCAAATCAAATCAAATCAAATCAAATCAAATCAAATCAAATCAAATCAAATTAAATTAAATTAAATCAAAAGAGTTTTCGAATATGTGTATTTATATCTGTTCTGGAGATTGATTACGCCTCAACTACGCTCGACCGAAAAAAAGTGCAATGAGAATGTATTAAATCAGACTGAACCGGGAAACGCCGGGCTGATCTGCTCGGTAACGCCCAGACAGTCACTGGAAACGGGTCGGCATGTACAGTGTAAAATGCCATGGCAAATTGCAGTCAACTAAAACGCCGCAAAATCTTAACTAGACGTGGTTATAATGGTACTCACCATGAACTGGTTGCCATCCCAGACCGCGCCGCGCAGTGAGGCCATCACGGAAACCCGCTCCCTTGGCCCCGCGTCGCTCCAGTCCGGGGCCAGCCATGTTATTTGAGGCGCTGTGCGCACTCGCCTTTATCAGTACCAATCACGCCCACCCTGTGGAAAATGACCCGGCTCACCTTCCGCCAACAATTGGCCGGGTTCCCAACAAAGCAGATGCTCGTCATCTCGGTGATGCGGTTCTCTGAACCGCTCGCGTTCACGTCATTGTTTCCCTATCTCTACTTCATGATCCGCGACTTCCAAGTCGCGCCCTCTGAGGATGAGATCTCCAAGTACTCGGGCTACTTGGCAGCATCTTTTGCGTTCTTCCAGTTCTTGTTTGCCATGCTGTGGGGCAAGATGCTGGACCGCGTCGGCCGCAAGCCCGTTTTGTTATGTGGGCTCTTTGGCACCTCTGTCTCGCTCCTCTTGTTTGGCTTCAGCTCAAACTACTACATGGCCTTGTTTTCACGCAGCTTGGCCGGCGCCTTGAATGGCAACATCGCCGTTTTGCGCACCGCCATCGGCGAGATCTGTACCGACAAACGCCACCAGGCCCTTGGCTTCAGCACCCTCCCTTTGCTCTTCAACCTCGGCTCCGTCATTGGGCCCTTAATCGGCGGCTCCCGCCTCTTCACAAACCCAAGTCCCCACGGGCCCTATGTTCAGCCCAACACACTTCTGCAAATCTCGGCGCAAGGCCCGGCATGGGGCTTCGCCGGGGCGCTCGGTGGATTCTTTGTCCATATCCGCGACAACTACCCTTATGCGTTGTCTAACCTTGTCGTCGCCGTGTTTCTCTGGTTCAGCTGCGCCGTGGGGTTTCTCTTTCTCGAAGAAACCAACGAGAAGTTCGTTTCCACCAGAGACCAAGGGCTCGAGCTCGGCGACCTCTTGGCCGCATGGATATGCCGCCGCAAGCGCACCGTGCGTCCGTGGCAACTCATCAAACTACCCGACGAGGAAACCCATCTCCTCGCTAGTGACACGCCCGACCGAATGGGAGCTGTGCTCGCCTATTCGCTCTCTCCGCCAGATCCCACGCTGCCCGTGAGTGATATTGAGTCTATCAAGTCTTTCTCGAGTGATGTCTTTAATTCGCAAAACCACAATGCATCCCAGGCCTCTCAGTCCGAGCAGCTCGTAGACGGTGCCAGTATCAGCGACAACATCAACAGCAACAATAATGGCAATGATGACGATGACTATGACGATGATAATGAGGAAGCACTTGGGCCGTACCTCAGTAAGACGATGTCCAACGCAATCATCAAGCAGTACTCGCGGTCTTCCGGGAATCTGCTGGTGCCACAGAAACTCAAGCCGGCAGTAATCAAGGTCATCTTGTCCAACTGCATCATCTCGCTCCATACCATCGCGTACAACGAGTTTTTACCTGTGCTTCTTGCGGGGAAATTCCGGAAAGACTCGTTACACTTTCCTTTTTCTCTCAGTGGTGGATTTGGTCTCGAGTCCTCATTCATTGGCATGCTTTTCTCGTCGACAGGGATCGTGGGAATGTTGATCATTCTCGTCATTTTTCCGTGGGTCGACAGCTGCTTGGGCACTCTCCAGGGCTTTCGCGTCTCGCTTTGTTTCTTCCCGCTTGTCTATGCGTTAGTTCCTATGATGGTGTTCACGCTCCATGAGCACAACGCGGCATTCCCTCCGTTGGCTACTCCGCTCTTCTTGTACTTGCTTACATCGCTCAAAACGCTCGCTAGTGCCACAGGCTTACCGCAGGTTATGATCCTCAACCATCGGGCAGCCGCTAAGGAACACCGTGCTTACGTGAACTCTCTCACCATGACCATGCTAGCCTTTGCGCGATTCTTAGGCCCGATTGTTTTTGGGTACTTGATGACCCTTGGCGATAAGCATCAAATCGGTTGGCTTTCGTGGTGGCTCATGGCGCTCTTAGCTCTAGTGGGCTTCTTGCAGTCCCTATCCATGGAGGACCACGAAGACTGATATTTCGCTGAAACAACGAAAAGCAAATGAAAAAAGCAAATGAAAAAAAGAAACAATTCATTTGATCATGTCTACGCCACTAAAAAAAACTTATAGACTACGATACATCTGGCCTGAAATATTTGATTTTGCTTCTCCCTTGATCTCACTCCTACTCATAACCAGAAAATAATCCAATAATATTACTAAAGAAAACATTTGGCGCTACGTGAAGACTGATATGTACCTTTACTTTCGGCCGGCACCAGACGATCTCACACATTCACCTCACTTCCACCCGGAAACAACCATAGCTATTCGGGGATATCCCCGTATATGAGCCTCTATGCTTCAATCGCCGTATTAGTTTAGGCTGTCAGTTTATCATGTCGTGCCAGCAGATAAGACGCAGAACCAATAAAGCAAGGCGATTGGCCAGAAATTACTGCGCGGACAGCCCTAGTCTGTCAATGTCCTACATACAGAAACGCATCGCTGCCGCGCGACTCGCGTATTAAATAACCCTCCAGTATGGAATGGGAAATCGTTCGCACCCATCAATTAGGCACAAGACTATTACTAGTGTCCCACTGCGCCGCCACAGAAACATACCCGGACAACCCTTCTTATGGCGAGCTTTCGCGAACAAATGCGGGGATTCCCGCTCTGGCAGATGATAGTGATTTTGATGGTGCGATTCTCGGAGCCCATATCCTTCACGTCGCTCTTTCCGTACATCTACTTCATGATCCGCGACTTCCATATTACCAAAGACCCATCCCAGATCTTTAAGTACACGGGGCTTCTTGCTGCATCATTTGCGCTCTCACAGTTCTTGTGTTGCATTCACTGGGCGCGGCTCAGCGACCGCATTGGCCGCAAGCCGGTGTTGCTCGCGGGGCTTTGTGGCACCGCCGTGAGTCTTCTTGTTTTTGGCTTCGCCAAAAACTTCTATATCGCGTTGGCAGGAAGGACTGCTGCTGGCGCGCTTAACGGCAACATTGCCGTCTTACAGACTCTTGTTGGAGAGCTCGTTAAGGAGCGCCGCCATCAAGGAATTGCGTTCGCCACGCTCCCGTTGATCTGGAACGTGGGCTGCGTCATTGGGCCATTGATTGGCGGATCACAGTACTTGACCAGACCCCAAGCCGAGGGTGCAGATCCCTTGCTCACTGGCTCCGTGGTCACGACATGGTTTTCCTCGTACTACAACGCGTTTCTCTCAAAGCACCCGTACGCATTGTCAAACGTCGTTGTGGCATGGATGCTTCTTTCCGGTGCTCTTGCAGGCTTTCTCTTCCTAGAAGAGACACACGTGAAACTCCGAAGACGATATGACGTGGGGTTGGCCACGGGTGATTCGATACGCAAACTTATGGGCTTCTCTATTCCCGTTCGGCCGTGGGACCATCCCACAAAACCTAAGACAATGGAAGCAGAAGCGGTTGTAGCCGCAGAAATTGCGGATGCGACCTCTGCGATCGACCTGGATAGTGAAGTTTCTGTTGCGTCTGGCGACGAGACATCTCCGCTCATTGATGAGCCTGTCCCCTTGTACGCAAATACTTTACTTGAACACGGCAGTGAAGAACAGTTGATTACACCACTGGGGCCGCTTACCAGGAGGTCTTCCTTGGCGGTTGTACGCCGCTATTCATCCGCACATTCCTTGCAGCCAACTATTCTGACCACTACGGTTGCATCGGGGTTTAACGAGCACATATCAATCTGGGCCGCTTTCTGTAACAGAAACATCTTCACGTACAAAGTAATTGGAACATTGTTGGCATACTTCTCCATTTCTTTTCATTCGCTTATTTACACCGAATTTGTGCCCGTCTTTCTCGCTGGCGAGTTCCAGAGAGAAAATTTGAGTTTTCCCTGGCATGTCAAGGGTGGCATGGGCTGGCACACCCAGGAAATCGGGTCTTTGCTTTCCACTGTGGGACTTGTGGGCTGCTTCATGGTTATTGTGATCTTTCCGCATATGGACAGACACATGCGCACCATTAACGGGTTTCGCATGGCATGCTGCTTGTTCCCCATTGCTTACTTCTTGTTTCCGTACATTGTATTTACGTCGCCAGAATATAGCGACTTCTTTCCGCCCTGGTTCTGCAAGAAATTTTTGTACGCGAACTCGATGATAGCAGTAATGGGCAGCTCGTTGGCGTTTCCTCAGGTGACGATTTTGGTATACAGGGCAACCAAACCGAACTACCGAGCCCTCGTCAATGCAACCTCGATGAGCGCAAATTCCTTGGCCAGGTTCATTGCTCCTATGTTATGGGGCGCATTAACTTCCTTCTTCGACCAGAGAGGCATCGTGCAAGTCACGTGGAACTTATTGGCCGCTTTGGCTATCGTATGTGCGGTGTTGGCTTTCCAGCTCGATGAGTACTCGGAGGATATTGAAGATGCCGAGGAGCTGGTTTAAAGGATTTGCGGAAAGAGCCAACCAAATGCAGATCATCTATGTCAATGCAGTTTGTACCAGAAGTATGTTCGAATTGAAAAGAATCACACAAAGATATGCAACTACAAATACAGATGCAAATGCACAACCCAGAAGTCAAGGTGAGCATGTTCCCCCGCACTAGCCTCACGGTACTGATTTCAAATTTCGCATGCTCATGGCAGGAGGTACTCCTTTGGGCAGGGATGTTATGTTTCCAGATCGATCACGAAAGTCTAGAAATATACCAATGGTTAACATGGTGTTGAGCGTTGGGTCCTATCCAATCTCTGCCAGAAGCACATGCTCAAATAAACAAACACCGTTACTATCATCGCAACGTCATTAAATGAAAGTAGGTTGCCTTGGTTTCTGCAAAGGCAAGATTGAGATAATCCACAACAACATGGTAACCATCACGACATGTCCCATCATGTTGACTTCTAGTGAGTCTTACAAAAATATATCTGATTCCCGTATTATTAAAAAATATAAAAAAAGATTCCCGTCTTTAGTTTATATATAAAATTCGTATTATAAAAAGTTGATAATGATGTTTGGTTCATAATTGAGAGGCACCGACAGAGTCGGGCCAAGAGATACCAGAACGACTACACCATGCACGGCACAAGAGATAATTGACACAAGGTCACATTAGTACAAGAGGCGCAACACTAGCGAGTCCGCAAGGAAGAGGCAAGGACTAAATCCTTAGAATCTTTGGTTAGCCTTTCTCGCCTTCATTCTCTTTTGAATTTGGACAGCGACGACGGCAACAAAGGCCAAGAAGACCAAGACGAACACGAGAATAACACCTGCTGGAAGCATTTAGGAATAGTTTTTTCTAGGAATAAAGAAGAGAAAAAAAAGAAGGGAGAGGGCCGGACCGGAATGCCAGTGTATTTATTGCGGCTGGGTGCGACATTTTCCTTTTTTTTTTCCAGCCGGGGTTTTTTATCACGCAAAATTTTCTTCCAGGGTTTCCCCATTAGGGTACGCATGCCAGATCCGGTAGCGGAAACAACAAAAGCGGGACTTCCGGGGATGTTTATGTGCAGATTGCGAGGGGATCACTGGAGCTGTTTAGGTTAATTTATTGATTATTTCCCTCACTGCGGGTCCCGGATATGGGGCCGAACAAAAGCAGGACTCGCGGTACCACGGCGAGCAAGTAGACACCTTATACTGAAGCTTACTATTCATTCAAACATGTTAGCATTTACTCATGTGCTGGATATACTACGTATAAACAAATAGAACTTCCTTGTGCAAAGATCAGGGATATTTACCCCGACACCTATCGGTTGCAGTTCGCACCGGAACGTTTGCTTTTGCGAGTGCGAGCGGGATATTTCCGAGGGTGTCCGCGCCAATCAACTTCGCTTCCCGTTTCTTTGGCAGATCCGTGCATCAGCAAGATATCGGGCCATGATGGGCCACAATATAAGCGACCGCTCGGTATCTTTAAAAGGTTAAGCCAGCATATGCAAACAAAATTTTGAGCGGTTTGGCATAGACGCAAAGACCAAAAACTTATCGTCGATCGTTGAAACGCCGCCTTGCACGTTGCCCAATGCTGGTGTCGTAGTTTGTATGTTTGTATGTATGGTTATCTCATGGGGTCTAGTGCGAAACCAGATCCTGCTGAATGGAGGCTTTTTGTTTACGTCTCCGGCAAGATCGTTGGAGACACATTTTTATCTCGTTCTTGCCGTGCCGAGACCTGCACAGTCGTTATCCGGTGTGTTTCCATGTGCTCCGACTATAATTATGTGGCGGGGCTACAGACCGAACTTTGACGTTTCTTCTTGAGTTGGCGATTTTCATCAAGTTCTTGAACTAAAAGCTGTGCCCATATCTATGCAGCTTCTCAAGCAGTTCGTTTCACGAGCAGCATTAGACAGGAACAATGTATCGAGATATCTTCTTCTGGTTTAATGGCTCATGTCGACATGGCAAGATGTGCGTGAGACCACCGTCCGCGTATTAAAACCAAAAGAAGTGCCATCTCGTGCAAGTTCGGGGCTTTTGTGTCACTAGTTATCAGCCGGATAATACCGCTCGGCAGTGATCACACTCAGTTGTCATCTTAGGAATTTGTAGAATTCGTACTCAGGACTGACTGTCATGCCTAGTGTTCTATAACCGTTCCCTATGTGCATTAAATCGATGATCTTGCCAGCTGTCTCTTTCCATCATGAGCTGCTTCGCCTACCGACATTGTTCCATCTTATCAGGACATAAAAACTAAAATATCATGCAAATCTAGGAATATTATCCTATTGCTAGTCGGGTATTATGCTCGAGTACTTTTTTTCAATATGATTAAAGGCGTCACCTCCATTTTCAGCAGCCAATTGTACATCCAAGACATTTCTATTCAAGGTGAAACCTCAGGGTAAGCTCATGCCACACCCAAATGCGCATTCAATGGGTATTTTGAGCTTTAGTTTAGTCAATTTTCATACCCTCGCTTCCTATCTTTTCAGGAGTATTGGTTATGTTCTCACAAAATCGAACAAAGATGTACACACATATGAGAAAAAAATTACACATATGTGCATATTTTCTAGCTCTAGAAATGTGGTAGCCAAAGATGAATCCAATAATTTTTCCAAGCGATCTTATTTCCCGGCATTATCTTAAGGAATAGAAATTTCTAGGGAAATATCCTCTTAATATGATCGTATTATTCTTCTCCCTAGGTTCAGTAACATAGTCACATCTTCCGGCGTGCGTCAAAATGAAATAGCTAGGTTCTTTTCTTTCGTTTTATCATCTTAAATACAAACTTCTGCTTTTCCTTCAATTATCTCAACTGAGTTGAGATCCGCACCTTTGACATACTTTTGACAACTATCAATTTTTCGATTACTTGAGACACCTCATAAAATGAAGTCTTCCAAATATGAATATATCCCAAACATTTGAGATCCATTCATTTTTTAACGTTGGTAAAACAAAAAACCTTCGGAACCCAGTATTTTTTTATAAAAAAATGACTTGTGACACACAAAAACATATCTTCCAAATACAATTCATTACAAGAATAAGCTACATGGAGTACACATACAACATGATTTCTAATGATAAATATGTACTTCAGATTCTTTTTGTTGTATTTTTTTTTCTTTTTGATAATTCTTGCCAGCCAATTAATAGCATACCATTAGCTTAATTTACAAGTGAGGTATTTTGAGAACAAACACCGCAAACATAAAAACTTCTTTTCGTAAATAAAACAATAGTATACTTTCATCTGCCCTATCTTTTCTTAATAACCCGCTTTCACTAAGTAAATTTTTGACTTACAAAATAAATTGGAAACCTACTTCCAAAATTCTTCGCGGCAAAATTCATCATGAAGGCCTAATTCAAATTAAGATGTCAAACTCCAAACAAAATATCAATTCACTGAGATTCTCAGACTGATTGACTAAACATTGCCAACAGCTCGATTTTAGTTCTCAACAATGCGTACTTTTACAACTAATTTTACACCATAAAAAATTTCATCCCATTATTACTACCGACATCAGTCTCTAAAATATACTTCTTTAGGTGTACCTGACATTGTTGGGCAAGCAGATGCTATAAGAAAATTACAGAAGCGTGAAAAAAATATTATAGTGAAAATTGACAGAACACAATCATTTTCTTCAACGCATTCTTTCCCTTTTGATGTGTTTCATTGTATTGTATACAGTCATGGCTCAGTTACACCAAAAGATTTCATAGAGCTTTCATGTGTCTAACTTCGTCCGGTTCTTAGATTGTAAATTATTAGTATTCGTGGTTTTCCCCTCTAATTTTATGAATGAGATCTCGTACAATTTGGAATCATTATCCAGAATTATATGGCATTAGACCCAGGAAGAGCCGCGGTTTCTCACACTAGCCAATCATAATTTTGTTTGTAAAAAGCATGAGATTGTTTTGTGGCACAAACGCTAAGGTTGGATGTGCTTCATGTTTCTGAAAGTTTCAAATCTTTTTTCAACAGACTTAATCGGAAATTATGGTTGATATTTAAAATTGTTAAATCGTCTTTACAAAAGCTCAAGGTTTGCCTCCTCCGTGTCAGAAAGAAAATATAATTAATCTTAATATTTTTTGTCAGGAAAACAGGAGCAAGTTGCTCCTATAAAACAATATATATAAGCAATTTATCCGACAATAAATCAAATTTCAACTTCAATTCAAAAGATTCTGTGAGTGGTTGCTGCAATAACATCAATCGTGCTGTTCGTACATAAACTTTCGTGATTGTCTAAAACCACCACCAGTTTTTCACTCTCTACAAGGAAAATCACCGATTAATACTATCTAAATCTCTTTAGTTCATTAATCACCCCGACTGAGAAGCGATTGATTTGGATTCCAACTTTGCTATGTTACATATCTTTGTCATTTTAAATAATCTCTGAAAATTAAATTGTAATTGAAAGCACTCCCATAAATAAATTATCTGTTCACCAAAACAAAGGACACTTCAATGACACGATAACCAACTCCTCGAAGTCTGTTGGAATCGCCTTCAAGAAGCAACTGAATCGCGTACAAAAATATATTCTGTATTCACGTAGCGATGCGTAAACATATTTTTTGGTTTCGTGACTAGTCGAATGGCTAAATTTGACACGTCCTCGTGCACGAGTAAATTCTTTTTCGTGTAGATAATTACCTATGTGCAAACCCCAATGTAAATCCCCATTATTGATTCAGCTTTCGCAAGAATAAAACAATATTTTTCAAAGGCTGGACCCGATTGAATTGCTTTTAGTCTTTTCTCGTATTCAAGGTTTTAAAAATATTGGCGTTTTGTATTACACACGTTAAAAGTATCGAACCGCGTTTTATCACAAGAAAAAACATGGGCCTACCGTTTTAGTGCGCGTCTTCGTTGCTTATTTTTTCGTCATTCCTTTTTACGGAATTTATAACTTCAAATGTATTGCATGACGGTTTCGCGTTTTAGTAGTGTACATATTTTACAAATTTTGCCTTATTCATCATTCGAACCATCGAGGAAATCAGTCCCGCATCTTATTCCGCATCTGGATTTATGCTTGCAAACAATACCATATACAGCCAACAAAATGTTTTAGTCAACATTTGCTTGTTTCTTTTGTTTCTCAGCTCACTATTTAGCTTGGCATTATCATGTATAAACAACAATACTCTCGGGTACCGTAAACAATATTTGACCGAAATAACAGGGAGGCAACAATGGTGCCAAGATGCAAGAAAAAGCCTCACGGCAAGGGGAAACACGGTAAGTGCACAGAGGCAGTACTAAGGTCTTCAGTTCTTGTACACCTTTTTTTCCAACTTCTCTTCTCGAAGTGGCGGAAGCAAACAGTGGCAAACATAGAAGGAGTCGATATAAGAGGAATTGTATCTAAATACAGTAAATATCCGTAAAAGCCTCTGTATGAACGTTCGAATGCACCACATTGTAACCCCTCTGCCTCTGGTTATGAGGTTCCAAAAATTATGATATTTCCCTATCAAGACAAATGCAAGGCTGATGATGATTTTTTGCGTGTAGGTGCCTCGCACGTCTCATTAACAAACGCTTGGCAAAGCAATTTTGAGGCGGAAATTCAGATGATGGTGCGCACTGCCAATTCGTGCGGAAAAGGTTATTTTCTCGTAATGGTAGTAGTATGCAGAATTTTTTCAAAGTACAACTTTACACGAGCTCTCAGAGAAATACTGATCGAGCGTTAAAAATCTCGTAATCACACAATACAAAGCTATTCAGAATTGGGATTGAACGGAACTGAATGTAACTGAATTGAATTATTTATAGCTATGAAAATGAAACTGATTTTTTCTCTCCCATGACCAGCATGATAGCTCTTGGATAATCGTAAAATCTGGGCTGAATAATCGAACCAAAATATGGCGCGCATGAACAAGCATGACTATCGAGGCTGTAGGACATACAACCAGCATACCTTCTATACAACACAAGGTTCAACCTCGTTCCAATACGACATACAGAGACAATCCCAGCATACGCAGATATTGTACCTTGTTTTCTCCAAGAGCTTTTCTTTTTTTGATTCATTCGTTGTGAATCACCTGGTTTTGCTAGTGCATGTCACTATGAGAAAATGTGTTGACTTCCCCAACCATTCCGCATTCATAATTATCATTTTGGAAATAACGAGAAGAGATTTCTTCTAACCTCAGAGGGTAAATAGGAGGAAAAGTTGTCGAAGAGTTTCCAGCAAAGTTTCTATCAAAGTAGGATGTGTCATCCATAATGGCTGCTTCTGTTGTGTAAACTTTTTCATACTGTGGCCAAGTTGATGTCCTGATCTGTTGCTTTGATACTTCCACCAGCGAGGAAAAAACGCTATTGTCTAATGGTAAATAATTCTCTCCCTCGACATTAGAAAAGGAAGACAGCAAATAGGGATGGGTCTTTACTGACGAGAGGCTCTCACGGTTCTCTGTTTGTGGTAACTCACCCCAGGAGGACTTAACCCCCTTCGAATCAGCCATAATTCCTTCACTTGTACCAAGCACATACGCTTGAGACAGATTTAATATATCTGAACGACAGACACTTTTCTCGGTAAGTTCCTCATTAGGCAGATTGAAGTGGGTGGCTTGACCCTTGGACGGAAAGCTGGCATATGGCATATGCATATACTCAGTGTTGCGCGCAAGTTGGCTCACTGTATAGTTGGGCCACAGATGTGACCTCCCGTCAGTAAAATCAGGCCTCACTTGATATCCCAAAGTGAACTGTCCAAAATTTTCGTCCGTCGGTGACACTAAAGATGACGCCGCCTGATACTCTTGAGAGGAGACACCGCTGAATGATTTTCTTGTTTTTACCTTCAGTGTCTGTGATTCTTCTTCTCCTTCCCTCTTGCTTCTTTTAATTGGCTGTTCCAAAAATGTACATCTTCCGTCGTTAAACTGAACACATGCCATACAAGGAATCAGATTCACTATGATACAACATGTTTTCCGTCTGCGGCAAAAATCACATGGTCTTTTTGAGCGTGATTTGTAGGGTCTAACAGAGTTCACCTGCAATGCAAGAAGTTTCTTTGTTGACTTCATAGTACTTTGAGGTAATTTTTGAGTTTGTGATCCAGGCATGCTGGGCGTGTGTATTGATGATAAATATGTTATTTCGAAAGCAGTTTATCGCCTATACAGCTCACGAGGGAAAGCTTACCCTCTTATATATCAAGAAAAAAGGTAAATAGATACCTTCTGCATAGATTCTGCTTCCAGATGTTAAATTAGAAGTAACCAGGGTCACATGCATACGGAATAATCCTTTTCATCATGTACTGTATATATTTGGCTGCATTCAGGTATTAGATAGATTGCACACTTGACGTCACTATTACTATACACAACAGTCTGCGAGAGCATTTTTCCTTTTCTCCCAAACAGACACAATGCCGATGTTTCTCGGCAGGACTCCAATTGCCAGAATTTTTCGGAGATAAGAAGCTCAAGTAGCCCAGAATTCTACACAAATGACGAGTATCTTAATTCAAATTTTGCGATGTCGTAAAACAAGGCTAATGCGTCGGAAAGAAAGAAGTTAAATAAGAAATACACTCTCCACACTGTAAATGAAACGCGAATTTATAATTACATCTCGCCGTATGCAAGATTGTTGGAAGAAGTCACGACGTTCTTGGGGTCTTTGCCGTTTTAAATGTACAGGACATGCAATTGGATTTTTCCGCGTTTTCGGTTATCGTTCTATAACTTGAAGTTTAAAACACCAGCACATTGATAAAGGCTTGAGAAAAATTTCGAACTTTAAGACCGCGCAACAACAGTAACGACATAATTATATTCTTTATGAATACTCACTAACATCAATAAATATTCATAATCAAAGTCAAAACTTCATCAGTAGCCAGGGATATGGTTTCCTAATAATCAATATAAAATAATATCAATACAAAAGAACATCATCATAGCAAAGGATGCTTGCGCGTTATTCGCGCCAATCGCTTTGCTTATTCATAACATAATGCTGTTATATGACTTACATGTCTGTCCAGAATTCCTCCAGCTGACAATTGAGTTCGAATAGAAATACGTTTTCTAGCTATTCTGAGCAACTACGTAGTTATCTAGTTTCCTTTTTTGTCACCATTTCACCTAAATATGCGAGCTTAAAATTTTAAGTAGTGAGAACCAGCCGTCCTTGCCCGTCTGTATAACATGCAAGGAATTGATCATTTCGTAAACTTACTGCGAACCCCCTATTGAAGAAATTGAAGCGGAGTTCTGATTCCGTAACTCTAATCTGATATGTTTTTTTCTGAAGCATACGCATATGTAGCTGACAAGGAGTTTAATTCAATTGTACATAGTTTCCAGGAAACGCTCCCGTCTGCCCATTGTAAGTTCCTGTCCACCAGGCGTTTGCGTCCCCTTTTTGCACCACTTGAATTACAGCCCCAGCAGTGAAAGTCAAGTCACCTTGCGCCTGAGCAGTATAATCATATAAGGCAGTGCATGTCTCTGCGGCCGGAGAAGCCATTGCTGGAATGGTTGGAGCAGATATAATAGGTGTTCCATTGTATACCGATGGAGTCGCTGTTGCGGGATTATACAGAGTTGCAGGCGCTGAGTATTGTTGTGGCTGTTGGGATTGCTGCTGCTGCCCTGGAGATGGATATGTTTGGTATCCACCCGTGCCAACAGGGGTTTGCTCAGCAGATTGGTAATTCTGCTTCTCATTTGCGCTTCCATATTGGCCATACTGGGTTGCACCGGGAGAATAAGGGGGAAGTGTTCCCGTAGGGCTGGCGGTGACAGGTGACGTGGCTCCTCCGTTCATCATTTGATGTCTTCTCTTTGTCGCTTCCAACTTGCTCTTCGCATGACCAACCTTGAAATGTGTGATTCCTATAGCGTCTGCTTGCTCCTCGATGTCTCCCTTCTTGGCGTGGTAAGCCTCAACAATGTCCAGGTTTAAGTCGAAATATGGGATCTTCAATTCCTCCATGCGAAAGTACAAGGTGTAAAAAATATTCAATTGCATGTAGTAGAACGACTCAAACAAAGGCTTGATGAAGTCACGCTGCATTTGAAACAAAATGGGGAGTTCTTGTTTTAACATCTCATTGTAGTAGTCATATTCCTCCTGAGCGATCGACACCTCAGCCTCGGCGTTATACATTTTTTCTTCATCTTTAGCCGTTCTCTCTTTCTTTTCCTCGTACTTCTTGTACGTCCTCTTGTGTCTGTCTAAGTCCACCTGCTTGTGTTCTCTCTTGGTAGCCATCTTACGAATCGCATTAATAACCTTCAATAGTTCCTGTGCTGGTTGCACTATCCGTTTGTCGATCAACTCTAAGTCGGGTGCCAACGTTTCCTTCAATTCCTTCACGACTTCACGATACTGTTCCGCAGCCTTGATACCCTCTGGGTTGTCCTCTGGAACAGCCGCAGTTGGGTCTGACAACCGACCACTGATGGGCTTGTAGATCTCCTCAATTGCCTTCGAGAAATCAATCTGGTAATCCAACATACCATTGACCGCAGTGAAATATCTCTTCGACTCATCGCTGAGCTTTTTTGTTTCAATCTCCATTTCCTTAAAGCGTCTTTCGGCATCCAAGTAAACGGGGTCTTGGGTAATTTCGCCCATGTTCATCTTCTGACGAATCGACTGGGGAGCTCTGACAAGCGTCTTCTTGAAACCCTTGAATGACATTCTGCAAGGATTATTCTTATTTTTTGCCCTTCACAGGAAATAAGCCCGGGCTGTGAAAATGTAATCAGACAAGAAGAAACAGCCAGAAAACTGTTGCACTGAAACAATATTTTTTGTTCGGTAAATAAAGTCCGATCCTTGTAATAGCTAGCCTTTCTCACTGGTGGCTAATTTGTATGGCGGGCAATTACTACTTTCTTGAGTTCGCTGGGGCAGATCCGAATGAGGAAGAAGGTGGGTGGAGGGGGTTGGCTTCGCCTTGAACAATTAGTGCGTCCTGCACAAACAGCAACTTGCCATGACTTGCGCGCTGATTTTTACATTAGCCCGGCAACTACGGGTGACTTCTCTTTTAGGCACCTTCAAGGAATTTCTTTAAAGGAGTAACCATCCGATTTGAAAATAAATATAGCTTGCTATCCCGTAGTAGCTGACTGACCTATTGGTAGTATTCAACTCCCACTGAGCCAGTGTAAGTGTAACTTTGTTAGTATTAGGTTCTTAATACGATTTCATTTTCTGCATTTCCTTCGCCTAATATTTCAGCATTCGCTATATATTATGTTATTGAAAAAAAATGAAGAAAAAAAAAGGAGATTGTGAAAGTTCTGAGACCTCTTTACAACAATTTCATTCATTCTCTCTTTAAATAATTTACACTTGTGTATGAGTGGTGTATTCTTAATGAATGCTTTGGACTTTGACACCCGGGTAAATGAGCAAATAAAAAATTGAGTCTGAGGGAGAAAGCTCGAGCTATTAAGCAATTTCTTTTTCAATGAACATAGCTCAAGCCCCCACTCGGCCCACTTGTATTGATATCCTTTGACTAGGCCTTTTCATCGATGTTTTTTTTTGCTTCGTGTCCACTTTAAACGTTCGAAATAATCCTATTTTCCGTTAATGTATTTTCCTCACCTCATGTTTGTTCCTATGGGTACGGTGCGCCCATCCTCGCAGGCTTCCATACATAAACCCATCCCGCTCTTTGCGTCCATATTTGCACCCACACAAGCCTGCTTCTTTAAACTTGTCGTACTCAGAATAGACTCACTTGAAGAGCCTGAAAATGAGTTTCTGTTTGGATTTTCATCTCTTATTTCACTTGCTTGTGTTTGTGTTACGCAAAAACCTCGAAGCCTTGCACACGGCTCAGTTTGTTACCGAGTTTTATTTGGGAACCGTAGACGAGGTATCGCACGTCATCTTTGTTTACCTCATCTGGCTTCTTCATCCAACAGATGTGATTCGGGACCTCAAGGTCCTGTTTTTCAGAAAAAGGGAACCAGAAGAGCCATCTGCCACCTGCCTGTTTACAAACTGGGTGTCGTTGAAAGCTCTCAAATTATTCACGGGACTCAACTATGTTCCCATCCAAGCCCAAACCACCGAGTCCGCAATCTACAACTATATTTTGGCCATTGACTTAAAACAGGTGCTTGACTGCATTGCAACAGCGCCGGAAAAATGGTACGCTAATTTCAGGGCAGATCTGTCCGCAGAGGCAGAGGTCTCCTCGCTGCCTGAGCCCGAGGAGACCAAAGGATTTTTTATGCATTTTTGGCAACTGCCCCGGAAGTCAAGGGCTGCCAGACAAAGCAGTTGTAAGACAAAAAAAAGTCCGACGGTGAGAGCAACCTCGGCTCCACCCGCCAATACCCGAAGCACACCTGCATCAAGGGGCGAGAAGACCGAGGATTTAGTAGACCTTGAAGATGCTGTGAAACCCGAGATTCCAGTCTCAAAAACTTCTGTAAACGGTGCTCCTGAACCTCTGACAAACGTCCCGGACCCCGCGGCGCCGACTTTTCTGGACTTGAAGTCGATTTGGGGTCGAAAGAAAAAAGCACATTAGGTATCTTTCAGAATTTCCTTCTCTAACCCAAATTTCACTAATGTGTTTGGTAAAAGAAGAGATAAGGCCCTGTACGCCCGCAAAAAAATTGTTTTATTTCTGATCAAGCTTCAAATTATTTTAATTGTTTCGTTTCAGTCTTGCCCAAGGCTCCAGAATCGTATAGCTACAAATATAAAATTAAGGTTACTCGTGCATTGTTTTTTTTTTGCTAAACTGACACTTGTTAAACAAATTTGGGTAGCACAATTGAAGTCGATAACCACAAATGTCATAAATTTCCAAGAATGCAATCAGCGGCACGAAATCTATTCTTAACTGTGCGAACAATTAAACCAGTGGGGACACGTCAAAAATTAGTCCGCAATAGCAATAGGCGCGACTAACGACATCTAAAAAAATTAGCTACCATAATAAGATTGAGATATATCAATCAACATTCAAAGAATAGCAAGTATAGATTTTTCCGTCTCCTTAACCCCCTAATTACCGAAAAAAAAAGTAATCGATTAGAATTAATCTGCTCTATTCTCCTTCAATACAAAACCAGGGGTTTATGGAGAAAGGTGCTAGAGTTTCTTTGACTGTAGGGCGTGACCCCAACAGACTGTGACTACCTACGGAATACATTTGCAATCAAGCAATCACGTGGCGCACTTTTCTCACACATGTGTCCGTGAAACTCTGTCAATAAAAGAATATGGTAAATAGTCCGATTTCTCCAAATCCTGTGAATTGTCAAAGAAGCGCAGACTGTACATCGAGTCTTTGATACCTAGTTGTTGACTAGTAATGCGAGAGACAATTGTGACCTATGCTGCAGGATGGCTGCTTCCATGACTACGCTAGAGAAGCTTTATCAGCCAATTCACAATTTACAATATTCAAGAAGCAATCAATTGAGCTTCCCAGCGAACCTAGCTCTATAAACCCACAATTATGGAGATTATTGTCATTAAAGGGGCCCACAAAATGCAGGCTTCGCCCGGGCGCGGCCCGCAACAGCGAAAAAATTGGCTGATCTTGACGATGTAGTCACGTGATACGCTGACATATTAGCAGGGATGCTTTGGAAGTTGTTTTTTTTTTAGTGACGGAATTTGAGTACTCGAACCCCATAAAAGCTCCACGTTTCGACGCCCGCATTATTTCAAATCAGTTGAAAATGCTTGATATTCTGTCCTTTGACGTCAGCGAACGCACAGGGTTTCTTCCCTCCGAATTTCCCGTCACTTGTTTGCCACAAGAATACTACAATCCATGGGAAAGGTTAGTGGGTAACTTGCCAGCCTTGCTTTTGACCAAGCGTCTTCGGGGGCTCGTGGATGAAATGCCTGTTTTGTCCACTGAAAATTTGGAAAATGTACCCCAGGTAAGAAGGGCCTACCAAGTCTTGGGCTTCTTAGCACATGCTTATGTATGGGGCACCAACGAGCCCAGCAGCAAGATTCCGGAGCAGGTTTCCAAGCCTTTGATCGACGTGAGTGAGAGATTGGGGCTCCCACCTCTTGCCACTTACGCGGGCTTGTGCCTTTGGAACTACAGAGAAATATTTCCTACTCTACCTGGTGAGAAGGGCCACGACATGGACTTGAGCAACATCACCACCATCAACACATTCACCGGAGCCATGGATGAATCGTGGTTCTATCTTGTGAGTGTGTATTTTGAGTTTAAGGGAGGCCGCGTGGTAAAGTATGGCAAGCAGGCTATGGAGCATGCCGAAAACGGAAACATCCCTGGGTTGGTTGCGTCACTTCAGAACTTAGCCATGGCAATCGACCACTTGGGCTCTGTGTTGATGCAGATGGAGGAAATGTGTGACCCGCATGTCTTTTACTTTCGCATCAGACCATTTTTGGCTGGATGGAAGAATATGGCTGATGTGGGGCTCAGCAAAGACGGTGTCTTATATGGAAACGAGACCAGTCCCCGGGCATACGCCGGCGGCTCTAATGCCCAGTCTACCTTGATTCAGTTTCTTGACTCGTTGCTCTCCATCAATCACCATTCAACAGGGGAACGTCCTGTGCCCCATGCCGGCAACAGAACAGAACCAAAAAAAGCAGCAAACTCGTATCTCTTAGAAATGAGAGACTACATGCCCAGAGAACACCGTGAGTTTTTGCTGGCTGTAGACTCTAACTCCAAGATTAGGGAAATTGTTTCTGCGCACCCTATGAATGGGGAGCTTAGCTTGAGTTACGACGCCTGTTTGGCCATGGTGAAGCTGTTTAGAGACAAGCATATTCAAGTTGTGACACGCTATGTGGTTCTCCAAGCGAAGAAAGCGCCCAAGCTTGGATCGCTGCTGACCATGAGATCTGGCTTGGCCAAAAAGAAACTCAATGATGGTGAGGAGAAGGGTACTGGTGGTACCTCGTTGCTTCCCTTCTTGAAGCAATGCAGAGATGAGACTGGAGACCCTGCTGCAGGCAACTGGGGTAAACGGATTCTCAGTGATGGGGTTATGAGATTGAACTACTCGAGACCCAATGCTTTAAATGAGGACTACTGAAGATTTGCCCAAAAAGATGTCAAATATACCTGTGCTAATAAGAAAAATCAAAGGAGATGAATGACGTTGCTAATTTTTTAATGATGAAACAGTTTGTGTATTTTTCGATTTTGTTTTCTTTTTCTATCTTTTCTTGGTTCTCCACAAGTAAATAATTAACCGAGTCTTTTATTTGTTGACCATGATAATTTTTTAAACATCAATACATGCGCACATTGCAAACAGCCTCTCTGGTCTCGCTGAGAAAAAGATTTGATTCTGAAAATATCATTCGTCTTGTATCCTTACTCGAGCTTCCTATCTAAAAATAAATCTGTTCTTGTACTTTTGATAAGGGAAATATGTGGTTTTGAAGAATCATGCTCTTATTTCAATCAATAACCCAATTTTCCTTGACTGCAATGGAACCCTAAATAACCTGCAAACGAAACAATTCGGAAAAAAGCATAGTGATTTTCTGCTGATTCGAAATCTCAAGGAAAAATATATGCTTACGATCCATCGACATCAGCATGCCCATAGTGAACGACATCCCGGTATCCCCAGTAAGAGACCCGTACATCAGTCCAACAGGTGAGCATGCGAAGAAAAAATTCTGGGCTCTAACCATGCATGTTCAGGTTCTTATCTCGAAAATCGATAAACTTACGCAGAATGTCTACTGAGAGTGCAGCCGTTGTCAAAACTCCTGCTTCTAGTACGCCCAAAAATGCTGCTGGAAATACGCAGAAGCAGCTGAAAAAATCAAAGAAGAATGAGTCACAGTTTCTCTTGAAGACCCCAAAGGGCACCAAGGACTGGTCCGACAAGGATATGGTTTTGAGAGAAGAAGTGTTCGGAACATTGAGCTCGTTGTTTAAGAGACATGGAGGAGTGACGATCGACACGCCTGTTTTTGAGCTCCGCGAGATTTTGACCGGAAAATACGGCGAAGACTCCAAGTTAATCTATAATTTGGAGGATCAGGGCGGCGAGTTGACGTCTTTACGTTACGACTTGACGGTTCCATTTGCCAGATTTGTGGCGTGCAACAGCATCTCGTCTATCAAGAGATACCACATCGCAAAGGTGTACAGAAGAGACCAACCGGCTATGACTAAAGGCAGAATGCGGGAGTTCTACCAGTGTGATTTCGATATTGCAGGAAATTACGACACCATGATCCCCGACTCGGAGATCTTGGCAATCACTTGCGAAGGGTTGACCTCTTTAGGCATCAAAGATTTCAAGGTAAAGTTGAACCATCGCAAGATCTTGGACGGAATTTTCCAGGCATGCGGTGTCAAAGAGGAAGACGTGAGAAAAATCTCGTCTGCCGTTGACAAGTTAGACAAACTTCCATGGGAAGCTGTCAAAAAAGAAATGACCGTGGAGAAGGGTCAGCTGGAGGAAATAGCCGACAGAATAGGTGAGTTTGTGAAGGTATCCGGCACCATCCGCGAAACTTTGAGCTACTTGCAAGGCGCCCCTCTCTTGGCAGAAAACGCATGTGCACAACAAGGTATCGCAGAGATGTCTCAATTGGCCGATTACGTGGAGGCTTTGGGCATCGAGCAGCACTTGTTCTTTGACTTGTCGCTTGCCAGAGGCTTGGACTATTACACCGGTTTGATCTACGAGGCTGTGACTTCCGCTTCTGCACCTCCTGCCAATGCTGAGGAATTGAAGGCTCGCGCAAGGAAGGACTCAAAAGAACGGGAGGTCGAGGATGCCAGTGAATACGTCGGGGTCGGGTCGATCGCTGCAGGTGGTCGTTACGACAACTTGGTGGGTATGTTCTCCAACGGCAAGTCTATTCCATGCGTGGGCATTTCCTTCGGTGTGGAAAGAATTTTTTCCATCATTAAGGCTAGAGCTGCTAAGCAATGGGACTCTCTCTCTCCTAACCACACGGACATATATGTAATGGCGTTTGGTGGCGGCGAGGGTTGGACTGGCTTATTGAAGGAGAGAATGGCTGTCACCAAGCAGATTTGGTCTGCGGGCATCAATGCTGAGTACCTTTACAAAGCCAAAGCAAACCCTAGAAAGCAGTTCGATGCGGCTGAAAAGGCCGGTGCTAAACTTGCTGTTATCTTGGGAAAGGAGGAGTACCCTTCCGGAAAATTGAGGGTCAAAGTTTTGGGCCAAGGAGACGACACAAACGAAGGTGAGTTGGTTGACAGCGAGTCTTTCATTGAGTACGTCAAGGAAAAGTTAGCGACGTATGACGAAGATGGGTTGGGTAAGGTCACTAAAATGGTGAGAAACTTGTGATCAGAAACCTTCTTATTATGTTCATAGAGATAAACTCTGCAGATAAATACATGCAGTATGTAGCCATAACTTCACTTATTTTTATACCTATATAAACATAGTTCTTGCAATATACATGCCGAGCTTTTCAGATTCCGACAAGGGCATATCACTCCTGGTTTTGATCTAGTCTGCTGATCTTCAGTCCATCCTTTATTGAGCCCTTCCGCTTGACTCTACACCAGAGCGTGTTGATATCGTTGAAGCAGAAATACCACAAGACACCACACCACGAATCTATCTGCGGTAAAGGGTCATAGAACTCCTGGGCAATGCGCCTAAGCTCAGGCAATTTTGACCATGCGATGTAAGGAAAGTCGTGGTGCTCATTGTGATAGCCAACATTCCAGGTGAACAGATTTAAAGTTCCATAGTATGAATATGTTTCTTCTGGAAGTAGATCCTCGCTGATAGACACGCCATTCACTAAGATGTGTTTCGGTGCGTTGTTCTTGTTCAATACGTAATGCTCAGCAATGAAGTGGCCAGCACATGGGTGTAAAGAGCCCGCGAGAAATGAAGACATGATGAAGTATGTAAGCGGGATTACACCCCAATACTTGACCATGATGGCATCGACTACCACTTGCACAATGATGTTGAGGAGGTGGATGTATGTGAATTTGATCTGGGTGATGAACATAGGACGCAAAGCGTAAAAGAAGATCTGACAAGTGGCGAAAAACACCTTGCCCAACACATTCAGAAGAAATAGCGCCTCGGCACGGGTGGGCAAGTCGGTGTCCAAATACTCGTCACCGAGGAATTTGTGATGCAACTGATGGTATGGCTGGAACGAGGCTGAATACGGAATTCCGATCGGTAAGTTTGTGAACACGGCAAACAACTTGTTGTGCAAAGGTTTCTTGAAAAGAAGGTTGTGTGACAACTCGTGGATTGCTAAAAAAATGGCCTGGTTGGAGGTGGCACCGATGACATAAGCCAATGCAATGAACTTAAACGAAAGCGGATTCTGATTTCTTAGGTAGTATGCAACGGCGAACTGGAGTGCCACGACTAGTGCTACAATCCACTTTGTCTTGGGCTCATATCCCGTCAACTTGGAGATTTGTGGGTACTTGGCAATGATAGCCTTGCGTCTTTTAGTATGGGGCTCAGATTCTTTGGTCCAGTAAAATTCATTAAGAACCTCTATCGGCGCGTCCGCTGGAGGTGTGAGCACTTCGTACGTCTCTCTAGAGACACGGTGGGTGATTTTGCCCATGTGTGGGTACGAAATAAGAGAGAATAAAATAGCCTGTCTAAGAAGAAAGGAGCCAACTGGATGGTGAGGACAATATATATTGATGACACGAGTGCGCCTGCTGACGTCAAGAAATCAGTCCACTGCAGATAAACTGATTTTTTTACTTGGTGCGAACCAGCTACTCACTAGAACTGATGCAGGAACATGCATTGCACCGATCTAATAATATTTCAGACATATGCCTCTCCAAGCATTGAGCACCTGGCACCGGAGGATGCGTTTCTCGGGAGTCATTATTGTTCGAGACTTACCGGTAATATACCCATAGCAACTAGGGGTGATCATATTATAAAGACTCTCACATATACTTATCATATGTTCTGCTGACATCTCACCAAAAAAATCAAGAGCGACTGACTGGCACCCCTCTCGGATCGGGCCTTATTTATTTGCTCCATCGCGCCTCAGAATTTTTTTTTTCATAGACAACAGATACAGCCGTGACAGATCTAATTTGAGTAGATGCAGCATGAGCGAAATATTTCAATGCATTTTATGAACCGCGCAATTACGCCACTATTGATATTGGGGGTACATCGAGTAGGCATCCTGGGCGTAAGGCTTACCATTGTTCTGGCTTTCTTGTGAGGGCATTGTGGGTGGGTACTGTGCAATCATATATTGCGGTGCAAACATTCCATAGCTATTGCATGGATTGGGAGCCATAGCTGGCGAGGGCTGGAATGGTGGGATCCCTGGGAAAAAGGCGCCATTCGGTTGAGCCATGGGTAAAGATGGATACCCATTTATAGGATGGGCGTTTCCACCAAATTGAGCCATGGGAGGAATCTGGCCAGCATTGAACCCCATGAAATACTGTGGGTATTGTTGCAAGTACTGACTTTGATCAACTGGTTGCTCCTGCGAAGCCTGATAACTTTGTAGGTAACCCATTTGATTCGGGTAGGCGGATCTATCCAAGGAAGCGGCTTGCGAAGAATCAACCCGGCGGGCTAATTGCGGACCTGGCTGGTGTACGCCTTGGCCGTTGGACGAATATCCAAATCTGGCATTGTTCATGCAATGGTGCGACTTGACATGCGAGTTCTCGGTGGACTTGGGGATGGGATCATTTGAGGCGTCATGGGCTCCATCACAGACTGAGATCGAGCTTTCTCTTGTCTCGTCTTCACTCACGATAGCAGACACCATGTCAGCAAGTCCCTCATCAGTGTCTTGTTCTTGATGTTTGCCCATCAATTTTGGAGCATGCCCGAGAACCATCAGCTCAATCTCCTCCATTGACAGAGGAGGGGCCTGAGCAAGGGCTTTTTCAAATTTTTGGGCATTTGTTACAGGTGAGGCCACGTGCTTTGTTTCAATCTTTGAAGATTTCGGTTTGGCTTGAGGTTTTGTTCGTTCTGACTGTTTCACCTTTGTCTTTTTGCGGCTGGCGGGTTCAGCTCGAATCTGCTGAGTTTTTGGTACATGGAGCTTTTCCATTTCAAAATGTTCCTTTTCGGAATCTAAATGGATTCTTGTACCAAATATCTTTTTTGCCATAACCACATTCGCTTGTGAACGCAAAATATTCTCAGATCGCAAGCATTCAGCAGCGACAACCTTTTCGCGGTAGGACTTGTCCCCGGAAGCGAGCTCGACTTTCTTGTTGATGCGAAGGACAGCTTCATTGTCAAGAAACTCGGTCATACTTCGGACATCGTCGTAGAAAGAAGATCCAAAGAGAAGGTGGACATTTCCGCTGAGAAACAAGTGACTGTCATCGAAATC
Source organism: Metschnikowia krissii (assembly GCA_030561945.1). NCBI lineage: Eukaryota > Fungi > Ascomycota > Pichiomycetes > Serinales > Metschnikowiaceae > Metschnikowia > Metschnikowia krissii. Next base: position 65,482 of record JAKTYP010000061.1, on the reverse strand, counting down.
TTTAAACTGACACCCGATTGGAGTAAAGTCTTTGAAATGAATGTCTTCGGAGAAGTAATAACTTCGGATGGGAGTTTTACCATCAATGAACGCCTCGATTATTTTTCTCTTCACTTCTTCTCCATTGAATTCCTGAAGAGAATTGAATGCGTCCACCAAGCTCTGAAGAAATCTGGGGCCACAAGATTTAGCAAAAGGACTCTTTCTCAAAAAGGCCAAGATCAACCTGATATTTTTCAAAGGCATCTCTACATCGGAAGACAGGAAAGACTGTACCTTTAAAGTGTTAAGGTACGCAGTGATGTAACGACAGACGAACGTTCCAAATTTATCGCATATAAGCGGGACCTGCGACTGGATGGCCAACTCGTAAAAACAAATGAGGATTGTCAAGTGCTCTGCAATAATATTGGTGTTTTTGGCGTACCTGTCAAAATAAGGTTTGGAGAATAAGATGTTAAGAAAATCAGATTCTGCCTTTTCGGCATACAAACGCTTTCTGTAGGCACTCAGGAAGAAGTACTCGGCAACAATACGTAACAAAATATTGTTTACATCGATCGGCTCGACGCATTTCGGGTCTTTGCGTACCGCGTGATCGTACGCGTCTTCCAACCATGGCTTAGTGAATGCAGATACCAAGTTTCGCTTGCCGACCGCAAAAGAGAGATCGCGAGTGAATTGGGAACGCAAAAACCAAAGTATGGCACTAAATTTTTGACCCAACGAGTTGTATATCACTCCAATATGGTTGTAGGGCTCATGCATAGTAGGAAGCAAGCCGATGCATTTCGAATAGCAAAGCAACGGAAAGATGTAGAGGCTCTTGTCTTCGACCTTATCGACATTTGACTTTTGTAAGTGTTTGTAATGCGCGTTAACAGACAAACACGGCTGCACGTATGATAGGTGGATCTGCGCCGAGTTTCTGGATACGTTTCCCAAACCCACAAGACACAAAAATGTGATGTAGGACAAAGTCGAATGGAAGGCCTCATATAGGAATTCCTCTTTGATTTCGGGAATTACAATGTCGAATTCTTGTAAGTACTTCAGGGGTACCAATGGGTTTGAGTATTTGGACCCGAGGTCAGACATGACGGCGGTATAAAACGTCTTTACGGCCTTGACGTACTTGTCAAGCAGCTCGTTGAGCTTCCGCATTTCCACGCTCTTAAACTTTCTCTTTCCAGTCTTTAAGGACTGGACCAGCAAGCTGTACAATTCTGCGTGCTGTTTCTGGTACAGTTTGACTATTGGGTGATGAAAGTCACTCCATAAAATCCTCAAGTAGTCAATCAGGTTGCATAGAGATATATCAACTTGTTTGGTGTCATCTGTCTCCACAAACACCTGATGGAAGGCGCTGATATCTGTAAGGATCCATTGGTGGAACTTGCTTTGGATCACAGTGGTGAAGCCAAGGATCAAGGACTGATCGATGAACTTGGAAGAGAGAAAATTGTCGAGCTGGGCCTTGTGATTTTGGATTTCATTTTGGGTAGCCTGCGGAATCATTATATGCTAGAGGGGTGTATGAGTGTGTGTTTTTCAGTTCCAGATTAGCAAAAATGGGCCATCATAGGAGTACGGTTTGGAGTGGTAGAGAATTTTTCTTCACGCTGGCTTATGGATGCTCGGAGAGACCTGCCTGTACAGAAATGCAAAAACTACCAAGGGCACCGAAAAAAAAAAAATTCAATATGAAAAAAAGCGAGCAGCGACAGCAGCATATACAAAATCATCTGGCCTTGGCATTCTACAGGACTCGTCTCAGGTAATCTGACGGTTATCCCAATTCATTTTTTGTCACATACTGCGTCAAATGCCTCGTCTTATATTTCGTCACATTTAGAATGTTTAGATTTGGTTATTGTTGAAGAAGTAGTTTTCTTCATTTGATTTTGTTTTCCTTTTCCTTTCCCTGTTTTTTTTTTGTTTTCTTTTCTTCTCCTACTTCATCTGCTCGCAGAATATAGTATATTTCCCCAATACACCCAAGGCATAGTATAATTAATGAGGCCCGGTCCTAAACATGAGCGTCGCACGCTGAAACGGGGCGGGAGCCAAAGCATGGCCCGCGTGCGAGTGGCAAAAAAACAATGGAGGGATGCGAAGGCGGATAACATGGGTGCATGCGGTACTTCCTGTCAATCAGAGAAGATTCCATAGAACAGGAGGCATGGACGAAGAATATCCCGTCAAGGTTAATGTATACGATATCTCCGGAGGGCTAGCCTCTGTGTATTCCCCCATGATCCTAGGCACCAAGATCGACGCGATCTATCATACCTCAACGGTTATCTTTGGCCAGGAGTTCTATATCGACCAGGGTATAAAGGTGTGCACGACGCCCGGGGCAACCAAGTACGGCACTCCAATCGAGGTTTTAGATATGGGCACCACGCAAATCGATCTGGACACGTTCTATGCTTTTTTGCAGGATCTCAGGGACCATGACGAGGGAAAGTATAACGCGCCAGCGTACGATCTCTTTGATAATAACTGTAATCACTTCACGGACGTCTTACTTGAGTTTGCGGTGGGGAAGAATTTAGAAGACCGCATCCTCAACCTTCCACAACGAGTCTTGGCCAACCCCAACGGCCAGGCCCTTCGACAGATGTTGAGCGGCGGATCTGGCGGTGCTTTAGGTAACGCTCGCTTTGGCTTTTAGAAATTCGAGTGCGTATGCGAACCAAATACGCCCACTCAATTCCCAATCTTCCTTCATCTCCCTCTGTTTCCCTGTGTCTCTCTGTTTGTTTCAATGTCTTTACGCTCAACACCAAGGCCTTTCTGTTGGCCCTTTGTTATATCTACCTACATACTATATATAGATAGATAGATAGATAGATTAGTATGATAATGATCAAATTCAGAAATATGGTTAATATTAAAACCCTTACTTTTTTGCCGCCCAGACCAGCCTTGCTTCATTTTAGTATTCTTAACTTCCTATAACCGCTTCTCCGAATCAGGCGCGTCCCACCGTCCTCTAACCGGATCTGGCATTTATGCCCCTGTACTGGTTCGAACGCACACGCGGGGGTCTCCTTTTATGCGGGAGGCCAACTCCACATACGCATAGGGAAGATGGCTGCAAATCCGTATCGCACTCGGGGATGCGTATAAATACCGTCCTTCAAGACAGACACTTACATGTCTGTCTGACTTCATCTTTTACTCTCAGTGTGAATCCTTAGCTCAAACTCCTATCCCCAGACCTTTCCTTGGCTGCACTGAGCCTTGTTTGAAACCACTTAGTTTGACTTCTTTCTTTTCGCGATGGACGCATCTGGAAACAATCAACTGGGCCTCAACATTTCTTTTAACCCCATGAGCTCGGGAAGTATCGCCGCCACCAACTCCAGTGGGTTTACGGCGGTCAACAGCGAAGACACTGATCCTGAACTAACGTACCTGTCGTCCTTAGTCCCGCAAAGCTATGAAGGTGGTCCACACGTGAAGTCGTACCAATTTCACCACAACTCACCCACGTCAATGCCCCAAAGCAGAATCTGGAACCCACGCGTGAGCCACACTAGCTCTCCCGGTATGAACTCTTCCCCTTCGATGATCAACAACATGGTGTCGTCTCCAAGAGTTGAGAACCAAGGTATTCACTTACCCAGCTTCATGAACAACTCCATTTTTGATGCTAGCTCCCGGCAAAACAACTCTGCAGGCATGATCCACTCCAACCAATTCAAACATGTTGACTACAGTAGCATAAGTAGCATGAAAGTTAATCCTAAAGATTCTGCTACTACTCCTCAATACGGCAATTATATGCAAAACTCACCAAACCAAATCATGGCTAGCTACGGAAGAAGAAGACTGTCAATGAACCCCAGCACATCCAGCTACAATTCAAGCTTAGCTAGTGTTTCTAGTCTTGAAAACAAATCATTATCCTGTGATTTAAAAGGAAACAGCCAAACTACTATGGAAAATGGCTCCAAGCAATCTTTCAATAGTACTTCCTTCCAAAGCCCTGAACGCGAGACAATAGAAATGTTGAAATCCGAGCTTATGTTCAAAAGTCAGCTTAATGAGTCTTTAACAGATAAGTTGAGGTCGTTCAAACTTGACGACGAATCTGTCATATCAGAGGACGAGACTAGAATAGGCGAACACATCAGACTTCCAAAAAACTACTTGCAATTGTTCAAGGATCTCACCCGTACCTTGAATGAAAAAACACAAGAATTGAACGAGACAAAATTGAAAATTGAAGCTATCGTTGTGGGGTCTATTATGAGTAAAGACAATTCCGTCGACTATTATGGAACATTCGATGCTCAGGATATTGCCCACAGAATTACAAACAAGTTCTCTGTGTTACAAAAAGAAAACGAAGCACTCTTGAACATGGTATGCTACAGCAACAAGCAGAGCTTGCTTATTGAAATAGGCTTATTAAAGAACGAAAACAAATTATTAAAGGATAAGTTGGACCTGGCCGGGCTGGATAAGTGATGTTTCCGTCACCAATTATTTCTTCTGTCGAGCGTAAACCTACTTTACCTTTTGATCAAAAAGTTAAAAAAAATCAAAAATCAAAAATCAAAAATAATGTGTATAAAATAGAAATTGAACAGCAGTATTTGACGTGATCAATAAGTCACAGCCCTTATCGGCTGGAGTTGATTTGGTAATGAAGTTCTCCAATTACTAAAGAAGAACCGCCCCCCCCCCGTATATATCCCACTCAACCCTCTGTTTTCAGAGTTTTGTCTTAGGTGAGTGGACACAACACACGCGCCTGTTGCGAAGACAACACCATTAACAAATATGCGCTAGTTTGTAAGATTAAAGATCCAAAAAACCCACATGGTTATGGAATGAAGTTTTGTTCCTCACCTCTTGAAATTTAGACGAATATTCTCGATTATGATGTATTTAGATAATATTAGCAGGGCCTAAAAGATTCAGTAATATCGATAAAAATATCGAGAAGCGTGAAACAAAACATCACATGAAGTGTATATATATAATAAAAAGCAAAAGCGCCATTTTGACATACGCAAAGATGCAAGCTGGTGGACAGAAGCTATTATTCACAGGCCTGAAGCAAGCCCACACAATAAGGGTTTCTCAGACGAAGAATTTCTGCTGGATACATTCGTTCTGTGCCCTTGGGGTAGTTTTAGGCGACACAAAGGACCCAAAACATCCAGCGAGTAAAAGCGTCTTGGTGTATCTAGTATTCAACGCCACGGGAGTGTGTATCACACGTAATTCTAAACAAAGCATCAATAGTCAGACATATAGTGCGAGCATCGGATTGGATGAATACCTTTTCAGGAAAGTGGCATCCCTGTTCACCCGTAGCACCTTCTTATCCCTCTGTATCTCGCTCTCCCACTCTCTCTGCACTCTCTGCACTCTACCTTTCGCACAACTGGAAATCATAAATCTAACTTCATGACTCATTTCAAACGAGCTGAAAACACGTGTCGGTAAGAAAAAAAATACCCTTTTATGGTGAAGCGGCCCGGGTGCCCCCAGATACACGCCTCACGAAGCGGCGGCAATCTAAAGGAATCTGCGTAAGCCTATAAGGTCTTTCCACGAAGTCCAAGTATATCTCTCGACGTCGTATATGTATGCCATCGAATGCCTCAACGAGGACTGCAAGTACTCGGGCTTGTAGTGGTAGATGCACATTACAAGGCCCCAGACGGCCACGGCAAACCATTTCCATGTCTCCTTGTACACCTTGTTTTTATACGCCGCCAACTGACCCGAGGGCAAGTCGGCGTACTTGACTGTGTTGCCCCCCACGGCAAACACAGGTTGGCGGCACTGCAAGAACATGTCGAGGAGAATCTTGCCTGTGGCCACGACAACCCGGGAGAAGCAGTAGAGCGTGATCTGGTGCGTAATTCCCGGGTTGAAGCAGCCGAAGCGCTGTGAATACACCACCCAGCCTGCAAGGGCCCCGGCGAAAAACTTGACAATGCTGGGCCTGCGGTATAGCAGCCGGTCCTGCTTCAACAAGTGGACCACGAATTTGTATACGATAGCAAACAGGGCCAAGACCACTGAGTGCTCCCTGGTGGCCTTCAACACCAGTTTTAGCCGTGGTTTTAACGGGCCCAGGCGGTATATTAAGTTTATCACCAAAGCATGCGAGAACCGGATCTTTCCGCCGTAGACAATGGCATTGCGCGACGACTGTGCGATCTCGAGCAACGGCCGGTAGAGCGGGTCTGAAAAAATCGCCATAAAGAAGGGGGGGTGGTGGTGGGGGGGTTCGAAGGTTGTGCAGAAAAGCTGGGGTTCATTAGAAAAAGACTACGAGCTGGGTGCGGCTACAATCTCCGTTGAGGAGGGGAGGGAGCTGCGGGGCCCAAAAAGCGCGGAGTACGGCGCCTTGAGGTATGCGCTAGGCAGAAAGCCGGGGCGCGGCTGGGGCCGCCCCCACCATGTTTAAAGGGCGCCAGGCCATCATGGCCCTGGGTCCGCGCGCCCAGCATATACATCTATATACATATAGAAGTGAAGATATATATATATATATATCGATGTAGGAGTACTTTTGCGTGCGTATATAAAAAAGAACTAGGGGGGAAGGATGATTTTTTCGGGGACCCATAAATATCGGTCAGCCATGGCGGGGTGGACCCGGCGGACAAATCTATCAAACTTCCAGTGGTTGGGATGGGTATCGTCTTGAGTATCTATACCAGCTAGTGATGGCGCGAACAAAATGTATGCGGAATGGTTGAGGCAATTGAAATTATTGGAACTATAATTATTGCAAATACAGTTGTTGAGATCAACACCAGATAAATATCAGATTAACCCCATTTTTGGTGTCGATGTTTCCGGAACCACCAAAGTTGTCAAAGTCGTCAGCATCATCAGTAACACTAAAAGCATTAAACATGAAACATATCGGAAATTCCCAGTGAAGGCTGGGGAAGAACTCCAGGGCTCGATTATGCGCGCGACCCTCCTGCCCCAATGTGCGACGACCCCGTGGTGGCAAGAACGATTCTCATGGGGGCATCACCTGGTTCTTTCAAAAAGAATCAATGATACCGTGGCCCACAAACGTCCCTGTAGCCCACTTGTCACTTAAATTTTGGTTTGGTTTGGATATGTTGGTTTCCCATGTCACCCGGGACTTGAGTCTCTGCAATCACCCCGGTAGTATGGGGCGTCGTATTCCAAACAAATGGCCTCAATTGGAATGTCTCAATTAGAGCAATGCCGGGCACCAACCATGTGTAGTTCTTTTTTTTTTTTCTTTTTTCTTCTTCTTTCTCTCTCCATTTTTTCTTTCTATTTTTTTCTTCTTCTTCTTCTTCTTGTAATTTTCTATGGTTTTTCTTACTTCTGGCACCCCTGGAAATTGGCTAAAATCGGGTATGGACGGGCCCTGCTAAAATCCACTGCCATACGGCCCCCAAAAAATCACCTCTGCAGGCGCCTTTGTTTTGTTCAGGCCCTGTGGGGTAGGGGCACAATAGAAAGACCGGGGTCCCAATAGACAGGTACGTGCGAGGTCTAAGGCCAAGGCCCGCGAGGCTAGCCTCTAGTGCATTCGATCTGGCACTCCCTTCCCACACATATATCTCCAACATAACCCATCACCACTTAATATTTCATCCACAATTACTGGGTTTTTTGGGGAATTTTTTTTTTTTCATTTCTTTTTGTATTTTGGCTTCGGTGACTTTTTCCTTCTCTCCTCCCGCTCGTGTGTTCCCTTGGTCAATCACAGGTTGTGGCGCTGTCACCACTTGTCACGAACAACACTTTTTTTTTTTTTGGCTTTGCCGCCTACCGCCGCGTCTCTGAGCATTTGTGACTTTTTTTCTCTAAAAATTTTTCAAAGGTTTTTTTTTTCTTTGCACCTCAGAAAAAAAAAAAAATTTCAGCTCAGGAAAATTTTTAACCCTGTGACAAAAACGAGCTTCCACACAATCGGCCACATATTCTTCAGCGCAGCTCGCCAAAACCCACCCTCTAGCTGACAATCCCAAAATCACAACTAAATCGTGCCGTGGGTCTAACATTGAAACTCTTTTTTTATTCAAAAAGCCTCCAGTCTCCCTCCCCCCCTCATATTTGCACATCTTAAAACGTCGCTTACCCTACGCTAGGCAAAATGTCCATCTCATACGCCAACGTAGCAGCCAACCCACAAGCGCCCAAAAGCGACTCTGTTGAAGAGTCCGTGAATGCATCCGTGTCTACTCCCGGCTCACCCAAACTTACGTCGAGCGAATCAGCCGTCCCTCCATCGGCCCCTCTCGATGAGAATCCCTCTTCGGCCGCCTCAGCTGAAACCGAAACGCCTTCAGAGACTGTTTCTTCTGATGCCTCCAGTCATGTGCCAAAGGTGAAGAAGGTTTTGACACCCGCCCCTGTTCCTTCCAAGGCAGTTTGGGGTACCACGGGGGCCGTGAAACTGGTTCCCGTGGATGAGCATAAATGGCCCACTCCCGACCAGGCGCCTGTGCTTGAACAGTCACAGCAAACATCAAGCAAGTCAAGCCAGCCAAAAGACATCAAGGCCAACAAGTGGGTCCCCATCAACGCTAAGGTCATCTTGCCAAGCCCTAGATCTGCACAGGGTTCCAGCGCTGCTAACCAGCAGAAGAACAAAAGGAAAAATAAAAACACTCGGAAAAATAAGAACCCCCTGGCCCCGGGCTTTGAGGGCTCGGCAAAAAAAGACGATGCACCAATCAAAGATGACGACACTACCGAATCCGAAGACAAGGCTGCCTCTGTCCCGCAATCCACATCTGAATTCTCACAGGGAAACACCGACGCCAGCTTAAACGGCCAACTGCAGCAAGGCTATAGTGAAAACAGACAAAAGTATAATCAGCAGCAAAAGGGGTTTAAAAGATACAATCAGAACGGAGCCCCGCAGGGCAACGCCAATGGAAAATCTCATGGCCAACACTCTCAACTGCGTCACCAAGGTATTTACTATCAACAATTTGTGCATCCCCAGTATCCTGGTAACAACAGACAATTTAGATCTGCCCACGGCGGCAACGCCTCATATGGAAGAAGTAACAGCAACGGTAACATCCTGGTGGGGTACCCAATGCCAAATGGCTTTAACTCTGTCAGTGGCGGTCCATTTGTTCCTATTCCTCAACACCCACAGCCAATGATGGCTTCAGGTATGCCATTCGGTATGGCCCCTGTCCAGATTCCTCCACCTATAAGCCCCAGGCAGAACCCTGAACAGGCTTTGACCCTGCAAATCGACTATTACTTCTCCTTGGATAACTTGATTAGAGACGTCTTCTTAAGAAAGAGTATGGGTACTGAAGGCTGGGTCGACTTGGATTTGATTTTGAATTTCAAGAGAGTGAAGATCATTGTCAACGGAATCAGAAATTCAATTGAAGAGACTGACGAGGTAGTCAAGGAGGAGAAGTTGGACAAGGCCATTCTCACGGCCGTGCAGAACTGTCAAAACTTGGAGGTTGGCTATTTGAATGGCAAAGATGACAACGATGCCAAGGCAACTGAAGTTCAATTGAGAGTAAAGCATAGCTTTGAGCAGTGGCTTTTGCCCGACAACTAAACGTGCGTGTACTTGCATTAACTTTGACTTTCAGTCCTTGATGCTTAATCGCTTTTTTTTTTAATCATATCATCTATACATGAATTCTGTCGAGTTAGATACTCAAATCTGATTCACCCTCGACATTATCCCAGTTCAGATGCCCCGCCGATTATTTTCGTCATGTATATATACATTTGATCCCACGTGATGAGTCCATGTTAAATAACAATTCTTGCGGAAAATATTTCAAAGCCCAAGCCAGCGCTGGAGAATATTATGAAGCCAGGCAGCATGGTGAAAAGAGAGAGAGAAATGAAAATAAAACTAGGCGAGATACAGACTCGATAATAATAAACAATCGCTTTCTATAAACTACTTTCAAAGGGACAAAAGGTCGACACTAAAATTAAACCTCTTTCCCCTCTTCTTCCGAGGACCCCGAAGACAGGACGGATTTGTAAGGGACGTCCAAACTTTTGATGATAAACGGTTCAGCAACTGCACCATCCAAGTAGTCCAAATCTTCCTGCGGGATAATGTAGCGCCATACCCATCTTGCGCAGACAGCGAAGAAAAACAAAACACCAGGGAATCCAACTGCCGCAGTGGTCAATGTGATGACGAACTCGGCGACTCCCGCAATCACCTGCAAAAAAACGTAAAGGTAGAAGTACTTCATTTTTTCCGGGCGAATACAGTGTATTTCCTTCCACATCGGGTGAACATCAGTGCCATGCTCAATGTAGTGGTTATCAAGAAACATGTACCTGATCTTATTCACCACTGGGTTACCGTTTAACCCGCCAATACCCATGATAAAGAATAGACCACTCAACACAGCTTGAGGAATTAATCCTAGCACGACCAAAAAAGGCCCAGACATCATGACAAAAGTCAAAGCACCTTGACCAGTATTAGTGACGCGCTGCTCGACCACAGACTTTGGCTCACCCGTAATCAAATCATGCACAATGAGAGATTCTGTGTGTAAAGGTGCCTGGGGAATCAACCCGTTCGGTGCTGGGATGCCGATTATACCCGAAATTCCGGTGGTAAGTCCCAACAACATGAAGTCCCAGTGGAAGGAAGCCGGCTTCTTCAAAGGATAGTCCTTCAGTTGACACATAAGGGCGGATACGTTGTGATCGAAGTAGAAGAGAAACGTGAGGAGAATCGCAAAGGGCACAGCAATAAAAATGTCGCCCACAGATATGTTTTCGTTAGGCCAAAAGTGGATAAACCAGCCGTGTTCCCTACCGAGCTCCGCAGACAGGGTGGTAGGGGCAAATGCCTTGGAAGTGGCCAAACGAGACAACGAGACGTTGTCTAAAAACCCGCCAAAATGAATGAATCCCGTGAAAAAGATCACAGACAAAGGCACTCCATAATCAGCGAATAGCTTTCTCACTTTGGGCTTGAAGTAGTGCATCTGAGTGCCAAACATACCGGAGCCGATACCAAAAATGACCATGAGCAAACTGATCATCACGGAGCAGAAGCCTGCTGCGGGGCCCGACTCGTGAAACTGCTTGTTGAGCATTTGTATGGCCTTCTGGCAATAGACTATGTTGATGAAGAAGCCAAATACCTCACATGAGAAGTTGGACACTATCTTCATGAACAGGACCCAATTGAGAAGCGCAACAGCAAAATGCATCAACATCGACCAGAGATACACCCAGCACATGAAGGGGAAGAAAAGTGTGCCTCGAGGCGTCATTATCTCGTAGATGGTGTAGCTGAAAATTGCGATAGGACCCGTCACTCCTACCACGCATAGAGGCTGTCCCGAAAAAAGGCCAAAAACAACTCCTGCGAGAGCCGAGCTCATGAGCACTTCATTAACACCGTACAGGTTATCTGTTCGGTCGAACATATCCTGGGCGAATGCAATTGCCGGAAGCAAGTTTGTAAAAAAGATGTATATTATCGACGGCAACACCCGGTAATTAAGGGCATCTTTAAAGTCTGATTTATAGTACGGGAGCCGATTGCAGATATCGTTGTATATTCCACGACCGATGCGACGGAATGAGAACCTCATGGTGTATGACAGCAGCTGAATAAAACGACCAATAAATCGAAGCCTTCGGAGAGACAAGGAAGAAAAAAAAATTAACCTGTTGGTCCAGGGTATTAGTAGCCTGAGTCTTGATGTTGAGCCAGATTTCGTTCGATCAAGTTCCAGGCGCAGAAGAGATGCGCTGGTAAAAGTTGTGAGATAAAAAAAAAATGAGGAGAATGGGTGGTATCTCAAATTTTGTCCAGGATAAGCACCAGTCTTATAGCAGACTCAATGAGGAGAGTAAGTGGGCGGGCAGGCGATGCGGTGCATGGGCGAAAATACTGCGTCATCTGTTATGACACGTGACCCGCATGCATACGCTCGTAACTGCCCGGTGAGCAACGGTTCTCATTTTCCTTGACTTGTGCCCAGAGGCTTGCTACGAGCATTTCTGGCTGCAAGGGCCAGCGTGATTTGAGATTCTTTCCCTGCTTATTGATAGAAGTTAAGTTTTGTTGTTTTACAAGACAAAATTGCATTCGTTCTTCAATCATTTGCTCAATAATTTGCAGCCGGTGAATTTGTCTATTTGTCATCAGCATAATTCCAGATACATCGATGGGTGGCACTCTTTCCGCGTTTGCTTTTCTTATCTCGAATAATCGATAAAGATGTGGTTCTTCAATAGACTTCACGTAATGACTCTGTTTGGCAGCCAAAAGCATTTGTCATCAGTGGCACACTATACGGCACTATATATTAGGATAGTGTACTATACACCTGTGGGCCAGTAAAAATCTTAATTGCTTTTTTTTTCAATTCTATTCGTAAGTTTTTTATTTTTGAAATTTGTACTGATATCAAACACACGCACACACCTCTGCTTTAGGTATGCCCTGGGAATACAGCTAACATTTGCTGTTACGTAGTGACTAATGCGTGCCTGGAGGCACAATGAGCACACAATTTATTTTGCATATCTATGCTCATAAAGTCATGATAGCACCATAGCCATGGATGTTCAGGGCGCAGTGTGCCAAGACTAGTCCCCGATTCAGACGAGCGTCACCACCTGAGGCCCAATTTTCTCCGCCCCTATGGTATACAGTCCGGGGCTTAGAAAGGGGTCTTCGGTTTGCCGGACTTTTGCACCGAGCCACCCTGATACGAGCAGGTACTCTCTTAAGTTTTTTTTTTAGATTTTTCTTTGCTTTCGGGAATAATCAACTCCATCTTCAAGACCACTCGTTTAATCCTAGGAATGACCAATATTGGAGATTTTGCCGGAGGGATCGCCTTGAATCTTAGGCCCCATATGCGGGGTCATGATTGCCTGGCTGTTCCGCTCTCTTCGCGTCGCACCTCCAGGTTCTGTATACGACGATATCTGAATGATGTTAACTAACTTAATTGGGTTACACGCTTCCTGATGGTTTGGACGGCTATATGATCTCACTATCTTCTATTTAACACAAAAAAAAAAAAAAAAATTCTAAAGGATCACTGGATTTTCTGCCCAAGATTTACGTTGTTATTTGTTTTCTGTTCCATCCGTTGGCAAAAAATATTATGTGAAACTTAACCCCGCTCAGATGTTCGCGCTAGCAAAGACAAGAAGGATATCATCAAAAACTTGCCAAACAGCATTACCTAGTTCGATTTTGCCCTGCTTAAATCAATCAGATGACTCCTTGAAGTTTAGCGCCATTGTATATAATTTTCCACTATTTAAGTTCCAAAAATGAATTTATCAACGGCAATATAAAAAAATATATTTTTCTAGATTAGTACAGGAAAATAAAAATAGATAGAACAGAGCATCACTTTCCAAAAGCGTGGTTTATAATATTGTTTGGTTTGTTTAATATCATACAATAATTTTCGATGAATTCACTGTGATATTGAAGAGTCCTCATAATTCATATCGTTTTCTTTCAATGCTTTACTCGAAGTGACCCAAACTCCAAGATTATGTGGGACAATCTATATTATATCGAGTGTGTTTCGTTTTAATACACATCTTGAGATCATGTCTGAAACTTTTTACGCTAATTTAGACGGAGGGAGGGTGTCGAATGCCTCTAAACTTCATTCACTATTAACACACACAAAAACATGGCTCTCTTATTCAACACATATTGAAAATTGCCAAAATAAGTAATCAGATATAAATTAAATTTTCAGTCTTCAAATAGTTTGCAAAATAAAATATAAACTTTACTGTATCACTATTTAATGTCCAAGGTCCCTTGGCCCAGTTGGTTAAGGCGTGGTGCTAATAACGCCAAGATCAGCAGTTCGATCCTGCTAGGGACCATTTTTTTCAGACTCATGCTTTTTATGAGCCCACCCCTTTGTCTTTCTACTTCGAGGTCGTATCGCCTTAAACTACACCTTTTTCTTTCTTCCTGGTCATGGTCCTGATATTGGTCTCTCACATTGGCGCAGGAAACCATTCCAAAAATCATACGCGCAACTACAAAAGGCTTCTTCGAGCTGCGCTTTCCACAGGAGATCTTATCGAAGCATCTCGTGTCGTCGAGAAAAGTCACCTCACAAACACGGGTTTTGGGTCGAGCCTCGACCGGACTGGTGCTGCCATTTCTGACGCTTCCTTGATGGAAATAGGTGGTGGCCGTATAGTAAACTGTCTAGCATTGGTCAACATATATGACGACGCGTTCCCCATCGCGCGTGCTGATTCGATTTCACGAGAATTAGACCATGAATATGCGACAGAAGGAGTGGAGCGACATTTCGGTCTATCAAAACCGACTACGTTAGACTATCAGGCCTATAAAAAGTATTGCGAGAATCCCAAAGGGGCCCTCGAATTGGGCCCCGATGAGGCGAAGACATTGGTTCTGAAAAGAGCCCAGATAGCGCTCGAGCGCTTCAATTCACTTTTCGAATATGAGCGCTCCCAAAAATATGCTCAGAAAGCGCATGGTTCGAAAGAGCTAGAGATAACATACTCTAAGGATACAGACAAAGTGCGCAGCTTGCTGGGAAAGTCCATGAGGGGCACCTCTAAGAAACGAAAACACAATCCAGAAGACATGGCGCCACGAACCTTAGCCCGTGGCACAGAGATTGAGGATACTGTTGGGTTTATTGAAATCACCAAATCTTCAGATGTTAAGACGCGTCTTGCGTCGTCATCAGGAGGTAACTTCTATCGCATGCCTGGCCGAGTCAGCTGTGCCGGAATTGTGGGCTCTGGGATCGGGTACAGCAGCTACAACGGCATAGAGGTGAGTTGCATGTGTAGTGGAAATGGAGACGACATAATTGCCATGAACTTGGCCTCGTACCTCAGTCAGACGCTAGCAGAAACACTCGGAGATACCGACGAGTGGCCTGAATTGGGTCCGCTCGTGCAGTCGCGTATCCTCCGCAAAAGCCAGCAGGTTACCAAGACGGCGGTGGATGCCCGTCTCAAGGAAATCACGTACGTTGGTGTGATCGTCGTTGTGCGATCAGCCTTTGACACACGCCTAGTCTTTTGCCACAGTACCGAGTCGTTCTACTTTGCATTCAGACTGCGGGGAGAGACGGAGATTGTACTCAGCCGGACCCACGGGCTGTGCGGGGAATTTTTGAGCGGCGAGTATAAATTGGAATGATAAACGTTGCAAACTACGAGCTACACACAACAGTGGATTAGAACTTGTTATATTCAAGAACGGATAGATTTCGTAAAGAGGGAGATGTCAATGCTGGGCTTAACGGGAGGTGGCGTGGACCTTTTGGAAAGCACCCTTTTTGCCCATCTTGGAGACCTTGTCGTTGGCACCAGCTTGGACACCAGCGGCCTTTCTCTCGAGCTTCTTAGCCTTGTTGGCCTCCTTGGCCTTGGCGATTCTCTCTTCTCTGGAAGCCTTTCTCTCGGCAGGCTTCTGGTTTCTCTTCTCCTTGATGAACTCCAAAGAAGCACCCTCAATAGGTCTCTGGTGCTTGACGGTCTTCTTGGTTCTTCTCTTCTTGGTCTCCTCAGTGATACCCTTCTTGTGCTGCTTTCTGTACAAGACGGTCCAAGAAATCTTTCTTGGGTTCTTTCTCTGCTGGAACAAAGAAGCAGACTTAGAGGACTGGAATCTGAAGATTTTTGAGTCACCTCTGACGAACAAGGTGCCTCTACCTGGGTAGATCTTAGCACCGGAGAAGGAGTCAATTTCGATCTTCATTGTGCTAACTATGTTAGTATATTATTCTTACGCAGAGTTATGCTGGGTCCGCAACCGTAACAAGGACATTCGTTTAGATGGTGGTGGAAGCTGCTCATGACATGTGAAAATCAGCATGGCTCGTATGCTTCCACGGTTTGATTAGCTTTACTCGCCAGTACATGTCAACATGATCTAAACGATCAAACCTGGATTGTGGCTAGACGAGCACTTCGTATCGGATTCAAACATACTAATTTGGCTAACTAAGAAAGTGATTAGAGAGTGCGAGTTGGAAAGAAAATTTTCACAGATTGAGAGACTGGGTGACGGTGCAGGACTGCGAGGTTGGAGCGGTCTCGGTGGGAGCGCCCTGCTAGATGGAAGCACCTGGTCACGTGTTTAAATGTCGCATGTCGGGGATTGCGCGAACCGTGTGGTCGTGGCTCACCTTGAGATACGCTGGCGCTTCCAGAATTGAAGTTGGCTTCTTTGTCGTCAGCCTTCTTAGGCATGTACCACTAGTGGAAACCTGAGAAGAGAACACGGTATTGTTGTTTTTTTGTTTATATGTCTATAATTTATAAGAGACTTTCTTTTTGAATCTTGGTTGCATTGAAATGAGAAGACATGTTTCCAGTGGCGGCTTTTCCATTTGCGGCCAGAACCACGCGACATTGCGCGACAAGCCCTATCCAAGACACGTGCGCAGATTGACTGCTTTTTGACTTTTCATTTTGGATCCTGCACACATCCATAAGATGGCCCAGCAGAGATTTTTCGCGATGATTGTCCCACTGTCACTCTTCAATTCTTTATCATTGACCGGAGTGTTATACCACATATAAATCACAGAGATGGTCCGTATACTTCTGAAGTTCTAGCTGCGCTAAGCGACAATATGGCTGTCGCTTCTTGACACTCTCTTACCTCGTAGATAAGGCCAGCAGCCCGATCACCTCACAGCATACTAACAAGCAAAGGCCCCAAAGAACAAGAGCACTGACAACATCAACGCCAAGTTGGGTTTGGTTATCAAATCCGGCAAGTACGCTTTGGGCTACAAGTCTACCATCAAATCCTTGAGATCTGGTAAGGCTAAGTTGATCATCATTGCCGGTAACACCCCAGTTTTGAGAAAGTCTGAGTTGGAGTACTACGCCATGTTGTCCAAGACTCAGGTCTACTACTTCCAGGGTGGTAACAACGAGTTGGGTACTGTGTGCGGTAAGTTGTTTAGAGTCGGCACCATGGCCATTTTGGATGTCGGTGACTCTGACATCTTGTCTGCCATCTAAGCTCATTGCATATACATTGTACTGAATACAGGTTGTGAACAACCAGCGGTAGGATGGAAAATTCGTCCAACGTAGTATTTGTTTGTAGATATAACATGTGTGCTCCTTGCACTCCTCGAAGTGGGAAGATAAACATCCTGAAGACTTGCAAGCCTAGCTCTTTCCATCTACTCCTGCGCAATTGCGCTGAGCTGCTGCTCGAGGTCTCGGATTCTATCTTCTTCTTTCTGGATCATTTCTTCAACACTGAGTGCCTTTGATGGAGAGAGGCCGCCGCGAATGGGCAGCAAATCTAGAACGCCCTCATGGTGGCGATCTAGGTTCTGTCTTTGCAGCGCAAGCGTACTGGTCAAACTGGCGATTTCATGATTCAACTTGTGGTAATCTTCGCGACCCAAGAGCGCCTTTTCGCGCATTTCCTGGGCGTCGAATGCACCGGGATGCTGTTTTATCATGGTTTCTATCGCATCGCAGATTTCCGGCACATCCTGGCTATCTGCCTCTGCAAGGGGGTCTTTTTGCGAGCCCCCTTTCAGCAGTGAGACTCTTTGCCTGCGCGTAGGCGAGGAGAAGGCGTCGGACGAGGACCAGGGTTCTGACGTGTCTGAGCTTATATGGTTGAGACGCGGCAC
Organism: Metschnikowia krissii; assembly: GCA_030561945.1. Taxonomy (NCBI): domain Eukaryota; kingdom Fungi; phylum Ascomycota; class Pichiomycetes; order Serinales; family Metschnikowiaceae; genus Metschnikowia; species Metschnikowia krissii. Next base: position 47,831 of record JAKTYP010000061.1, on the reverse strand, counting down.
GTGCACGGCCCTCTGGCCGCCGAGTGTTTCGGAGTGATCGGAAAATACCGAATGCCCATCCACACGCACAGGCTTAAGCTCGACATATCTAGCGCTGCCTCGGTTTCCGCGTCTCTGGCGGACCATGGCGCTGGCCACACCCGAGCCTTTTGTGACCCTATATAGACCCTTTTCCTCCGGGAGCAAGTCTCGCAATAGAGCGGTGATTTTTGTGTCTGATAGGAATGCATTTGTAAACGCGCCTGGACTCTTAAATCGGGTGTTGCTAATGTCTTGACACAGCTGGCGCATGTTTTCCAAAGGGTCTGTCATGGAACTGGGGCCACTTGGCAGGACACAATAATTTCGAGATCTGAAGAAACGCTGTGGAGCTCAGAAGATAAATGTGTCGCTGAGATGTGTTGGGGGATAGAGGAGGAGGAGCAATAGGCTGGGAATGTGACGAATCGGGTCGGTTCGGGTTATGCTTGCTGGATCGTAATATGAGATACGCGATAGATGAAGAGTAAACATGAGCTCTGGCGCAGAGACGCGTGGTTGTGAGCGTGCATGTAGACATGATTGCCCTTGCCCAGTTTATTAAGGCTAATAGCACCTGGGGTGGTTCGTATTTTTTTTTTTTTTTGCCTTGGATGATTGGACAATTACAAGAAAAAGATTATTAGAGAGGAAGAGAGGGATGGGGAAGAAAACAGAAAGTCAGGGCCAAAATGTTGGGGCATGGACAGGGCGTGGGCGCAAACATGGCGCTTCCTGTGGTGGGTTTCAAAAGGACCTAAACTGAGGACGCAGGTGCCAAGGTTTGGGCACGTTTGTTCCAGATATGACCATTTCAGGCGTTCGAAATGCATTTCTTCACGCAAATTCTCCTATTTGTTCGGTCTCTTCCAGGCAGCGGGGGGGGGGGATCAGGATTATTTCCGGAGTCTCGCTGTCTAAACCCGTGGATGGACATGCCCGCACCGTCCGGTGAGTTGCTAGCACTGAATTTGTCAGGTATGATGCATCTTGGCCCCAGCAGTATGAGTCCAAGAATATGACCACAAAGCACTTGGGAGGCGTGTGTACCAATAATTTTTGCGAGGCAGGGAAGGGGAGCAGGAGGCACGGCTCGGGCTGCACATGCCATTTGAGGATGAAAACATATACTGGAATGCCATCTTACTCAACGCATGAGGCTTATTCCTTCAAGAATCTAGTCCAAACCAAGTTCAGAGGCCTTAAACCGACGGGGCCTGGTCGGAGGAAAAAAAAATAGAAGCGGCTTGAGATAGTTTCCTTTCATAAACCCCCTTTCACACCCATATACCATTGCCCACGAAAAATATATACACACATATACATATTTATATTTTGTATGTATATGTATGTACGTAGTACGTTAATGGTAGCGGCGCGGCACAAGCGTGGCCAAAACACTCCAAATGATTGAGCCAAAAAAAACAAGAAAAACAACATGGAACTGGGAAATACACGATTGAGATAAATAAATTTAGCACCAGTCAACATTTCCTCCTATCCATATACTGAAACTCCTCGTCTCGAGACGTCCGCCCAGGCAGTGTATAGATTTCTGTGTGCCCACCAGTGCATTCCGATAAGGCACCAATCCACAGGGCGTCGCGACCCTGGCCCTGGCCCTGGTCCTGGCTCTCATCCATTTTTTTGGGCCGCGCCTTCCACATCACCACAGTCCCACCACCCAATCTTCCCCTCACATTCCTCTCAGCATGACGGTTGACCTCGACAAGTACGCACGGCCTGGCAAAAAATCTTACCTTGCGCTAGGGCTCGAGGGGCTGGCAAACAAACTCGGCGTCGGGGTTATCCGGCACCGCTTGGGCGCACTATCCGAACACAACCGGGCCGAAGTGCTCTCGAACGTCAGAGATACATACATCACGCCGCCCGGCGAGGGCTTTTTGCCACGAGACACCGCGAGACACCACCGCAACTGGGCTGTGCGCACGATCCGCCAGGCGTTGGCGGCGGCCGGCGTAGCGGGCGCAGACCTCGATTGCATATGCTTCACCCAGGGCCCTGGCATGGGAGCGCCGCTCCAAAGCGTGGTGGTGGCTGCGCGGACGCTAGCACTTCTCTGGGACCTTCCGCTTGTGGGAGTGAACCACTGTGTTGGCCACATTGAGATGGGCCGGGAGATTACGGGTGCGCAAAACCCAGTGGTGCTTTACGTTAGTGGAGGCAACACGCAGGTAATTGCGTACTCTAAGCAGCGTTACCGGATCTTTGGCGAGACGCTTGACATCGCTATCGGAAACTGCTTGGACCGCTTTGCGCGCACGCTCAGGATCCCGAACGAGCCGGCGCCGGGCTACAATATCGAGCAGATGGCCAAGCGGGGCTTGCGCCTCGTGCCGTTGCCCTACACAGTCAAAGGTATGGACCTCTCGATGTCGGGAATTCTTGCGTATATCGACGGCATAGCCAAGGCCATGTTTGGCGGCGGCAGCCAGAAGCCGCTTGTCGACGCCGACACCGGTGCGCAAATCACTGCGGAGGACTTGTGCTTCTCTCTCCAGGAGACCTTGTTCTCGATGCTCGTGGAGATTACCGAGCGCGCCATGGCGCATGTCCAGAGCAACCAGGTGCTCATTGTTGGCGGCGTGGGCTCCAACGAGCGGCTCCAGGAGATGATGGCGCTCATGGTCCGGGACCGCCAAAACGGGTCTGTGTTTGCTACCGACGAGCGATTCTGCATAGACAACGGCATCATGATCGCCCACGCGGGCTTGCTCGCATACCGCATGGGTCAGACCACCCCACTAGCCGCCTCCGTGTGCACACAGAGGTTCCGCACCGACGAGGTTTTTGTCGAGTGGCGGGACGACTGAATACACGATATTATTGCTTGTGCGACGTCGCTGCGTCTGGCGCGGCACTGTAGCACCCAATCTCGGCGCGGAAACTAAAACAAGCCCGACCCGGGCGCTACCAAGACGAGTAGTCTTGGGTGCCTCTGCGTGGTCGAACAACAACACGGTTTTTACAAGGCCTTCGATGGCGAATGGCTGACCATGAGAATGTCAGATACGGACCGGACATAGACCAGCCAGGGAAGTGGCCTTGCAATAACCCATCCTCTGCAACGACTTTTCGTTGCATCGCACACTAAGCGCTGCCGTAAACTGTTGATCCCAGACAACCGCGGACACTTTGGCATGGCACTTTGGCATGGCACTTTGGCATGGCTACAGTGATTTATAGCCTCAGGAATAGCCTTGCTCATAGGTGCTCAGAAACATCATGGCCAAGAACAAGTACTTCGTTGCGGCACAAGGGATTCCGATCACCCAGACACACGCTCGGCACTCACAGGCTAGGGCAGATTTGGTGGGTGAAACCCGATGTGGGTGCCGTATCTTAACCATCTCTACACGGGCACTTTTGAAGTCCTACCCGTCGCATTATCCTGAATCAGCTCGCAAAAAGCAGGCATGTCGCACGCCAGAAGGATGCCCAGAACAAGCACGATCTTGCGAGCAAGCAAGGGATGAACACCAGCCTGTAATAATACAATCAAAAATAAAGGAATGAATAAATAATTGGATGCATGCAAACAAACTCTCATCACTGCCACAGCGCTCGCAGAGATATGGCCCGGCCACCATCAGCAGCGAGTTCTTTTCCCCACGACGGCAACACTGCCCAGGCTCTCGTCCACCAAAAAGCCGTCGCTGCGAAGGAGCTTGATTACGGACGGACGGATCCTCGGCCCGCCACACGCAGAGTGGATGCCACGGCCCGTGACGATGTGCAACGGCTCCACAAACTCTACCCGCAGACCATACCGGTGGACATGGCCCTCTCGAGCGCGTTGATCGATTTCCTCCGCCCACCACGCAGATACTGTTGCCTTGACTGCGGCCGAGGCTTCGGCGACCGTGTACCCATGGAGATCGAGTTTGTGTGTGAACGTGCCGGCCCCGACACTAGCATTAGCGGCTAGCGCGTCATGCAGCAGACGTTGATTTCCCGGCCCGCGATTTGGCAGCGTCGCGGAAACACGCGGCCCCAGTCGCAGATGGTTGACGAGGGTGTCTTTTGTACCCATGTGAAGCGGCGCCGTGGTGCGGGACATGCCTGGGCTGGCAGGCGCGGCCACACGACACGGCCCTACAGAAGCACTGGGCGGCGCTATCTGGTGCCCGGCAGACATACCCGGAAACAGGGCTGCAGACAAAGCCAGGCGGAGCACTGTGGCTGCCGGCGCCGCGGGAATCGCCAACGCCGGCACCAGTCTGTGAGTGAGACCAAGGCGCGTGTCATATGTGATGCCCTGGCACCCTGCCTCGATGTAGAGCCGTGCCGTGTCCAACACGCGGGCTACGTCGCCCTGAAAAAACACGAGTAGCCGGAGGAGGAAGTCGTAGTTGATGTCTTGGAGCGCTGTCTCGGCCCATACGCACTCGTTGAGCAGCGCGAGCTCAGGGCGGGATTTCAGGAGGGCGTAAGCATCACCGGGTGCTGCTGACACCGTGGGCGTTACCCGGGTATGGGTCTGGACGCGGGTCGTGCGAACACGCGTGCGCTTCTTGTAGTGGACCACGACATCCGCGAGCGCCCGAAGCATGTCGTGGTTATTGCGGGCAAGGTAGGGCTGGAGCTCGGGCTCTGGGAGGCCGCAGATACGCGCCAAGCACAGCACCGGCTCGTGTTGTAAGAGCGCATCGATGGTTTCGTCGATGGCGCCACCGTGTTTCTGGAGCTCCGCCGCGAGGGCGTCCTTGCGGGCGGAGGGAAAGAGCTCTGCGAGGGCTGCGACGGCCGGCAGAAAGACCCGTGTGGTATCGGTGGGGGCGGCCGTAGCGCTGGCGCCGGAGATTTCCAAGACTAGTTCATGGAAGAGTTCGTCTGGCGACGACGCACAAAGGAGTCGGCTGGCCAACTCCAGACGGGCATATTGCGGGAACGCGTCGACAAGGATCTCGAGCTCGGGGAGGTCGGCCATATTGGCACGGGTGCTGGCCGGAAGGAGGTGATGTTAATGGGTCTGCAGCGATGATTTATTAGCGGTGATTTATTAGCGGTGATTGTTTCGCGATGGGTTCCTGGCGATAGGTTATTAGCAGAGGCGAGTTCCGGGGATCAGCAGTAGAGGCGAGTTCCGGGGATCAGCAGCAGAGGCGAGTTCCGGGGTATAGGGTGGAGGAGAGAGGGGAAGGGCCGGCAAAGGCGGACTTTTTGACGGCTTTGGTGGCAAGCGCAATGGTTACTGTTTATAGGGGCTCAGCCAAATATGCCCGAGGCTCTAGAATGGGATGGCCATGGATAAATCTACGCTTGGCGGGGCTTGGGGCTCGCTGCCGCACGTGACCGCACTCTCGCTGCACGTGACCGCATTATTGAAAACCCTCGGCTGGCGGGGTGCATGGAAATTCGAGTATTCTAGTGGAGGCAGAAATAGATGAACATTCGAAGAATATCTGAACTGGAGAATGAATGCAACCGCGAGTAAATTTGTCCGTATATGTAGAGTCTTTGGATTCATTATTTCTAAACTGATGGGATGGGCCCCACCCTCTGTGCACCTTATGATTATACCTCCCAGGTATAGAGGCTGGTGGTATGGGTGTCGGGTTCGGGAGTAGTAAAATTTATTTGCATTCTGAGTATTCTTAGAACAGATCCGGAGCCCAATTTTTTACAGTAAAAACCGCAGGGAGGACAGAAGTCATCAAACTGCGTCGCCTAGTTCGATGACCAGCAGGATCGGGCGTGAGTGTCTCGTTCTTTGATGCTCTTTCCCTGTATTATACTTACTACGACTCGTCAGTTTAATCATATGCATTTATGATCGTGAACATTGCTTCCACGCATAGTACTAGTATTACTTCGTGGAATGAGTGATGGTATATATAGATATATATATAAACCATTGCAACATTTATCCCATAACTATCATCATATATCTTTCGTTATTTTTTTTTAATAGTACAAAATATTGTGTGGAGATGGTACGGTATCGCAATATTTAATATATTTCTCAATGTCCCATTGTCCCCAGGACGGTTTGTAAATATACGATGCGGCTCATGTGTCGCACTAACTACTGAACCACACTCTCTTTACTTCTCTTTCCCTTGAGGCTACATGGGACTTGGAAGGAAAATGGGGGAGGGGGGAGGGGCAGAATGTAGCCGGTGCATATACTCAATAACACATACTCCCGCACTGGCAGCCAACCCGCCTACTTTCAAATCACAACTAGGTGTTTGCATATTTCTATAGCATATGCGAAGAAGTTTACTCGGGTCGTACATAAAGTACTTATCAATAGACCGAGTTCATGTTCTGAGCATAGGCTTATTCGTCCTCGGCAACATCCTTTTGCCATCCACCAAGTCTTCAGCCCCCCGGACCTGCCTCGTATACAAGCGCCCAAACATATATAAGCACAAGCAAATAATGTAGTCCTCGCTCACTGGCATATATCACACACGCCACGGGCTCTATGCCTGGCTCTCCATTGCCTCCTTTACCACAGAAATAACGGCGCTTGTCTGGATTTTCTCGTTCCCGCCCTTCGAGATACCATATTCAACGTCGGCAAGACCCAGTAAGACCCGGGCCCGGGCAGCTGGCTTCAAGTCGTATTGCGAGAGAATTTCCACGAACCCCAGCACAAGGTCTACGAGCGCTAAACCTTTAGTGGCCTTGTATTTCTGGAACGTCACGAAGCTGGTGGTCCAGTCGTCTTTCAACACCAGGTCTAACACCGCCTCGATGTCCTGTGGATGCGGCGCGCCGATACACTCGTAGATCATGTCGATATCGATCTCGGCATCCTCACTCTCTAGCGCGGCCTTGCATGCCTGGAGTACGTTCATAGCACGCCGCATGTCGCCTTTACAGAGCGCAAGCAATGCGTTCTCTGCCTCAACTGTAAGGTCCAACTTTTCGCGGGAGATCACGCCGTGTACCCGGTCTCGTATGGCTTCCTGCGAAATCGGCTGGAAGCGGAATCTTGTGCACCGCGAAAGCAAAGCCGGGTTGAGTTTGTGTGAGTAATTGGCCAAAATACAGAAACGCGTGTTTTTGGTGTACCGCTCGATGATTCGACGCAACGAGTTCTGCGCCACCGCCGTCATCGCATCTGCCTCGTCTAAGATCACCAACTTGAAACCCTGGCTGAAAATTTGCCGCGTGCTCGCAAAATCTTTGATCTGGTTACGCACCACATCGATACCACGGTCATCACTGGCATTGAGCTCTAGCACCATGTTCTTATAGTTGGGTCCGTAAATCTCCTTGGCCAAGGCGGTGATAGTTGACGTCTTTCCTGTGCCGGGCGGGCCGTAGAATAGCAAGTGTGGCAATTTTCCTTCATGCACAAACTTCCGCACAGTGTTTACGATTTCTTCTTGGCCGTAAATTTCCTCAAGGGAAGAGGGACGGTACTTTTCTACCCTATGTATGTTAATATGAGTTCATTAAACTTATATAGACTCGTGGAATTTAGACCATGATTGGTCAAACACAATGCCTTGAGTCTAAATATGTTTTTGAATTTCGTATACATACCATGGCAAGTTCTCTCTGGTCGACATGTCCGGATGCTGAAGAAAGACTGGTATAGATTACTTCCCTGGATCTGAGAGACGTGGAACATGGCATCACGTGACGAAACACGTCCTCGCGCGGGATTCGAAATCGCGCCCTCGTGAACGGCCATTGTCCCTTCAATTTATCTTGGTTTATGATAAAAGAGGAATTTTTAAATAATCAGTATATCGGGAATAAGAGGGGATTAAGCTGCTGCTGCTTCTTTTTTTTTTTTTTGGAAAAAAATGGTAAATCTCTTTGTATAGCGTGTCATCTTTATGCAAGGACAATGCTAATCTTCTCTGTATTGTTAAAATTGACAGATGTACTATCGCGAGCGATAGTACAGAAAAAACGTCTTTTTGCGTATTATATGTAAGCAATTTACTATCTGTATTTGAATGACATGCGAAAATACATTAAATATTATTGCACATATGCAACAATAGGATTGTCGAAGAAAATAATCGGCAAAGCGGGCTGATGTTCCTGTTTTAATCCCAGAATGTGTAAAATATTCTCTTAATAGAATCTACAAATGCATACATTGTGTCCGCTCTTATAATCTTTTCTGAGCACGTCTGTTTGCTTCTTCATATTTGGAATGAATTTCATAAATAATTTATAATCTCGAGAAGTAAAAGGCTTCCACGACCATTAAATTATTCCAAAAAAGATACAAAATAGTTAATAATTTCCATGAAATAATATACCAATGAAAACGTTCCACCACATCTCCTTTCCGTCTTTATAAATATTCTAACAGAATAATTTGATGAAATGTAAGTGTTTGGTATTAGAGAGAAGTAAGTTACAGACACCAAGAAACGAGGCACTCAATAGAGATGTGTGACCTAAGGTGGATTGCAGTCCGATAGCACATCTTACTTTCGAGGTAGACGATATGCACTTTGATGCAGCACAGGGTAAACAAGATTCAAACGCCTTAAGCGTGGTGTTTTCTCGAAAGAAGACGGAAAAGTCAAGTCGAACACAGTCTGTGGCGTACCACAGTTGTTGTGCTTGAGATATTTCAAGCGTATCTGGAGCGACACGTTGCAATTCAATTTATTTAGAAGAAAATGCCAAGTTTGATTAGGGACATATGCGATGGTTTATTGGATCTTTTTTACCCTCACGCAAATCATTACTTGACTTTGGGCTGGATGTCTTTCAGTATCCACCACAACGAAGCCGCAGCATGAATATCAAGCCAGTTACACAAATTCAATAAGTCTTATTCAATAATCTTAGTTTTGGGCATGGGCCGCATTCGATGATTTGTCATGATAGCCCTCGCTATTAATATGACGGGCCCACGAAACATACAAAAAGAGACAACCATGTCAGCCGTAGCAATTTTTCCTAATACCTTCTGACACATTATAGTTTTCGTTTTACACAGCTCTGGGTTGTGAATGTTTTTTTGGGCTTTGGCAAAAAGTAGCCCCCGCAAAGACCATGTTGGGCATATCGCTGAATTAACATTTCATGCCCCTAATACTGGGACCAATTACGCGTGCGGGATGCGGCGTGGTATCGAGGAACGAGAATTATGCTCCTTAGAAGACAAATCAATCGGCGGTAAAAAAAAAAAAACGCGCAAAAAAAAAGTAAAAAAAAAAATCCAAAAAAACATAAAAACCCATTGGCTCCCATTCTCTGAGGTAGGAATTCCACTTTTGTTGAAAAGAAAGTCACGCCATGTCTCAAACCGCCCCCTCTGTTTTCAGTAGCACTGGCGCTTCTGCGCTGGCCTCGGGAGTCAAAAAAACCGGAAACGTGTCGACATTTTCCCACGGCTTAACTTCCATCGATACCTACGGTAACGAGTTCCAGGCACCAGACTACACTATCAAAGATATCTTGTCTGCTATTCCCGCACACTGCTATGAGCGTAGAATGCTCGAGTCGTTGTATTATGTCGTGAGAGACATTGCCTGTATGTGGGCTTTGGGCTATGTCGCCAACACGTACATTCCCACGTTGCCCCACGTGGCGCTCCGGTTCGCGGCATGGACCGCGTACTCCATCGCGCAGGGTCTTGTGGGCACGGGTCTTTGGATCTTGGCCCACGAGTGTGGACACCTGGCGTTTTCCGACAGCAACTTGGTCAACGACTTTGTTGGCTGGGTGTTACACTCGTGGTGGCTCGTGCCGTACTTTTCGTGGAAGTTTTCCCACGGAAAGCACCATAAGGCCACCGGCCACATGACCAGGGACATGGCTTTTGTTCCACACACAAGAGACTCGTTTCTCAAGAAGAAGCAGGCCTTGTCGCTTGAGGAAGTTGCCAGCGACACGCCCATCATGTCCTTGTATGTTTTGTTCTTGCAGCAGTTTGGTGGCTGGTGGGCATATCTCTTTTGCAATGTTACCGGCCAACCTGTCTCGGACACCTACTGGGGCATGAATCATTTTAACCCCGCGTCGGCGCTCTTTGAGAAAAACCAGTACTGGTATATTGTCTTGTCGGACATTGGTCTCTTGATCCAGATGTTTGTAGTATACACATGGTACCAGAACTACGGCGCATTCAATGTGTTAGTGAACTGGTTCCTTCCTTATGTGGGCGTCAACCACTGGTTGGTCTTCCTCACCTACTTGCAGCACACCGACCCAGAAATGGCTCACTACGACTCGGAACAGTGGAATTTTGCCAGGGGCGCTGCCGCTACCATCGACAGAGAGTTTGGATTTGTTGGCCAACATCTTTTCCACGACATCATCGAGACCCACGTCTTGCACCACTACTGCTCCAGAATACCATTCTACAACGCCCGTGAGGCCACCGAGGCCATTAAGAAGGTGATGGGTGAGCATTACCGTCACACGGACGAAAACATGTTCAAGTCCTTGTGGAAATCTACCAGAATGTGCCAGTTCGTAGAGGGTGACAACGGTGTCTTGATGTACAGAAACGTCAATGGCATTGGTGTGCCACCAAAGAAATAGTGTGTGTGGCTTCATTTCTACTATAGACATATTTAATAATTATACCAATCAAGAAACCTGCTTCTATATAGCGCAGGGAAGAGAGGAGTGGGGACTGTTGGCACCGTGTGGTCTGTGCATCGACTGGGTCTGCCAAGACATCTTTGTTGCATAATATTTACCTAAACATACTCAGGTAAGCCAAACACTCAGAAACACTCCCAAGCATACCACGCACAATCTTTAGATAGACATGAACACAACAGCAATACCGAACACAAACAACTTCCAACTTGCTCGTACAATATATGCAGCGCTTGTCACGCTCAAAAACGAGCCCACGAAGTTGCACGTCCTGTACTCTCCACCCTCGTCCCAGTAATAAGAAAGTTTGATTGTGGAATTGGTTTGCGGACAAGTGAAGCCAAACGCAGCAGGGCAATCCCGTGCCATAATCTCACAGACACTCACGCACGGAAGTACTTCGTAGTAGTCGGACACAGGCATGACGGACTCATCGATGAAGGTGCTACGCGAGGCATTGGATTCACGGTGAAGGTAGCCCGTGATGTTTCTTGTGGAGCAGCGGGGGATGGTCACAGAGCAAAGCCAGTTCTTGTACAGCGTGCTGCACGTTTCACAGGAGCCTAGGGGTGAGAACATGGCGTCGGTGGATACGTCGCATGCAATCTGCTGGAGGCCCTTGGAGAAGTTACCGAACAAGTTCCGGGCTTGGTCATCATACAACGTTTTCAACGCATCCGCGGAGGCATACTCTACGAGCGACAGTGCCGGCACCGAATAAGCGACCTCGTCGCAAAAGTCCAAGTCGTACACCAAAGAGCAGGCGCTGTCACTCATTGTCCCAAACTCAAACTTTGAGTACAAGATGCCACCATGCACAGCGCCAGACTGGTCCACCAGGTCGGACACGAGATAGCCTACGTACAGTGTGCTTGCGTTGAGGCCAGTAATGTAGAACTGCTGGCGCAAGGTGCCGCCGCGTGTAGTGTATGATGTGACATAATTGTTCGAAATCAGCAACGACGGCCCGTTTCGGACCGCACACCAACTCTCGTTGAGCGAGGTGAAGTAATCGAGGTCATCACTGCTGTATACTAAAAGCTGGTAGTTCGATAAGGACGAGTTCCACTCGGACACATTATAGTTGCTGGTCATCAGCGTCAAGTTTCCCGTCACAAGAAGCGCACTTTTGTCGTCCGTATCTACGATATCCATGAACAGACGCGAATCCCACTGATGGACCAAGTCGTTCTGTGAAACACCAATCTCGTATGTCCACTCATCAGTTAAGTTGGTGCTCTGCGGTGCCTGCACGGCGATATATAGCACGGAGCTCAGATCGCTAACGGCAACCTCGGCTAACGCCTGGAAATAACCGTGCTGGAAGTGGCCCATTTGTGAGTTTTCCAAGTTCACCAAGATCAGCGAGTTGAGGGAGTAGTATACGGATAAATTGTCGTTATTACTGGAGTTAAGGTTATTTGGATTCAGACAGATGTTGCCCGAGATAAAAATCAAGTATTCAAAGTGCTCCCCCAATCCCGTGGACGAGTTCACGTTGAACGAGTAGTACTGGATTTCACTCTGCGTTATGCTATTCTTGATCGGTGCGTACTCTATGAGCCCCTCGGACTCATCTGTATAGTCCGAAATAGATCGGACGGAGACGCTTTCTTGATCAAAAATCTCCATGGCCTCTTCAACTCTGCGCATGGGTTCGATTGGCCATTCGGCATGGAACCCGAATACAGTTGCTATTAGCGCTGATAGATAGAGGTGTGTGAAAATGCTGGGAGCTCTCATTGCTGCATTTCCTGGGGGGTATCTTTCTTTTTTATATTGCCTTTGTTTTTACTTTTGTTTTCGTTCTGTTTGTTACCTGTACGTGTGGTTTCCACAGCCGGATCTGGTCCATTAGACACCCATCGACTGAATGCAATACGTACGTGCGCCCTTGGCGAGCGCGCTCCGACTGGTCTGGCCCGCAGCGGGAGGGTTCACATCAATCACACGAGCCGCGGGAGTACAAGGTCAAGTGTGGAAATATTTTTATGTTACTGCTTTGTTTCAGAAAAAAAAAATAACAGAGTGGCATGTATATTGAGTTCTGTTTCGAATATCGAAATATTCGAGTTGATCCTGGTGCCGACACGCGCATGGTATCAGCAGTTCCATCCATAGAATAGATCCTGGCTCTCAGAAGAGTTTCCAGAACTTCTTTTTCTTTTTCTTTTTCTTTTCCTCCGAACCAAACACTTGAGTGAGATCCGGTTGTGACTTGGATGGCTCTAGTTTAATTCTGCGACTCGACAGATCTTCATGCGACAAAAACTTCTGCAATTTCTCGGGTTTGATTCTTCGACTGGGCTTTTCATCATCGGCAAACTTCAAAGCCAGAGCCTTGGGAGCCTCCTGCGCCGATGATGGGGGATCGATTTTGATTGTAGGGCCCTGGCTTGTCTGTGCGTTGTTCTTTTTGAGGCTACGCTTCAACTCAGTATAAGACATCCCACCATTAGACGTGTTGGGGAGCTCCACTGGTGGAAGCAAGGACTTTGTCTTATAAGGCACAGCACCAAAAGTGTTTGAGCCGGTGATCTCGCGCGCCAACTTCGCGCCCTGACCGCGGAAGTTTGGATCAACATCTTTAAGTTCCTCACAAAAGCGAAGCGACTGGTCAGATATTGTTTTGATGAAGTTTGCAAAGTAATTTTCGTCAATGTCTCTTTTCTTGCACTCTCCGAGTTTTGCGCCCATGCTAGATTTGTAATCGTTATAAAGTTCTGCAATCTCGTCAAAAGAAGTATATGAGCTGGCAGACGTCTCGCTATCAGTACTTGCCTGACTTTTGAACGAGCGATCGGAGATGGACTCGTTGTCAGAATCATCTTCCTGAACTTCCTGAGATTCTGGAGATGATTGCAGTTGCATTGAATTTGTAGAGATTACTTCAGAAGAAACATGTTGGGAATCCTGCTGCGATATTCCAATACAACAAGATGTTTCCAGATTTCCAGAGGTGGCGATAGCTGTTCTCAACTTCTCCTCAAAGGGACCCATATTTGGTGCTGGAACCACAATTACAGGAAGGGGAAAGATTCGGACAAGGCGATCGCTAAGTCGAGAGGATGTCCAGGACTTCAATGGTGCACTGTTGCGGGTATTTGCTTTGGATCCAGTGGAGACGATGTTAGGCTCGTACAACTTGTACATATCTTTGAGCACATCCTTAGTATTGCCTTCCGCGAGCTCTACAGTTAGCTTGACAATGACATTGGGATTGACCACTGAGAGTGCATATCGCATGATGTTAGCTGCGATTTGCTTCGTGTACTCTGGTCGGTTGCGTTGGCGCTGGCGGACTTTTTCTGTCTTAGGTGGATAGGCCGAAGGGGTGGGGTAGCGAGTAGTACGCGAGGCAGCGGGTGCTAATGGGTGAGTAATTGCAGCTACAATCACCACAGTGTCACCATGCTGGACGAAATTGCACAAGATCCAGTCGATTGCCACCCACGTGTGCTTGCGCCCACTCACATAAACCATAATCACGCGTCCTTGCAATACAGGCCACAAACCTTGCGCCGCAAGCTGCCCCAAATATAGCGCTTCGAAATCCCGGTGAAGCCGAGTGAGTGTACAGCACTTGCGCGTGAGGATGGGTACTGTCGGATATTGGATTTGGTTTCGAAAAAGCGTAGAGACATCGCGCGAACGGAGTGGTGAGATCATACGGGTGGGCGAGACGTTGGGCGAAGTTCCAGGGGAACGTAACGACAAATAGTCGCGGTCCAGACCCCGCCCTCGTGATTCGTTGGCCTCGACGGCCATGCGCCGCCGCGACGCTAAAAGCTCTGCGCGAGCAGCCTCGTCAAGAAAATCAAGCGCCGGGTCATCTACCGCTTGGATATTAATTGTATCAAAAGACACACGCTGCGTAAAGTTCGTTGCCGGGGTAGTCGCCGGGGGAAAAAACACCACGTGGCGATAATCGTCGTTCAGGCGGTTGGTCAAACGAGCAAGCAACTCCTGGGCTGGAGACCGGTCCGATGATGCGGTTGTATTCTGTGCAGAGCTTTGGGTTCCTCTAACTAGGATTTCGCTTGTGTTGTTTGTCGGCAAGTAGCCAACCAAATCAGGTGATGTGGCCCCATGATGTATTTGCGGGCGTGTAAGTTTTTGGGCTTCGGACATCAGTCGTTCCATACGATAAACAAGAAGAAAAACAAAGGCAAATGAATGAAGAAAGTGCAAGGTTTTGCGATTGTGTATGGGGAAGAGCTGAGGCCGAAGGGGGTAATTTGAGCTAAGGTTAGGATGTCGGCGTTATCAGTAGTATGGAGGACCTCTGTGGAGAAATTGCAGGAGTAATTGGTTGAAGGATGCGCGGGCCAGTGGCGTGTGCGGCTGCAGCCCGAATGTGTTTTCCTTGCATGTCTTAATTATGAATTCTTTTTTTCGTCGTTTTTTTTTTTTTTTTTTTTTTTATTTTTTCTTCTTCTTTTTTTTTTCTTTTTTTCTTCTTTTTTTTTTTTTTTTTTTTTTTTTTTTATTTTTTTTTTGGTTTTTTTTTTTTTTTTTTTTGTATATTTTTACTTTTATATTTTTACTTCTTATTTCCACTTATGTCTGCAACATCCCACATTTCATAATGTGAGTTCTTTTGGGTTGGGCGCTGTTTTGATTTTCGTGTGAAACTAGCCGCTTTATTTTTAGCATTTCCAGTTTTCAGGTAAAACGTGACTCAGGCGAGCACAAAATCTGGTGTCCCGATTTGTAGCCTCCTACCATTTAAGCAAAATACTTTTTTTTTAAAAAAAACTCTCTCGGACACACATCTCCATTTCCGAAACAAAAAATGGAAAAATGACGCTTTAATAGATACATTTTGGTTGCAAACTAGTAAATAAGTATCGGCATGTGACTTTGGAAGGCGCAGGCTTGCAGACGCGAATTCTACATTCTGCGATTTCCTACCTCCTTGATGTGTTTTTAACCTGTCAAAAAGTTTAAAGCAGCACTCTCAATTCATTCGATTCTGGGGGTATGTCGTGTTTTATAATCGCTCTAGGTCTTCTTGCTCTGCTCAAATGTTCATAAGCTATTTTAATAAGTCAGATTTTCTCACCATTTTTTTGCTGCTGGAATCTCGCGGGGACAAAGCAATTTTTTTTTGTTATTTCTTGAGTGACTCCAACATAATGCATAGAACACATGTCTTCATTACTTTAAATCCTGACTTCATTCATATTCTGTATATGATCACATTTGTCGATACCAAGGCTTCAATTACTTTGAGAGGTTCTGATATTTTGTATCATAAGACTCGACGCATCCAGTTTATTTATAACTTTTCAAACGTGCGAGAATATTCAATGAAGTCTACTGCGCGAAGCGTGTACATGTGAAGTAAACTGTTACGGAGTTAAATAGGTTGAGGCACGTAAAGTGATCATTGAAACAGGTGCTATAGAACCCAAACATTTAATCAAAAAAATGCCAATTACAAAAGATCATGAAGTGGAACCAGACCTTTCACATTAACTGCTGAATAGACAATGTTGACTTCGGGTATATATTATAATATGCAGCTGCTCAAGAAAGACCAGTAGTATTTTTGAAGATTTGTTCAACCTTAATCTACCGCTTTTGATCCTCTCTATGATTACCATTTCCAAAATATGGTGGCCGGGGCAGTTTTATATCGTTTTCGAGAGCCTTCAAGCTAGGCAATGCCATGCCGAGCGATTCTGCCAGCTGTTTTGGCTCGGGATACGCCATTGGCCATGGGTTATACAGTGGCATGGAAGAAGGGACCTGTGTCGAGGGATGCAGATACAGTGGTCCTCTTTGGATATTCGGTGGATTGTGTGTCCCTAAGTAATTGAGTGCACTAGGTTGCTTTGCGGGCATTGGGCGATAATGCAGATGAGGCCTTGATGCTGAAGCTTGCCCCACTGAAGATGACGCATATTCTAGTTTCAATGGTTGCGCTTGGTCCGACTGTCCCCAAATCGCTGTAGAATATCCACCTGTGGGTGTTGATTTGGGGTCTTGTATTTGTATCAGACTTGTGGGTGCAAACATGCTTTTGCCTTCCATTTTAGAAGAGTTTGCCAAATTCATTGGCTTCAGTGTGATCTGCAGAAGTGTGGACGAGGCGACTTCAGTCACATTTTTGTTTGCAGGTGATATCATTGGAGTGTAGCACAGAGACTGCTGCTGCGACATCGCTACTTTGGACGTTGCTGAGTTGTAGTGCAGGGCAGATTGCAGGCCAATATTTTCTTGGGGCAGGACTTGCTTGTGTTGCAGACCCGCTTGCAGGCCCACATGTCCATTGGAGCCCGCAGGATTGTAGTTAGATGTCGCTTGTATACCCATATTTGTATGGGTCCCTGGTGTCTTGTAGTATTGGGCTGTCTGCTGGCTCACTGGGAAGTGTGACTTATTGGTGCCGCTCGATTCCAGCATATCGGAAGCTCGCTTGTTTCTCCAGTTGACGTCTAGTTTCAGCAGGGTAGGCGCGTACGCAGCCTCGTTGAAACGAGAGAAGTTGAGAGGCTGTTGGTAATTGAAAGAATAATTTGACAGAGTGGACAGACCGTGGTTGGGTCCAGGCTGCGTGGGGGCGCGGAAGTTCTGGTAATGAAAGGGAACGACTCCCTGCACCAGCGATTGACTAGGCAAATAACCCGCTGTAATAGCGGGGTTTGTACTATATTGTGGTGCTGAGTAGGCATTCTGTGATGGCAAGAACGGCTGGGTGCCAACAGGTTGTTTTGGTACCGTCGAGGGACTAGGCACTATATCGGGAGACTCTTGGCTTGTGGTGGGCAGGCTCTGCGCCACATTGGGGACATCCGGGCGTATAGAGGCTATACTCCGCGGGGCTCCTGGAGTCACTGTTTGCGCAGGCTTCTGTGTCTTGTTGTCGATGGTTGAGGGCATAACGGGCGGGCTTGGCCCATTCTGCGTACCTCTCATGTCTCCCACGTCTCCCGTTACTGTCGGGCGATACTGGGGGACATTTTGCGTTAGCGGTAGCCTCTGGCTTGGAAGAATCGGCGGCAGATGTGGTAGTGGAGGTCCTTGAGGCTCTTCAAAAGGCAGCGGCGAGCGCACCGGGATGGTTCTGGGCCTGCCTCTGCGGCGCGGACCGACTGCTGGTGGTGGAGGGCTTGGTTTTGGCTCCGGAGCGGGCAGCACCCGCTCCAGCACGCGCCGACTTACGCGAGTGCGTTTTACAGCAACGTCAGCACGACCCACGGGGGCCTTCCGCTCTCTGCCACGGCGCTTGCGCGGGCGCCCGCGGCGGCTTACGGGGGCCGCAGGCACGGCCGGCCACGGCGATACATCGTCTTCGTCGGAGAGCGGTGCTGTGCGAAGGTCTTCGTCCAGAAACTGCGGGCTGCCTGTACGCGAGGCCCGCGCATCGTAGAGCGAGCGGAAGTCTGCACGCTCGCCCATCATCTTGCGTTTGCGCACGGACTGGAGCACCTTGAAGGTATCGCGGAGAAAGCGGAGCCGCTGGCCAACATTGACGAGATCTTCGTACCAGTCCGCGTCGGCCAGTGCGCGGGGCTTAACACCTGTTTCCACAAACAGCGCGTATTGGGCGAGGTTGTGTAGGGAGTCGTGGACAGGGCGTTCGAAGCTGCTGGACGAGAGCGGGCGCAAGTGGCGCTTGCGAGGTCCCTGCAAGCCGGAACCTGGACGGGGAATTCTATCCCTATCTCTATCTATGTCTCTGTCCATGTCTCTGTCCCGGTTTGCGTCTGGCTTTGTATAGCTGAAGGAGACGATGCGCGACTGGGAGTCGCTATGTTCGTTGGCTCGCATCTCGGCCCATCGGTCCGGATTGAACTTGAGAACTACTGTCCCTGGATCCATTTGAGGAGCACAGATTTCGTGTGGGGAAAAAACAACGGGGTATGCGAGCTGAGTTTGCGAGATGTGCCCAGCCAAAAACAAAAACAAACAAAAATAAAACCAAATAACAAATAAAAAACACAGAATGCAAATGAAAAATAGTCACCCAACCAGAACTTCAGTCCAATAGATGGGCAAGGAACCAGCCAAAGTGCCGAAGCGTCAGTCCAAAAGACAAAGAGTCGCCAGTCGCGCGGATGAAAATTGTCCGGTGTGGCTTGGGACAGGTTTTATTTCCGCTTGAAGCCACAAAGCCGTCAGCAGCTAATTTGCACTTGGAAGGGGAGGCGGAGAGGTGAATTATTCCGAGGTACGTCAAATCTCCGAATGAACGCTGAGAGCCGTGGACCAATGCAAGTGAGTATTCTCAGTAGTTGCGAGGAGGAGGAAGGGGCGCAAACGATGGGCGGTGATGGGTGTACTGACCAGAATCCAGGTACAATACCAGGCAAAGTTGTATTTGACAGTATCTTTTGCGAGCGTGTGGAATTAAGGGCCTGTTTTTGGAAAGTATAAAGGCCCGGGGCCGCTCGCGGCAAATACGGTGCGGGCGTTTGGGTGGAAATAGAAACAAGCAGTGCTTGCGAATTCTAGGAGATGGGAGGAGTTAGAAAAAAAAGGAGGAGACTAATGAAGGGAAGAGACGCTTCAAGAAAAAGAAGTTCAAAGAAGAGGACCGGCGTATTTGGCGTGCAATTCCAATGGGAGGTGTGAGGATCTGATTCTAATTTTTTTTTTCTTTTTTGCGGATGCCTTTGGATGGAGGGGTGTCATCTGCATCACCCTCCAGGCAACGATCGAGGAATCGAGACGTGCGACATCCATAACCTGTGTGCAGGATGCTAGGCCGCAATGATAGTGCTCGCGGCCATCGCGCCGCGCCACCTCGTATCGTTGTAATATCCGACGTTGGGTCGGCATCCAAAAGATAGAAGGAAGGGAAAAATACGGACACGCCGATCAATAAGACTTCAATCCGCCCCTCACCACTTTTTAAAAGAAACAAAAACAACAAAAAAGAATCTATATTGCATTCTTTGCTTTCGCTCTCCATATTTCCCTTCTCCACATACTTTCACCACCGCCACGGACCGTCCTCATGACCACCTCCGAAATCTCTCATGCGCCCGAACACGAGCCTCTAGAGGCTACGGCGTCACAACTTTCCTACTTAGTGGAGTCTTTTCTCGATCTCGGCGTATTGGTCCATGACAATCAGGGCACGCCGCAGTCACACGCGGCCTTGACGCGCAAAACCAACCAGGTCGTGAGCCAGCTCTCGGGGCTCACCAACAGCCCATTCACCCAGCAGTATCCGATACCCGTAGATGTGCTCACATACATTGAGGACGGCCGCAACCCTGACATTTACTCGCGGGAGTTTGTCGAGGTGACGGCCAAATCGAACGCACGCTTGAAGGGCAAGATGCTTGCGTTCCGCAAGCTCCTGGACGTCTTGGGCACCAAATTAGTCGAGGAGTTCCCACACTTGAAATGCGGGGTCGAGGATATTCAGCGGCGGACGACTCGCCGCTAGCCGTGGTGTGGGCACGTCTGCGGTTCTTTTGTTTTTGATTCCAATCTGTATATGTGTTTGTGTATTGTTTTTTGGAAGGGGTGTAATAGAGGACATCCTATGCAAATTTACTTGGGCAATTCAGGGATTGGATCAAGCCATACTCATGGGTGTTGGAAGGGACTGGTAAATGGGTGTGTGCGGTCACGCCGGCTGGTTCTGGTCATGCGCCGCTGGTGGGGGTGGGTGCTGATGACACACGTGGAAAGTTGCCCGAGCGGGTACTAGGAATCTAGAGAGCATGCGGTTTCAAGAGGGTCGGCTGGCCTGGCGAAAGAAATAAAAAACCGCTGTGAATATCCTCCGCGGGATCGGGAACATGGGCCAAAGCGTTATCCAGTGGCCACAAGAAGGCTGCGACGTGCCGAATAGCTTGTCTGAAACAAACATGAACTTAAGGAAAAATTTTCATATATCGAGCAGACCACGCCGTTGCTGCGGAGTCAAGCAAGGGATTATTTTCTAATATATATATATATATATATATATTTATGATCTCGGACGTCTGTTGGGATACGGACCTCGTCAAGTACGGATCTTCTACACACACGGATAATTTGGACTCCACCTTATAGAGATAGCTTGGAAAACAACTCTGGCTCTGATAAGCTAGTGACGCTTCATTCTGGATTCGGCGTTCCGTGTGATTGCTGTCGGGCCACGTGGCGTCTTGACGTTTTGGTGGCGTTTGCGTCCGGTTTGAATGAATTTCCCCCACCCACGATCCCTGGTCTATTTTTCCCATACGGTTGCTTGTTGTGATAATATCAAGGACGACTCCATTGCTGGTCCAAGGAAGGAAGTTCCATGTGCATGTGAGTCTGTGTAAGCATCGCCAGAACATATCATTTTAGAAGCAAAACTTATCCATATACCTCCTCATACAACGTGCCCTGTAAACAGAAGATTCTGGTCACTGGGCCTTTGGAATCTTAAGACCCGTTCCGCAAACATGGAGTCCGCTCAGGCCTTCCGCGGGTTCTACAAAAATCTTGAGTTCTGGATAACACTTTTTCGAGAATACCTTCTCGAAATCGTCTTGCCAAACCCTGTTAAATACTCGCTTTGGACATGCCTTCTCCATGTGTCGAAGCGCTGCTGAGCATTTTTGGTGCCCGTTTTCAATACTAGGATTCATTCGGGTATTGAGTTTCCCAATGCGCGCTCCGCTCTGGTAGTCTTCCATTCTTGGACGAAACGTCAGCACTGCCTGCTCGTCGCTAATCATTGACTAAATGCGAGGCTTCGTATGCACACTGGTATTCGTAGACCCGTCTAGGTTCCGGGCGCGTCGAAAGTATGTACCGCTCTCCCCGATTAATCGACCCACACACTGCACGCAAAAAAAAAAAAGACAATTGTGGGGCAGACTGTAAAATCAGAAACCTTAATTTTTACTTAGAATAGGCCATTTGAAACTTGTCTCGCCCATTACCACTAAAGTTTACCTCCCTCCTTTCCACTCGGGAGAAGAGGTTTTTTTTTATCCATGCACCTCTGCGCCTCTGCACCTTTTCGAGTCTTAACCAGCCATTCAAGAGCGGTATCGCGTTTTATCCGCTGGACAGAAAAAAAAAACGCGCCTTTGGTGATATCTGCCCCCCTCCCCTCATAGCCAGCACCGGCACTGATCGTATATGCACAACCACACCAAAAAAATCGCGAGAACCGTTTTGCTTATGCATGCTACTGCCAATGCGGGCTATAAATGCATGTGCCGGCTAGGCTTGAAATTTATCGGTTGCGTCACCAGCCAATAGATCGTCAATAATGGCCCATATACTGCTTTCGCACGCGCGGAGCACGCATCATTCATGCAGCTTGCTTCCGCGCAGAACTCGTGTTTATGGCTGGTTACCAGTACCACAATTAGAGATCGGACGCCCCCGTCGCTTGAGACATGTATATATATGTATCAGTCGATCCCAGGATTACCAATTTTCTTCCTCTCTTTTCCCTTTTTTTTTCCTCGTTCTTCATCCAATTCTAATTCACTCGCTTCAATCTCCATCTTTCCTCGAGTATTTCTCCGCTCACTTGCTATTGGTTTAATCTTGCTTAGCCCTCTCCCACTCATTTAATTCTCAATACCCGAAATCAAATGTCCAACTTCGCCTCATTTTTGTTGGTCTTGCTTCTGACTGTATATTTTGCGTTTGCGGTCAGTAGCGATATCACATATACCATCACATCCAGCGTAATTGCGGTCTACCCGGTTACCGCATATGTCTTTACTACCGAAGGTGCCCTCACCACCATTCTTGTCACGGGCGACGCCCTGTATATTCCTGTCACCAATGATGCTTCAACCTTCACGACCGAAGTCTCTTCAACAGATACCGCTACAAACGCTCCAAGCAGTATTCCTGCGCCCCCCGCGGTTTCTTCTTCCACCTCTGTGATGCCATCTATCACTATGTCTTCAGCTTCAACTTTTCCTGTTGAGACATCCTCTGCAAGTGTAGCAAATACTGACACGCTTGTCGTCGAAACCACCACTTCCACCACCTCCAAGTTGGATACAGGTGCCAGTGTTGTTGCTTCCACTGATTCCGTCAGTGTTTCACCAGTCACCACTACAATGGGAACATCCACCGACGAAGTCTCTGTGTCAGTTACTACTGTCTCAGAGTTTACTCCCACCAAGCCGGTCATTCCATCAGGTCTGTACTCCACTTCGTACTCGCGCACAACAACAATTGTGAACGGAGCATCTGCCGTGATTGACTATGTCGTTTTGTATACCGCTGTCTGCTAGTTAGATACCCAATCATAAGGCAGCTGGCCTTTTCCTCTCGTTATTTTTTAAGCAAATAGATTCTTCTATATTGAATGTCTCCTTGGCTCGTATATTGTTTTCCTTTCCTTTTTAGGACCCAGAAATGTACCTTAACCTCTGACCTCTTGAGTCTCTTCGACATTTGGTTCATATACTCTTTATACTAAAACGGTAACTCAAAGTTATCATTTATGAGAGCAAAATTTAATACAATATCTACTCTTTTCATTCAAGGGTTTCCCTGGTTGCTGAGGCTGCTTATGAATTCCTAAGCCGCAGGCGATTTTTAACATCCTTCCCGCATATAAGGCGATTTTATCTCACATTCGATGAGCATCTTTTCGAGTATCTTACTGAAGCTTTAATTTTATCATATCTGGTCTAACCTTAAAATAAGATGCGACTACTGTTTTTTTTTCTCAACTCACCAATTTGTCAATAACACATACATTTACAGACCAAAATATCGCATTGCCTTGTTGGGCGCGCACAACACCCCTGCTATCCCAATAAAAATATATCACGTGACTGCGCTGTCCGTTTGGGGTGTCATATATCGCGAATGCTTTTGTCTTATCAGCTTTTGCATATAGAAGCTCAATCTATTATACACCGGCAATACATCTGGATACTGATGTAATCTGGTGCGAAATTCAAGACTGCCATAAACTCTCGAGCGAAGTAAGTTTCCAAGGCCATCCAGAAATGGTGCAATGCATGGTCACGTTTCTTTTTTTTTTTCAGGCAAGCTTTGACAAAAAAGTTTCAAGATTCTATGGTCGTATATAAGATTTGTGGGGCTTCTCTGTATAAAATTAATCTGATATCATGAATTCAACTGTAACTCCTGTTTATGAACGCACTCTACTTGTGGAAATCATCACATTGCAAAAATATTTCAAATATGCAAAGTTATACAGAATTTTAAGAGTGAATTTTTCTAAAAAAAAAATTAAACGAAACACACGAAAAAAATTGAAGATTCATAGCTAAGTTTTACTTGGTTGCTTTGTTAAATCATTAGGTAATAAAATTTGGCCAAGTATTATAATTGTGAAATTGTGAAACAAAAGTCACTTGTTTTTCTCATGAATTTGCCAATATCGAGATAGATGTACTAGAAAAGATGATTTCGCAAACTCCGAAAAGCTTCAGAATTTAAGAAAGTTTCATATCACCTCACGATTACATTGGTGCTCTGTATCGAAAACCCCTGATTATTTCAGGCTTATGGTTCCTGTACGGATCTAAAACATGCCTGAGATCAACGCTCCACCTTTTTTCGTTTTGACATCACAGTTCAAATCACACATTATTGATAGGCTTCATCCGTTCTTGCGATCACATACTAACTGATTTGTGAGACGTTCTTTATGTGATAATTCTAATCCACGGCTTTTATTCTTGGATCATACACACCTCTAGTAATCAATAATTTAGATCAAAAAAATCATGTCCTTATAATCCCTTTCCTAGATTCCCGGGTGCCTCACAATCAAATGAGCCTGCCAAAAACAATTCTTTTCAACAAAAGTTTTGTTTCGCATATTTGAACATCTCATTTTAGAGGACTTGTTGTGGGATTTTTGTGGTTTCTACCTTGGCTTTCGAATTCAAAGGATATTATTTTTGAATATATAAACTTTTCTAAATGGAAGAGTATATCTCAGCAGCAATGGATTGCTTTTTAAAAAGAATTCCAAGGCACAGATTTTCGTGTTCTCGCGCCAATGGACTGTATTCAAGACAGTTACACGCTTGCAGAAGTGGGCTTCAACAATATTTTATCAACACAACCCAGCCAGAAAACAACTGGGTCATAGCTGTACGATACTTATATTTATAATCGTTTTTTTTATTCGTGAAGACTAATTTTTTTCTATAGGCATACCAACAATTTGACACAAAAGTTTGAATGTCATTTTAAGTAAACACGATTTACTCTACTATCACAAACCCGAATAATCTAATACAAATTAATAAACATTTTGCCTTTTGCTTATTGTCACAAAACTTATTTCATTCCATGAAAAACAAACATGCACGAAAATACATTGAATGAGTAATAGTTTCTCTTATTGTTTCATATAATATATATATCATGTCAAGCGTGTCCGTTATGAGTAATCTCCGTCCGCGGCTTTTAATGTACTTAAGGTGTGAAAATCTTCACATCACGGAATATCTGCATATTATTGTATTTGGGCCATTTACGTGCTATGAGGAAGGTTTCCCAAGCAAAAAAAAATTTTCCAAGAAAAGACACAGAGTATGTGAGTCAGTCAATTGCATAAAGTCATTCTCAATATATGATAAACACCTCTTTGGCTGGTGGCAAAATTCCTGTCCTTAAAAAATCCTGGAAATTAATTATTGCAAACGTTCATACATAATTTCATTTGCAAAAAGTAACATGAGAACTTGGTTCCAGTACTGTCTTTCTCTGTTTTCTTTCACGTCAATATTCATATATGTTTGCCTTTAAAAATAGAAGTATGGTGAAATATTGAAAGGGTTTGGAAGATTTAATAAGAAATAAAACTTGAGGTGGATAGATGCTTTCTTAAAGACATCGCCTTGTATGATGTTAATCGAGCCAGTAGCCGGTGCTCTTTCTTTCTTTTTTTTTTCAAAGCCCAACTCCAATTACTTTTTTAGGATTTTCCAAAGGTACTCATCTACCCAAACCCACAAGAAAAATGAGGAGATTAATTATCTAAGTTAATTGTATACCGTAATTGCTAGCCAGCAGCAGCGAAGCACATAAATGATGTGAACTGAAAATCAAACATACTCAATATGATTAACAGAGTCTTTGTCGGTTCCCAAATTCCTATTCTGAAGACTAGGTGGCTCGTCACCAAAAACTTGAGCTACTTCTTCCAACGTGTAGCCGGACGTCTCCGGGAAGGTGAAAAATACAACCATAAGCTCCACAAAGATAATGCAACAGTACACAATGTAATATTTCCAGCTGATAGCATCCATAGCAATTGGATTAACGTAACCGTTATAGACCAAAGTAATGAACTGGACAGAAGAAAAAACATTCAAGCCTTTAGCTCGGTGGGAGTATGGCAAGATTTCCGTTATATATAAGAAAGGCAAGCCATTAACTCCAATATTGTAAAAGAAGTAGTAGAAGAAGATCATTGCCAACACACCATTTGCTAAACTGCTATCCTCAAAGTTTCTTTGTTCATTAAGTGCAGACAAGATCGTCCAAATTGTATAGCAGACCAACATACCAGAGAAACAAGTTAAGAACAAAGTCCTTCTCTTGAACATACGACAAACACTCATCATAGCAATGCAAATGACAAAGTTGTAAATCATTAAGCACCCGTTGATTTCAAGTTGCTTCTTGGTTTCAGTAATTCCAATAGAGTCCAAGACCTTGCTTAAGTAGTAAGAGACCAAACCATTACCAGAAAGCTGCATAGCAATGGCAATGACCACACACAAAAATCCTCTTTTTCTGAAGTTTTTCATTGTGATAAAATCAAAATATGAAGAGGAAAGGGTCTTATCCTTTTCTAAGGCACTTTCAATTTCTTGAAGCTCAAAATCAACTAACGCAATATCTCTAGGGTCCTGCGAGTTTCCCGTATGGAATTTGGCCAAAACTTCTCTAGCCTTATCCACTTTTCCCTTGGCGACATAGAATCTGGGGGACTCTGGGACAAAATAAATCAAAGATAATTGAAGCACAGGCATTGCAGCCTGAAGGTAGGATGGGATCGCCCAACAGGCCTTACTCTGAATGTCTCTCGTGCCATACGTTGACCAAGATGCAATAATTGCACCCAAGTACCAACAGACGTTGTAAGAAAATGTAGATGTTTCTCTGTGTGTTGGGTATGCAATCTCCGAAATCAAAGTTGGCGAAGGAACGGTGGCAAGCATGGCTCCGAAACCCAAGACAATTCTCGCTCCCAAAAAGAAGCCATAACTGTTAGACACACCTTGCAAAATTGCACCAATGATACTGATACTTGAGCCGATAATAATCATGGGTTTTCTTCCAAAACGATCGCAGAAGTATGACGCAAAAGGAACAGCAGCAATATTACCAAACAAGACACCGTTGGTCAAAGCACCCAATCTTTGCCCTGCTGGATAGCCCAAGTCTTCCTCCCAAATATCCAAACTTTGTAAACCGTTCAACATAGAACTATCATAGCCGTTGTTTGTAGAAGTAAGAGTGATAGCAAAAATACACAAGGTCAACAAGCGCAAATGAGGCACTTTCCACCAATGACGAGTTTCTGCTATGTAGTCATGAACAGTGACTGGAATATCTGTCGATAAGACTTCAGACTCTTTTTTCTCGGTCAGTTCGTTAAGGCTCAGCATTTCTTTGATTGTAGTAATTTAAGATTTTGAATATAAAATATTTTTTGATGGCACAATTACCTTTACAAAGAGGATTTTATACCCTCTTATATGTTTTACAATATGTAGCCACGACTTTAGTTCAACAGCATGTCGCCGGCGGGAAACGCAGAGTTCATCTGTATACAGAGCTCGGTCAAGCGGGGTTGATGCATCTCTTATAAAACATCCAGACACCTTGCAACGCCTGCAGAAATAATCACGATCACCCTTCCGGCATCGCGGATAAATTTAAAAGTTGAATGATTAAGCCCTGTGAATAAATGCTTTTTATTTCCCAATATGGAAGTACATCCGTGCATACTTAGTGGGAGACCTTGGTCACACATAATACGATGTGACCGAAGGTTCAAGATGAAGATATATACAGTACCGATCCATTCATCAGATTCTCATCTTGTTGATACAAAATATATGTTTTGCCAATTATCACCAGCTAGACAATACCCAAGTTTGGTCCTGAGTGAGTGCTTACTCCATCTACGAAATATTTTCTAAAAGCCTCTCAGCGCACGCCTTGAAAGCGGCGTTTCCTTTTACATGCGTCATCTCTATCTACAGGCCACCTATATTTTGATGAGATGCACATACAGGTGTACTTATTGACTTTAAGAAAAACTACTGATAATCCTAAAACTTTGCACACCAGCGATCAACAGGGGACTTTCTCATGACTCCCCCAACCGGTGTGTTTGGCTTCCATTTACATACGAATCGTTTTAATAGTAGATGCTCAAAGGCTTTGCGAGGTCAAGCTTCGCAGTTGTTTAGGAATCCAAACACACCACAATCCGAAGCGGTATGCGGTAAAATACCCCATCAAGACAATCCACAATAGAGGATAAGAGTCCAACTTATTTCCTGTCAAATTAGATGTTTTTTTGAAAGTTTTGGCAGTTCGGGTTCGAAATGTACCTCTTTTTGCAGAAAGTCAGTCACTCTATAGACTTGCGAATATCAACTTGCGACAAGACATACCCCCCAAAGTTATGCACATGCAGTACTGTCTACTACCATATTCAGTAATGCTTCCTGAAATTAACGCAATGATGTGCGCCACAACCATAATTCGCGTACCTCATTGACCCGAAGTTTTTTTCGCGGGGTAACGGGTAGATTACCGAATACAGAAGCTTTACTACACCTCACACTAGTGCTTGTCCTAGGGACGACTTCCGTTTGGGGAAGCTGTCGGCAATACCCACAAACTGCAGCTCCGCGAATGTCAAACTCGCCTTAACTCTGGCGATAAAAATCTGTGACCGATAGAAGCTGACTAACTATACGACCCCCAAGCAATAAACGTTATGGGAAATAGAATTGTAAAACTTAAAGTAAAAAAAACAAAACTTGGAGAGATTGAAACATTTAAATTAATCAAAGATTAGGAAGGATAAAAACAAGTAAAGCAACTAAACATATAGCATTGCTAAAATATCACGTGAAAAGATTGTCGACCCTTCGGATCATAGCGTGTAAGTGAACAATATGTTAATATTAGTGACCAAGAGCCTCTAGGAAATAGTATTCCCTGAGTTTCCGGTCACGAACCCAGCATTAATCCGAATAAAATTTAAAGTTATGGGGCATAACCAATCTGACTTGTTTTATATATAATATATGTATGTTATCTCTCCGAAAGCAGTGTATTTTTTTTCTTTATTTTTCAACTCTCTTACTGAATTGAAACCTGGGTTACTCACACAGGCGTTGTTTTGAAAGTCATTATCAATTCTAGATATACCCCAGAGGTCGTGAGCTTGTTAGTCGTATAATATACCCCTGAGGCCCATATGGGGGGGGAGAGGGGGGTTGGAGGATCTTTCTACTTTATGTTAACACTCCATCGTGATACCACCCCATACAGCCCTTACTAATGCAACCAGAATCTGGGACTTTTCAGCCACGTTTTAATTAATATTGGTCGTGAAACCTCGCCAAACAAAAAAAAGCGACTAAAACAAAAACGAGCAAAATACTGGATACGATTGTCGGAATGTATCAGGGGTTTCTTATCACGCCCAAATTTTCCTTTGAAATGAAAACAAAACACCATCTTAGCCATTAATACCAAACTGTATATATCTGAATTTGGTTCATTTCCCACTCCAAGCTAACACAATACCTACCTCAGTCTTTATGATCACAATTCCTTTGCATCTTTGATACTGGAATTTCATACAGATATCGTTTAGTAAATAACCAAGATAAAATCTTTCTAGGTACAGAAAGCCGTTGGCAAAGCAAGACTGGAAAAGGTTAAAAAAATGTTATGTGTCATCGAAAACCTTGCCCTTATTCCATGGTTTATCTAACATGTCTAGATCTTATAAAAACATTAGCCACCAAGCTATTACAAAAAAAAACTTATGCAAAAATTTCAGAAGCCTATATGGAGTTTGCTTTTCCCTCCTGGAAGAGAGAGAGGGAGATTCGGGTGAATATGCGGGACAGTGACATCTGCCCGTATTACCACAAGCTCATCGACCCATTGATACGACCCATCCAGAAAAATTAAGACTAAAGCGTGCAATAACTCTTTATAACACTTAGCATGGGACATCTCTGAGCAATACATGACTTGTGTCCAACCAAACCATATCTCTATTATTTTTTTTTGTGATAATGTGGTACGATGTACACAAGGTTAACATCTGACGAGTTCCAGAAATTTAGCGCCCAGATGGCTAATTAAATTCGATTCAGACGCGAAGTGCTTTAAGATCTCTGGAGAAGGTATCTGTGAATGCGAGTTCTACTCCAGGGGGCTGAGGACCAAACACTCCTTACGAATTCTAGTCCGTCTACACACTCTACGTCGTTGAATACGAACTTTTCGATGAAAGCATCAGGATGCTCAACTATTCGTTCATACGTATCCACGCTTTTTTTATTCTTTAGAAACTATACCACAAAATTTTTTTTTTCAGATATTATTGTAAAGTGAGTCTGTTTATTGCATGGTGTCTGCAATGCGGCGGGCGCCGGGAACATTTCCGCATTTGTCAAACCATACTTGATGCGCGCATGACTATGCGCGATGTGCATGACATAATGCCTTGCGTTCAGCGCAGCAGCCCTGCCAGGAGACATTACCTGATTCAGAAGGCATCGCAGTAACCCCACAATACTGGACGCAGCACACCGCCATACGAGCTAGCTCACATATCTTCCTCACCACTATCCGGATCTCCGTTCCGTTGCAGAAAATATAAATACGATATCATCGCCCCCTCCTTTGCTTCTTGGAAATTTTTCTACAACTCAAAATAAAGATGACCGCCCCACAATTGGACATTGAGCACTTGCTCCAGGAACTCACACTCAACGAGAAAATCTCGCTTTTGGCCGGCGTAGACAACTGGTCCACGGTCCCAATTGAGCGCTTGAACATCCCGTCTGTGACGGTCTCGGATGGGCCCAACGGAATCAGAGGCACGCGTTTCTTTGACGCCGTGCCTTCAAACTGCTTCCCCTGCGGAACGGGAATGGCCTCTACCTTCAACAAGGAATTACTAGTCGAGGCCGGGGAGTTAATGGCTAAGGAGGCCAAGATGAAGTCTTGTGCATGTATTTTGGGCCCCACGTGTAACATTGCACGTGGGCCATTGGGCGGCCGTGCATTCGAGTCGTACTCCGAGGACCCGTATCTTTCGGGGCACATTGCGTCGGCAGTAGTTAACGGCATCCAGAGCAAGGACGTGGTGGCGTGCTTGAAGCACTTTGTGTGCAATGATCAAGAAGACGAACGCAAGGGTGTGGACTCGATTCTCACCGAACGGGCCTTGCGCGAGGTCTACTTGAAGCCTTTCCAGCTCGCAGTGAGGGACGCCAACCCTCGGTCGATGATGACCTCGTACAACCGCGTCAATGGCGTACACGTGTCTCAATCGAAAAAGTTGCTCCAGCAGGTCTTGCGCGAAGAGTGGAACTGGTCTGGTATGCTCATGTCAGACTGGTACGGCGTGTACTCGATGAAGGAATCGCTTGACGCCGGCCTCAACCTCGAGATGCCGGGCCCGACCCGTTTCCGCGAAATCACTCAGACGTCGCATGCCGTGGTTTGCAACGAAATCCACCGCGACATTATCGACGAAAACGTCAGGTACGTGCTTCAGTTCGTCAATGACTGTCTCCGCGCCGGGATTCCCGAGGGCCAAGAAGAGTCCGAAAACACCGACCCTGCTGCGGACGAACTCTTGCGCAAGATTGCCGGCGAGTCTATCGTCTTGTTGAAAAATGACGACGGTATCCTCCCGTTATCCTCCGAGAAGGCCGCTGGAAATAAAACGATTGCCGTCATTGGACCCAACGTCAAAGCCGAACGCAACTCTGGTGGTGGCTCTGCATCGTTGCAGGCCCGTTACACGGTCACACCCTGGCAGGGAATCACTCAGAAAGTGCGAGAAAAGTCAGGCGATAATGCTGTTGTTCTCGAGTACGCACTCGGGGCGGATTTGAAAAAAACCTTGACAGATATCGGCCCAGCCATGCAGACAGGCGACGGTCAGAAGGGAATGATTGCACACTTTTACTTAGATCTGCCTAGCACTCCAAACAGGCGCTTAATCGAGGAAAGGAACGTGAACACTTCCAGGGTATTCTTGTCAGACTACCACCATGAGAACTTACCCCACGGTGAACAGTTGTTCTACGTGGACTTTGAGGGCTACTACATCCCAGATGAAACGACCGACTACTGGATTGGGTGTTCATGCTTGGGCACGGCGCAAATATTCTTGGACGATGAGCTCATTGTCGACAACAAGACTACACAAGTCAAGGGCGATGCTTTCTTCTTGGCCATGGGTACGCGTGAGGAGCGCACTGCTGTACGCTTGGAAAGAGGGCGCAAGTATCACTTACGTGTCGAATTTGGTACAAGCCCTACATGCAAGCTTACCACGGAGTACCAAGAGGTCGGTGGTGTTTTTTTCGGTATTGAGGCCACTTCTACGGGCCAAGTAACTTTGGAAAAGGCGTTGGAGGTTGCTAAAGGGGCTGATAAGGTCGTATTGATCACCGGATTGTCCAAGGAACACGAGTCCGAGGGCTTTGACAGACCAGACATGGACATTCCTGGCTGGACAAACAAGTTGGTCGCCGAAGTGGCGCGTGTGAATCCAAACGTCGTTGTCGTTAATCAGTCAGGGTCACCCGTCACGATGCCCTGGGTAGACCTGGTCAAGGGTCTTATACAGGCGTGGTACGGAGGAAACGAGTTGGGCAATGCGCTCGCCGACGTCTTATTCGGCGATGTCAACCCTAGCGGAAAGTTGTCCATGACGTTTCCCAAGAGGTTGGAAGACAATCCATCTTACTTGAACTACGGCTCCACTCATGGTCATGTGCTCTATGGTGAGGACGTGTTTGTGGGCTACCGGTATTACGAGAAAATTGGCACACTGCCGTTGTTCTCATTTGGCCACGGGCTCTCATACACCACTTTTGTCTTGGGCTCGCCAGAGCTCTCGGTGGATGCAGACTCTGTTAGCGTGGCAGTGGAGGTCACTAATACAGGCAAGGTTGCAGGTGATGAGGTCGTGCAGTTCTACGTGGAACCCGTTGATCCCCGGATCATCCGCCCCAAAAAAGAACTCAAGGACTTTTCCAAGGTCAGATTAGCTCCTGGTGAGAGCAAGACCGTCTCAGTGAAGCTTCCTACTCTCGATATCACTTCGTACTGGGACAGCTACAGAAACAAGTGGTTCTCAGAGAAGGCTACGTACAAGGTGTTAGTGGGCACTGCTTCTGACAAGATCACCGGCTGTGCGGAGTTTCAGACGAGCGCAGACAAGTGGTGGGCTGGTGTTTGAAAAAAATCTCCCACTTCAAATAGACCTAAGTTATTTACTAATTGACACATGTGAAACAGATATGATTTAGTTGGGGGACATACGTAGCAGGCCAGCAGAGTTTTGGGGTTTCAACTCGCAAGAAGCTTGAAATGACACTATAAAGAGGTGGGCTGCGCGTCGGCCAATCAAGTTTTGAGGTAAACCCATGCGTGGTTTCGCCGCTTTCTTAGAAGCCACAAACACTGAAGACATTCGAGACTGACGCTAAGATGCCGTTTGTCTGGCTGAGTATCTAGAAAGATCTGGTGTGGACAATAAAAACTCGGTCCACATTGCCAAGGTCTGCTTCAATACTACAACCACTGCTCTCGATTATTTTTGAATGAAACGAGATCTCACTTGGGCAGAGCGAAACCTATGACGACGTGTTGTTGTGGTTGGAACAATAAGTCCAAGACGTGGCAATTCCATTGTTCCTTTGAAAGAGGGAACGGGTCCATAAGTTCCGCGAGCGCATCTCTATTGCATATATATGTCGGGGAAGCAATTCTGACCTTCATGTAACTGGCATGCTCCAAGCCAGGGGAAAGGAATAACAAACAGATATTTGAAGCCAGAATTTGCGGCCTAGAATAGCAAAGCCAGCAACATTTTTGACGCAACTCCAAAAGTAGACACATAAACTTTGGAACTGTTGGAGCATACACTATGGAGCAAGGACCCGTGGCTATCGAAATGCCCGCATATTCCCCTGAAACTTCTATCGCACATATGCTGGAGATTCTATCTCAACGCCCATGTACCGCCTAGGGTTGCTGGTTTGGGGTTAATGGTTCTGCTCGCGCACACAATGCCAAGTCATATCCAGCGATCTTTAATGGTGGTGTATCGACGAGAGGACTACTGTCCAAACCCTGGGACTTTTTCTCAAAAGTCCTGACATTGTTTAATTTACTGGCGACTGGGCTCACTACACATCATATCATATCATTCGGCCCGGCATCTGGTTGGGTTGACTAGCAAGAAGGTACAACCGAGCAAAATACTTTTGGAACGGCTTTCCCCTCCATCCGTGGATCGAACCGCATTGTGTGCCCTGGCACGCAAGCATATACGCCAAGAGCGTTCTGGGACATTTTGGGCGTGTTTAACCATTCCATAACACGTCTATACCAATGGTCCAGAAACTATACGCGTGGAACCTTTATTGGATTGCGTGCGTGCATACTCAGTCCTCTCTCATACGCTCGCGGCAAAAAGGATCCAATCTACGGAGGCCGGGCTGCCGGCCCAGGCTAACAGAGACATCTCCTATAAGTTTGGGTACAAATCAGATCTCGGCCCCGGCCCATCACCCTATCGGGTCGTTATACTGCCCTATTCTGCCCTCTTGCCTCGCAGCCGATACGATTCCACCAATTCTACCAGCAACCCATTCAAGATCATGCACACAGAGCAGCAGCCGCACGGGGCACGCCCCGAAAGATACATGCTAACATGGTGCAAGGCATTTGTTGACGCCGCGAGCCGGTGGTGAGACGGCACGCGCACCCGTGCCTCTCACGCGCGCACTTCCTAATGCGCATCGTTTGTAAACACCCTCTGCTCCATCACTATCTTCACCACGTCCACGCCGCCAACAAAAAATAAATACGCCCTTTGTTCGTGGACCCCTACCGGCGGCCGCCCTTCTTTCTCCTCACGTGCTCTTCTAATACCCACACCCCACGCTCCTGCCCTCCGTCATCTGCATCGGCGCGTTTCCAACCACCAGACATCACGACACCGCGCAACCGCTACATATCGCCGCTACCAGATACAACTAAGATAAAAAAAACATCCCTTATAAAAAAAAACAGAACAGAGCGCCGCAATGGATTCTTCCTTCGACACGTCCTTTGGCGCCTCTGCGCTACTAGAGGACTACCAGCTAGATACTGTTGACTTGCTTCTGGGCGAAGATACGTGTGGGCACAGTCCGGTGAAGAAACTTCCGTCTGCAACACCAACATTCTGCCCAAGTTTAGCCAGCATGACTCGCCCCGAATTACCCTGTCTGTTTCTCCTGCAGCTGCCCTCAGGAGAGCTCTTCCAGATGACTCATCACCTTCGTCAGGAGCAGAGCTTGCACAACGATAAAATCCGCAAGCTTCTTCTGGACCTTCAGGGTGATGCGGCTGACTACGTGCTCGACGACCAGCTCCGCACGCGCGTGTTCCGTGCTCGCGTAGCCCGCGACAGCGAGCACGCCTCGCTGGCATCGCGTCTCGATCCTTTGGACGTGCAGCTCGACTCGTATCTCCGTGACTCGGCGCCGCGGCCTCATCTGCGCCATGGGGCTCCCAGGGGCTCGCCCTCGAAACATAGAAGCGCCGGCTATTGCGCGGACGAAAACAAGGAAAACACGCCTGAGCCCTCAAAGCGCAAACTCAGCGACACGGAACGCAAGTTGCCGCTCAAGCGGGCGCGCTCGCGCTCACTGTTGCCGGCCCTTCAGCCCACGGGGAGCGACGCCAACCTGGGCTCTGCCAGCGGCGGCGGGCTCGTGCGGGGGCTCTGGGACACACCGCTTTCACCGCAGCGTGTGTGCGTGCCCCGCGCAGCCAGCCTGCCGGGACGACCCAGCCTCAAATCCCGCAGAGACGTGCGGATCTTCTTAGTGGACTCGCTGACGGGCTCGGTGGCGGACGCCACACAGTTCGGCACGGAGCTCAACGCGTCCAATTGTGAAGGCTTCCCCTTACCAGACAATTCCCACGAGGTGGTTCAGATCCCCACCAACGACGCCATACCGGCAGCCGCGGCGCAGAAAATGGCCATCATCCGTGCCCTGATGGGTAAGGCCCTGGACTCAGCGCCTGTCCGGGCCGGCCCGCCGGGCGCGAGGGGAAAAGGTTTCTATTCCAAACGCGAGTACGAGGCCCAGCGCCGAGCCGTACCGGAGGTGGCCATCTACAATGATGCTGAGAAGAAGGTGCGCTGGGCTGACGAACTAGAGTGGTGAGCGCGCAGCTGGACTCGACGGGTACATCACGTTTACTTGTGACTCACGGAACTAGGGATAATATCATGACAATAGGAGCAGACTCTGTAGGCAACATAAGGAGTAAGATAAAGACGAAAAAAAACAGATAAAGAAAAAAAAGGACCATCTATGCCGCATCATCTTGTCCCGGTATCGACTGGCGGGCGCGGCCAAGGCTTTTTGCTGCTTAGTCCAAGAAAGTCAAAGGGGTACACGACAACTCAACACATGACAGTGGGGCCCATGTTGAATAACCAAGAGAGCCTCTTTCTTCAAGAACCCTATTTCTCTTTTTTTTTTCTTTTTCCTCTTTAATTTGTAATAGGGCCACAGTACGCGTGGGCACGGACGCCCGACAATTATAGATTGTCACGTGATTTATCCAAAAGAGGCGCGGCGCCAAACGAACCCAACTGAGCATGCTGGAGATTGCCGGGTCCATACACGCCCCAACAGATCCTCAATACACGTTTAACACCCGGACACGTCACAATCCACTCGCCCCTAATAGACACATTCCCGCCCCACAATGACCACCTTCTTTGACGGAAAAAAATCTTTTGCCGACGTGCCTGTGACCGAATCCACGATCGACACCGCGGCGTTTCTCGAGGCATCCGAGGCCTTAGTCAAGCTCTTTGATTTGTTGGGATCGTCGGCCTTCAGCGTGGTTCAAAAAGACATGACCGGCAACATCGAAAAGGTGCGTGCCAAGCTCTTGGAAGACCCCGCGGGTCTGGCCACATTGCAGGACTTGATTTTGTCCGAGGCCGGCACCAAGTCCAAGAAGGCCACCCAGGGCTTGTTGTGGTTGACTCGTGGCTTGGAGTTCACAGCGCAAGCAATGCGCGAGACCGTCAATAACCCCTCCAAGGAGATGACCCTGACTTTTACTGACGCATACGGGAAGACGTTGGCGAAGTACCATGGCATGTTGGTCAAGCCTATCTTCAAGTTGGCCATGAAGGCTTGTCCCTACCGGAAGGACTTTTTCGCAAAGTTGGGCAGCGACCAGACCAAGGTCGACGAGCAGTTGGCCGCATGGTTAAAGGCCTTGGAGGAGATCGTGGCCTTGATAATGGCCTTCTTTGCCCTGGGCGACTACGGCAAGGGTTTGTAAGTTCCGCAGATGTCACGGCTACCCTGACGCTTCAACGGACTTACCTCCATCTGTCTCTGCCCGTGACCCGGTCCCAGCCTCCTACGTCTCTCTCCCCTCCCTCCCCTCTAAGCACGTTCTTCCTTTTGCCCACAATCCTTTATTAAGCCTATTTTAGTCAGAAGTTGTTGTTGTTGTTTTTGGGCTAGATCCATTTATATATACAGATATTTCATGCGCTACTCTTCGTTGCGGCCAAGCCGCTGCGTCTCTTGCATGAGCTCGTAGAGTTGCCCCACTTGTTCGGGCGACATGTTCTCTAACTGCTGCTGGGTGAGCTTGCCCTCCGCCCAACTGCCGCCATCAAGGCTACGGAGGTAGTCCTGCCACTGTGTCAAGAATCCAACTATGTAGAGTGGGTTGTCCGTGCTCTTGTGCGCCTTGAACTCCGCTTTCACATACTCGTCTCCCAAGTACCGAAGCTCCGCGGGAAGCTTTTGAATGTGTGCACGAAGAATTGACCGGTAGAGAGCAAGCGGAGGAAGAAGCGGTTCAGTTTTTCTCTCGGGTCTTCGAGGACGCACGAAGCGCACAAGGGATGGTCTCATGGTGTGGTCTGAGGTCGACGATGGTTGGGCAGTTGCTCAAATCAGAAGACCCCGAGTAGCCGTTGTCACGTGATGACAGTGGCTGTTTACTAGACCCTGTTGTTTTCTGTGAATAGAGCATACTATAAACAGTTTTATTTACCGGGAAGATCCTCGGATGGATTATTGCCTATTTATTTCTGCCCTTTAAGCTACTCAAACGTAATTATGGATTTTTGTCAATCCGTTTCATTGATACTAGAATGCGCAATTTATAAAAAAATAAATATGAATCAAAGATACTAGCACTGATATTTTTTTTTACGTTTATCATCTTGTTATTGAAAGCAAATCAAACGAGTAAAACCGTTCTTCCGTCATATGGTATATAATTTCGATGAGGACACCAGGTCTGCCTCGCCGAGAAGCTTAGCGTACAAGTTCCTACTTAGAGATAGCGCTCTCCTTGTTTTATACCTGATGTGGGGTTTCTTTTTTTTTTTTGCATATTGGCATAATTTTGTCTCTTTCATTTCGTATTAAGTTCAGGAAGTTGGCTGCACCGCTTGCACATGAAATTTAAACAAATTGACTTATGCTGTCTTTCTAAATATATCGCGTGATTCGTTTGCCTCGATACCTTAAGAAAGACAGATAATAACTTTAAGGCATTCTCTTCAATCTGCCCAAATATGTACGTGATTCGATTTTTATATAAGATGATATTCAAGGGGTTTCATCAACCATACCCGTGGTAATGTGTGGTATCATAGCCTCACTGCTTCACTTTACTTCAGGCTCTTGATGGCTGCTATACCGAGGAATATGATCCTGAATTTCTAGTCAAAATTTTTTTTTGTGTTAAATTTTGTATGGAAAGCCATGCTTTATCACAAGATTTGGATTTAGCATATATTTATTAATTATACCCACTCTTCTAGAAAAAGATCTTCCATCAGAGAAATGGTCCCGAGCGGATTCTCAATTAATCATACAGTGAAACCAGACTTCTATATTTACTACGAGTGGAAATACAATTGCGAGCAGAAAATACGAGCACGAGCTTAAGCGAATGTTGGAAACATAAATGATTAACTCTTTCTATACGAAGATACTCCTCCGGTATCCATAAAATACCACTCATGGTGGTTTATCCGTCTTTCTCTTGATGAACTACGATTTCTGTATTAATCTCTGATTGTTGAACTACAGTACTTCAGTAAGACCACGATATAGTATTACTGCATGAAAAACATGTCACACACCATCAGTTCAAAGATGTACTGGTACTACACACGCTTCTTGAACTTCAAAACTAGTAAAACAGAACCGGAAATATACTCATCAACCTGCAGCTCAATCAAGGAGTTATTGAGTAAAGAATACTTAATTGAGAACCTACCAGTATTTTCCCAAATAAATATTGGTTTCAGCACTCTCACGACTTTTTGATCCTAGAGAATTTTTTGAAGGTTTGAAGTGTTATTAGCAGGAGTATTGATGCACTCCGAATCCTTCATTTAAATTCTCAGGCAGTGCTAAAAAGAAATGTTGATTTTATAATATATATTAGTCCCAACTCCAAATCAAGACAGAGGTTGCGGCCATACCATGAAAAAAACACTGTTTCCCGTCCGATCAACGTTAGTTAAGCTTCATAGGGCCACACTGAGTAGTGTAGTGGGAGACCATATGCGAAATTGCGGTGCTGCAATCTTTTTTTGGCTAGGTACATATAGTTTCCAACATATAACCTAAACCACCCCTCCGTAGATACAAAAAGAACATGTCTGTTGGGGTTCATCCTTCAGACAGTCGTAACAGTGATCAGTGTTCTGAGAAAACCATGTCGACAAATTCAGGTGGTGTGGGAATCAGACTTTGTTTCGTGCGGGATTCCCGGCCGCGCCCTAATATGACCTGATGGTTTGCTCAGAACATCTTAAATATGAGTCAGAACACGAGAAACGAAATGGACAAGTGTCGTTTGTGCCGTATACTTTGGCCAGCACAAACATCCATACTACCCTGAGTAACTGTAGCGGCAGGGTACACCTGTAAACGGATGGACTGAAGTCAGAACTATTCGGTTTGGTATAACTAGCAAATCGGCTTGGCATGATGGAATAGCAAGTATTTAACACCAATGTTTTCTAGAAAGCGATCCAGGCCATGCCTTTTGAGAAGTTACACCGGCCCAGGTCAAATTAAGGGCGACATGAGCACCGAGATAAGAGATAAGAAGCATAATTACCTCATATTAAAAAGAAGAAAAAAAATAAAGTCATTCGTTCGATCAGATTGCTGGCACAGCCTACCAGAAAGAAGGCGACCCGTCCAAATCTCCTGGCCCAGGACCCCATCATTGCTATTTTCGTGTCTGATCCGTTTTACCACTAGAGAAGCTTGAGCGAATAACGATATGTCTAGACCGAAACAGCGCGTTCAGAAGGGCGGCCCCGTGGCCGGCCCCGGTCACATGACCGATGCGCCTATCCATAAGCTCATTAACCAGCGGCGATCTTGGCACAAACAAGGATAGATACTACTTCCGCTGAGGTGAGGACAATGAACAGACAAACTTTTATTTTTCTCTTGCTTCTTATACTTTTTCTTGACTTTCCTAGCGGGCTGCCTGATGCTGGTCTGGAGAAAAACCTCCGTGTTCTCAAACAGTACCGCGATACTCTAAAGCAAGGTCAGACGGAACTTTTAGAGAGCGAATACGCCTTAGGCTATGGTAACTTGACCGGATTCAAGCTTTCGTACGAAGATTATTTGGCACACAGAAATGTCCTGACCTGGCCGTTCCGCAAATATTCCGCCCTGGCCCCGTGGATCGAGTCTCAGGAGCACTCGGTATTGCCGAATTTGGTCAGCAACAAGGTGCGAGGTTTCTGGGCACAAAGCCCAGCCATAGAGGGCGGGCCCACGTACCCGCTAAACATACTGAGTCAGGTGTATGGCGAGTTTCAGGTTCTGCAAGATCTGCGGCTGCTTGTGCCCATGCAGTTAGATCTCCCGCAATACCTCAGACTGTACTACCGCCGCTACCGGCAGGCCCGGTACGAGGAAAAAAAGCAGCAGTACGAGGAGGATCCAGAGAATAATCTGCCACCAGAAGAGTTGCCGGAGATACAGGAGAAGGTGGGCAACATCTCGTATACCCTGGGTAGGTTGAGACTTCATATCCAACCATTGCACGCCTTGTACCCCGATCTCCAGATGGCGTTGCTTGGACTCGATGTGCACGAAGGAGCAACAATTGTGTCCGTGAATGTTGAATTGACCGACCCGCTTAAATGGAACCGCAACGAGTTCTCCATGTTTGCAGTGTATTTCCAGGAAACAGGCTCTCTTGTGGGGCTTACGCGTTCCGCCAAGTTCCAGGGAACGCACGGGCTCCCACATTTTTCCATGGATAGCAACAAGTTCCTGCGAGCAAAAACTTTGGTCGCACGTTTGCTTGCGTTGGTTGACATCGACAAGGATATCTCCTTGGACAAGGTCACCGAGGCTGTCGAGCGTGCAGTGACACTGTGTGAAATGGTGTTGTTTGTGCAGCTAGAGAAAACACAGTTTACGCAAGAAGAGCTTCGCTATATTGATGACGAGCTCAAGCTTCGCCAGGGGTTGCCTCTTCCAAGTAATATTCCAGGTGTCGAGGCTGTTGACGCGCTCCTCTACTCGCCCGACTGCGGGCTTATTTTTGAGAAAAAGCTGGACGTTCCATTGATTGGAATCCGTGCAGAAGTCCAAATCTCCCAGTTTCGCCGTGTTTTAGTGGGTGTATTTCTTTTGACAATAGTTGAACTTAACTTGTTCATTCACCAAGCAAATGCCAGCCGCACACCAAGCGACTTGTCCAACATATCGACACTTTGCATCGGGATCCTTAGCAGCTATGATCTGATTGTTGCTGTGCTCATGATGCTGATTATGTGGCTCTCGGACTTGTATCTTATTTGTGCATGCAACGCCGTGTTGAACATTTTGCTTTTCTACGTTTTTGAGCTCCGGTTTTTTTCCGCAGTCGAGGCGGCACAGTCTAATGAACGAGGCGTGTCCTGGTTGCAGATTCTCCGTGGCTCTCGTGAAAGGTTGTTCCTGGATCTGGCGCCTCGTGACTTAGAGGCCCAGACTCCTCAAGGCGGTGCTCAGTCTGATGCCGGTTCCGGCTCCAACGGCTCGCCAATAGCGGCAAACACAACCCCATCACCAGTACCCCCAACTGCTGCTGCGCCAACAGTAAACACGGATACATCTTCAGGGAGAGGACCCTCAATATACTTTGCTTTCAACATTGTCATTTCTTTTGCGGTTTCGATTCTTATATTGAATACATCGTTTTGGAG
Organism: Metschnikowia krissii; assembly: GCA_030561945.1. Classification (NCBI taxonomy): domain Eukaryota; kingdom Fungi; phylum Ascomycota; class Pichiomycetes; order Serinales; family Metschnikowiaceae; genus Metschnikowia; species Metschnikowia krissii. Next base: position 5,767 of record JAKTYP010000061.1, on the reverse strand, counting down.
TGACAATGCTGTGCGCGTGTTTGAATACTGGTTGCTCATTATTATGAACTCATACTGGGTCCCCCAAATTTTCCGAAACACCTTAAAAAACAGATCGAAGTCTTTGCATTGGACGTTTGTATTTGGGACATTTTTTGTTAGATTCACCCCTTTGGCATATCTTTGTTTGGATCTGTGCAATCCATTTAGACATCCTCGGAACCCAATTTTGCTTCTAACTGTTTTCAGCTGGCAAGCAATCCAAATTCTCATGCTTTACTTGCAAAGCATACTTGGTGCAAGATTCTGGCTCAACAGTAATTGGCTTCCCGAACAATATAACTACCACCCCATTATCAACATCAAGGATTTGGAGAGCGACTTTTCTCGAGACATTGTCTCCAGTTTGAAAGTGATTGCGGACCAAGAAGTCTCGATGTGTGAGAGTGAATGCGCCATATGTATGTCTACACTCAAGTTCCCCGTATTGATGGTTGAGCATGGAAACAAGAAGTCCCTCGAGGCAATGATGAAAGAAGTCATGATAACACCTTGTTATCATTCGTTTCACACGGGCTGCTTGAAAGACTGGATGATTTACAAGTTGCAGTGTCCGGTATGCCGAACTGCCTTGCCTCCCGTGTAAATGTGGATGGGAACTACATAGTAAGCAATCTTTTCAGTCATATATATACGATGTCAGGCTTATACGGCCCATGCTGGCACTGGATATGCGGTTTTCATTATTCATTGTTTATAAATACAGGAGTTAAATCGTTACTAAATTGTCATATTGTGTTGGGTATCGGGTTTCCCTAGAATCTGCTGCTTCCAGAGGACATGCTTCCCAGTTTCGCCTGGGATCGGTTGACAACGCTCGCCGTTAATTTCCTCAGCGTAGACCGCCGCATCTTAGAGCATTTGTGTATGTGTGGACTTAAGGCCTCGCCAGAGCTCTCTGTATCTATACTTGAGTGTGACTTTCTTCGACTAAGAAAAGAGAATTTTGGAAATATCATTTCAGAAAAGGCCAAAAAAAGGTTGCTGCCAAAGGGTATGAGTCGCTTGCTCGTATTCAATGTTATAAGGGAGACTGCGTCAACGAAGAATGTTACTAGTGTTTATCGAGAGAATTAGAATAAGTTCATTCTCTACGCTGGGCAACCACAAGGTTTTATACTAATGTCTGCATGCAACTTACTTGCATCCGTATTCTATAAGAAGGATCTCGGGTCCTGGCTAGAAAGAATTGCAAGTTTTGCTTAGCGCGCGCAATGTGCATGCTGTAATGTCGCGTAAGCCAGAATATTTTTTTCAGTTGAATGCCTGAATATACACAACTAGATAGAAACCCGGCTCGTAACAGAATCATGCAACCCCCGCCCCTTGTGAAGTCATTTTTATTAATGGAGAACAATATCAAGTGATCTTTATCGACATGGACTACTATCACATGAAATGTACAGAATTTCTTTGGCTGCATGAGAGGGGGGGCCAGGGTGTTCTAGCCTGTGTCTATTCAAATCTCGGAGACTCAGTTTGCCGTGTGCTTGAACACGGCCAAAGCGCGCTATTCCAAAAGCGATATTTGCCACTACATTCATGCTTATAAATTGATAATGCATATTTGGCTTACAAAGCCTAGAAAACACAACCAAAAAGTAAGACAGTTACACATTTTCCTATATAAATATGAGATAAGATTTAAGCACAGACAGGCAGTGGAAGTAGTTAGCTTGTATTCTGCGTGTTAACGTCCGTGGGCTTTGCTGTTTGTTGTCTTTCTTTGCCCCGATTTATTAGCTTGCAATCGGCCGAAAGCCGCACGATAATTTTATGTTATGAATGCTACTTTCACCATTTCTTATGGTGTTGAGTGAAGAACCACAAGGGTACTATAAATTTCAGTTCTTTTTTAAAAAAAAAAAACTTAAAAAAGGTATACCTGATAACATTAGTAAGCCCCAAAAGCTTATATCAGAGTGGGTCAAAAATTGTGCTTCCCGACGAGGTTTGCTTCCAAGAAAATTTGAGAGCGGCTGGCGAGCAGACACAGGACATGAACTACTATGTCGTCTAGCATCTTTACATGCACGCATCGTCAGTTGAAATGAAAAAAAAAAAACATCACAAACCCCACGTAATAGTGGGATGATCTGATTGGTTTTCACAGGGGCAGATTGAAGCGTTTTGCGAATGCTTCGCATGGGTGATAATGCACCCCCTTACAACCGACCCGGTCCTAAAAGTATGAGGTTCAATCCTTGAGCAAGTATATCCGGCATACAACACGGCTCGTTGTTTCAGCCGGTCTGCCGAGGACATGCGCGGTGCCATCGGCCCGGTTTACCTGGATTCCAAAGCACGGAGATAACAAGAAAGCCGTTTTTCGTCTCCGACAACAAAATTGGTCGCATCATCCACAACCTGTTCTGGTAGATCGTAGTGATTACATAGTTGCATCCAGCAGTCGAAACTGCTCATTTCTAAAAAGTCACGGCTTTCGAATTTTTGCGTTCTGGCGAGGTTCTCACTGAATGGGGCTAGGACTCGTCGGAGATATTCCTCCACATGTGCCACTTTTAGGTTGCCCTCGACCCTTCGTTTTTTCGCTGCCCGTTCGGACGCCGCGAAATCCAACAACGTAACTCTAAATTCTCGGTACAGACCTTCTAAGTCCAAATTGGGCGCGTTGGCACGAAAAACATCAGGGTCTACCGTATGCTTTTTGCAGAATTCGGAAAAGAACATTTTTCGCACATCTGGTTTGAAGTCTTGCAAGAACCGAAAAAATAGGAGTTTCGACGTGGGAAATTTGGCGCTTCGGGCTGGCTGGGCCTGCTTTTTGATCCGGTCTTGCAATCCCACCCACTCGTCATAGATTTTTTCTCTAGCATTGGAATCAGGCACTCCGTAGAATGCTGGGTGTTGCGACAACTCGGAAACAAGCTCTTCCTCCACAAGAAACCAGGGATCATTTAGAGATATTTTATCGTGGTAATCGTCAAGAAGACGCTTAAAATTCTCGTAGGCAATCTTGGACGTCTCTCCTTCTAACGACTCGCCGTCAGATTCAAAAGCTAGATCTAGTCCGTAGTTCACATCCTCACCATCTGAAGTATTATTGCTAAGAGCACTTTGTTCTGCCTTGTTTTCAAGGCACTCGGTTTTGATGTCATCACTATCCTCGTCGGAGGAAGAGGAGTATCCGAGATCTAGCCCTGTTGGTTTTGGTTTAGTCCCTTCGTCCTCTTCAACATCAGGATACTCTTCCTGTGCAGATACTGGGAGTGGGTCTTGCTCATGTGCAACTTCTACGGGTAAGCTCCGTGCTTCTGGTCTTTTTTCAATGGGCAGATTCAATAGTTCTGGAATCGTCTCCGATGCATAAGGGTGTTCGTCAGACACCTGTTCGCCCACGCGACGTGATTTAAGCGGTGAGTCCAAATCGCATGCGATGCGTTTTTTTTGAGTTTTAGCGTCTAGTCCAACGCGTAGCCCATTTGCTTTGGCGAAAAGCACTGCCAATTCATCGAAGTTGACCTTGTTTTCAAGGTCCCCAATGTCTGTATCTGAGAGCTGCCACACAGACCTGCGAGAGGCGGAATTGAAATAAAAATGGCTGGCTCCCTTAGCCACCACAATATACCATGTTGTATTTTTTACAGGGTACGTGAAGAGCAAATCAAACATGGCTAGAGCTCATGCGAAGATGCACTGGAAACTTTGTCCCGGAGCTTGTGACTTGACACTTTATACAGGATACACAGCCACCGCAAACAATGAGATGTGAGATGGCTCACAGTGAGTGAGTGCCTAGATTAGGCACTCGCTTATGTGCGAAAAAACACATGGCAGTTTTACAGGAACCTGCCCGCATGACAAAACAACGAAAGCACTTGTCTGAGTTATAAACCGAATCTCCAATAGGCAAATGGTTAATGTCATGATTGACAGCCGCATCCGTTCGCCCGGAAAGTTTGTGGGGGCAGTCCCGGGTTTTGTTGCAACATTTGGCTGGAGAGGCAGGGGGAGGTTATTTTCTTTTCAGCGCTGTATGAAAAGCCCCCTCTCACCGAAGAGGTAGGATTTCAGGAATCTCCAATGAGATCACGCGAAAGTCTCTCTCTTCTGCATGGATGCGCGTATATGTTGTGGGGTTGAAGTAACAGCAATATTTAGATGCACACCAACAAACGGCTACACCCAGAACGGCCAAGTTTTCGCGGCCTTGTCACGCAGTTTCAAACGTGGAAGCCAGGAGAGGAGCCGTGGGTGTATTAAATTACTCCATGAGAAGGAAAAAAAAAAGAAATCACAAGAAAAACAAAACAAAAAGGCAATGGCTATTTGGTTTGATTGGAACGTTGGTGTGGCCGCATATAGGGGTCAGATGAGATTGTATTTAAGAACGTGCCGCGGTTAAAACATCATTGCTAAGCGGTGTGTTTGGAAGAGGGCCCCACAAGAGTTCTTGTCACCACGAGCAAATATAACAAGCTGCCAAAGAGTGGGATGATTCTACAAAAAGGTCATTAACTCGATAAATTAAAAATAACCAAACTCCCAACCGCTCAGCTAACCAACATGTCCACCGACAATTTCAAGCGTTTTGTATCAGGCAGGGACAGCGCCACATCGTCTTCCAGTTTCTCTAAGTCCAGTCGGTCGTCCTCCAGACGCTCTTCCTCCAGTTTGAAAACTACTATGCTTTCCTCGCAGTCGAGCGTTTTCAACTGTTTTCGGATGCGGGGCACCGCCAACTCTGATCCCTGGTGGAGGTTTTTTGCGTGCCGTAAAAGTAAGTCTCGCCTTGAAAAGGCACGGGAGCAAATCCCACATGCAAACGGTTTTAACTTGTTGTGTGTCAGCATAATGTGCCTACTCAAGTGCTCATATCTTGTAAATGCTCTGTCGCATTGCTTGCAGTTATAGAGACGCGAATTGCCAGTAGGTGTCTTCGTGCCAAACTTGCCGGGATCATTGATACCGTTAACGAAGTATAAGTCTTTAGTCTTGGGTATGAGTTCCGCCATTATCAGATATTTCGAATTTTCAGGAATAGGATGTGCTTTGATGGAAAGAAAGAATAAAAATAAAAAAGAAAACCTCTCAGAACCTTAAGGTGTCGTGTTTGTTGGAGACAGAATGTAGAGGGTTGTCGGATAGATGTGTTGCTGGAAGAAATATCTAGATTTCGAAAACCAAGTGTAATGCCAGCCAGAGTCAATCTTGAATAGAAGAGAGAAAAAAATTTAATTCAAAGACAGAAGTGATATCTTATGTATACGTGAGGTGGAGTGTGTGTCAGGACAAGTCTCGCGTGCGATACAATAATAAAAATATTAAGGTGCCTAAGGTCAGTGCGGCGGCGGAGTGTGATAAGTACATATAGTTAACCCGATAGGGCGTGCTTATGTTTATGATTCCCCGCAATCTGCGCTACTGCAGGAGACCCCGCAGCGTGGGGAAGAGGGGGAACGCACGGACCGCAGCTCAATAAGTTTCATATACTGCAAATAACCGGACATTTGCAGGTGACAAATTCTCGGCGCCCCGGGGTAGTTCTCCGGGGAATAGTTCAGGCAGACAATAACATAATCAATTTGACCAAAGAACAAGAACAAGGCTCGTATCTCTTTTTGCTGAGCTGACGTAGATCAAGTAACGAATGCAGCACCGGGAGAGCTCAAGCATGGTTACAAATCTGCCGCCTGCATACCCCTGCGGAAGGCTTGGAGGGGATAGGAAAATTTCTGAGAAAGGGGGAGGGGGAGGGGGAGGGGGA